>CM055958.1:74678958-75278958 GCA_029490685.1 Schizonepeta tenuifolia
AGATTTTAATTGTTAAAGATCAATAGATCTTAATTAACAGTTAATTAGTAGTGCTGTGGATTCCAGGACTTAAATTAAATAAAAGAAATTACAAAAAAAATTGTTTCCATAAAACGAGGCCCAATTGAAAGCCCAACAAAAATTTGTATTCGAATAAGGCCGACCCGAACGACACGTGTTCATGACCGCCTAGATTTTGCGCTCCCGCCACTGCACCAAAATCAAAAACGAAATTCTGCGAAAACAAGTTCCGAGTTCCCGATTTTACCCTTCCCTCAATTCCCCCTTCACCTCCTTCCACGACAAGCTTTTCCCAAATAACTACAAAACCTCCGGAGTAGAAAATTCACTATTTCCACTTCCAAATTCTATAACCCAGATTCGCGGTGATTCGCCTCTGCAGTGCAATTCGAGCACCATTTGAAGCACAATGCTGGGAAGCAAGCAAATTCCAGCATACGACGACCCCTCGAACGCATTTGTCGGAATTCGATTTGTTCTCTTCGGGTTCGATCCAGTTAGAGAAGAGAAGGTTTCCTTTCAATGAAGTTTTCTCTTTAGAGCTATTTTACTTGAATGTTGTTGGCCGTTGGTCGAAAGAATGGAGCTTTAATTTTAATTTTTAAATCCTATTTTGCAGGTGCGGTCGAAGCTTCTAGAAGGAGGGGGAGTTGATGTTGTAAATTATGGACCGGATTGTAATCACGTAATCGTTGATAAGCTTGTTTATGTGAGTGTTTAAGTGTGATTTAGTTGAAAATGTTGTTTCTTCTTCAGAATTTGGGCATTTTTTCAATTTTTACTGTATGATGGAAATTGTCGGTAGAATTTGCATAGTTTTGGATTCTTTCTCATTTATTTGTTTTAGCTGAAATAGTGTAATGTGATTCTACCTTTTATCAGTGATTACTTGAATGTTTGATTTGGAATAGATATGCTTATTATTTCAAATATTTAAAGTTGAAGAGACGGTTTTAATCTTATCGATTTTGATTCCACCAGCTCTGATTGTATGGACATAGTTGCATTACTGTTGTTGCTTGTTTGTGGTGCAGGATGATCCCATATGTGTTGCTGCACGAAGAGATGGCAAGATATTGGTGACTGGACTATGGGTCGATCATAGTTTTGATGTAGGAATACCTGTCGATCCTACGTCTGTGAGTTTCTCCCGCATATCCTATTCTGCTCCGTTGTTTATAGTGGTTACTTGATAAAGTATTCTTGTTGTATGCTAGAATCACCGTTTAAAGTTGCAAGCCTGCAATGTTTCGTTGCACTAGTGCTCGTTGCTCATTCATGTCCAAGAAATTTGATTCTGCTTGCATTGCTCTCCATTTTTAAGTTTTCAAGATTTGACTTCCAATAATCTTAAATGAGTATCCCATTTGAAAGCTTACAGCTTTTTTGTTCTTATGGATATGATTATGATTGTGATTCCTCACAGGTAATGTATGGGCCAGTAAGAGATCTGAATGGGATTCCGGGTGCCAAATCTCTGCTCATGTGCTTGACAGGATACCAAAGACAGGATCGAGATGATATCATGGTTGTTACAATTACTTTATTCTTTCTGCTTTACAACACTAAGCACAAAGTTTCCTTATTCTGTTAAATTCTGTTAATACATGCCGTCTCAATGTATCATACACTTCTTTTCTACAGAATATGGTTGCCTTGATGGGGGCAAATTTTTCAAAGCCATTGCTGGCAAACAAGGTTACTCATCTTATATGCTACAAGTTTGAGGGTGAGTTCTGTGATGTAACTTTAAATTGTTACTCATCTTATTCGACATACTGATATCCACTTTTATTTTCTTGTCATTATATCTGCATCTATTTAGACTCCTATGTTTGTAGTTTGGGAATATGTTAGTATACGACTGTTTTGTAGTTAGCATTTAGAAATCATGTGTATAATGATGAACACTATTTGGTAATATGTGATGGCAGACAGTTTGGAGTATATATAAATGCTCGAATGATTGTAATTGTTTTTACAATCTATTGTAGGCATTTGTATTTTGCTTAGTCTAAGATCTTTTGTGATTTCGATATGAACTTTAATAAATGTGTTCTTCAACAGGGGAGAAATACGAGCTTGCCAAGAGGATAAGCACAATAAAGCTAGTTAACCATCATTGGCTGCAAGATTGGTAGGTCCAAATTCGATTTATCATCATTGTTAAGTAGAATACAGATATTAGAAATTTCAGCTGTCTGAAACTTCTATTTATTATTTCTCTTCCGCTTATCATCAGTCTGAAGGCTTGGGATCTGCTTCCAGAAGAAGGTGATTATGCTAAAAGGTGAGGACACAAGGTCCTTAGCTTTAGCATTGCATGTACTTCATGATAGTGTTTAGATATCGTTTCTTAGACTTGCCGATGGAGTCTCCAGGTTTAAGATGAATAAGTTTTTAGTTGGCATGACACCAGTTACGACTTAATAAGTTTGTATAATTTGTTCCCTGACACAGTGGATATGAGTTGGAAATGGAGGCTGAAGCTAAAGACTCTGAAGACGAGACAGAAGACATGGCTTCACTCCATCTGAAGAAGAAAAGCATTGTCAGTCCTCAAAACACACGGCTTGAGAAAAAATATTTCTATCAGCCCACAGAACAGCTGGGGGCTTCAAGAAATAGTGCTTATCTCACTGCAGTTGAAAGTTTTGAAAATGTTGGAAATACCAGCAAAACCCAGTCAACTCCTAGAAAAGAAAACTACTTTCAAAAAGCATCATTATCTCGTGATATGTCGAACTCTTCCTGTGCCAGGAGTCCTGCTGAAATATCAAACGTGCCTGATGGTACAGTAATCTCTGAAAAAATTGAGCACGTGTTAGCTTCACCATCCGGAAGTGCTAAAAAACCTGTTGATGGTGGCTTATCCAAGTTGAGTATGAAATCGAGTCTTCCTCTGAGATCAGAAAGAATCGAGGATAATTCTGGTAGTCCCACGTCACATGAAAATAAAACCGGACATCGTGAAGGTTTCAACACACCAACAAAAAGAGATCTAGACGGGATTGATTCTTATGGCATCAGATCACCATTAAAGGGAAGGTCACTGCTCCCTGATGAGGGGCAAACGGTTGGTTCGCCCAGTAAGAAGCAATCAACCATTCCTCGTGGTAGTTCAAGATCACCAGCTATAAGCCATTCTCCAAATCCATTAATCAAAAGTGGATCGGCTACAAAGCCAATGGAAATGCTGGTTTCTAGATCTTCAACTGATGTTTCGTGTCGATTAGCCTTAGATACGTCTCCAGCTCACGGTACTGGCTGTTTGAGGGAAGAAGTAAGTGGTGGTTTTCTCGTCCCATCAGAGAAAGTTCAAGATGGAACTGGCTCTAGCGGAGTAAAGACTCCTCTAAAGGGAGCCTTGTCATATCATGATGAAGAACAAATGAGTGGTTTGTCTAGTAAGAAGAAAATGGCTCTTTCACGTAGTGGTTCAAAATTAACAAAGCTAAGCCGTTCTCCAAAGATATTAATGGAAAGTGGATTGGATACAAAACCAAAGGAAATGCCGGTTTTGAGGGAAGAAGTTAGTGATGCTTTAAACATGCCGTCGGAGAGGGAAGATTTAGTCAAAGCTGGTGGAATAAAAACTCCTTTAGAAGAAGCTTCGTTTCAGCTTAACGAGGAACAAACCAGGAGCTTGTCCAGCAGAAAGAAATCGACTGTTTCACGCATCAACTCCAAAGCAACGAAGCTAAGCCGTTCTAGGAAGACATTAGTCAAAAGTGGGTTGGATACAAAAGCAACGGAAAGGCCGCTTTCTCCTCCCACGAATATTATCAGCTCTCTGAGAGAGGAAGTTTCGTCGACCTCTAAAGAAGCTCTAGCCGTTTCCAGTTTACAAGAGGATAGACAAGAGTGCAATGATCAAACACCTCATCGTTCTCGAGGAAGACCCAAAAAGCAGAAATTGCGTGATTCGGATGTTAATGACCTTTCTCCGAGCAGGACCAAATCTTGCAGTGGGGGAGAAGAGATGCATCAGAGTGTTCAACCAGATATCAGAACCTCATTTCCAAGTACAAGCCCTAGGGTAGAGATATCCGATGGTCAGGCGGATTTGGACTCTTCAAAGGTTGATCGTAGTGACACCAAATCTAAATCACCAAAGGGAAAGATGCTTGCTAGGAAGACATTGGGATCCAAACCAACCATCTGTAAAGGGAAAAATACGAAGAATAAAGGGTTCCTTTCCGCCTTACTGCAGGAGTTCACTGGTCGTTCAAACGGAGCAGTAGCCATTGAAGACACGAATGATGTTCCTCTTGCTGAGAAAGTTGTGACTGTTTCACCAAGAACTAATGAAGTTGTACCTATAGGTGATGAAACTGAAGCTCCAGAATGCAAAGAGCCGGATGAGCTTGACATGGGGAGTAAGGATCCTGCAGAAGTCGAAGAACCTCATACAGAAAAACCAACTCCTATGAGAAAGCAACCCAGCGAAAAAACCACAAAAATGAAGAAGGGTGCGAAATCCGGGGTTAAGAAGAGCACTGAAGCTCCAGAATGCAAAGGGCCGACTGATTTTGTCAAGGTGAGTGAGGATTCTGCAGAAGTCGAAGAACCTCATTCAGAAAAAGCAACTCCTACAAGAAAGCATCCAAGCAAAAAAACCACAAAAACGAAGAAGGGGGCGAAATCCGGGGTTAAGAAGAGCACTGAAGCTCCAGAATGTGTAGGGCCGAAAGACTTTGACATGGGGAGTAAGGATTTTGCAGAAGTCGAAGAATCTTATTCAGAAAAACCAACTCCTAAAAGAAAGCAACCCAGCGAAAAAACCACAAAAACGAAGAAGGGGGTGAAAGCTGGGGTTAATAAGAGCACTGGAGCTAAAAAGTCTGTTTGTGGCCAGAAAATGGACTTGCCGGAATCCACCTTAACAGGTGATGTTGCAGAGAAACAAATAACTGCAGGCAAGAAACGTCCTTTGGGTAAAGCTAAGATAAATAAGTCGAAGGTTCCTACAGAGGAGACAAAACAAGATGAGAAGAAGAATGAAGAAACGGTGGTTGTGGATGGTAAAAGTAAAACTACTAAAAGACCATCTAAGAAATTGAAAAGATCAGGTGATATGGAGAAGGAAAATGAACCTCTTACAAATGAACAACAAAATGTAAGCTGTGATGAGGGAGCAGCTGGTAAGTCTACTTCTCGTATACTCACAACGCCTCTTAAAAATCGCTCTAAACCCGACAAGGTTAGTAAAGAGGACCTCAACACAAAGACTGAACCTGCATGTTTTATATTGAGTGGGCATAGGCTTCAGAGGAAGGAGTTTCAGCAGGTTATAAAGCGATTAAGAGGGAGAGTGTGCAGGGACTCACATAGTTGGTCGTATCAGGCAACACATTCCATTGTTCCAGATCCAATTCGACGAACTGAGAAGTTCTTTGCAGCTGCTGCGTCCGGAAGGTATTCCTAGTCAATGCGTTTAATATCAAAATCTTATGTGACTGGCGCAGTATCTGACTAGATGCGTCTATATAACTTGATTTTGCAGTTGGATTCTCAAAACTGATTACTTAACTGCTAGCACCGAGGCTGGAAAATTTGTGTTGGAAGAACCATATGAATGGCATAAGAAATGCTTGACTGAGGATGGCGCGATCAACTTGGAAGCTCCAAGAAAATGGCGCCTTCTGAGGGAGAGAACGGGTCATGGTGCGTTTTATGGGATGCGTATAGTTATATATGGAGAATGCATTGCTCCTCCGTTGGTATGCTGTTCACCTTATTTAATTTGCTTTGCTTTGATCTTATCTTATTGATTCTTGAATAATACTTAGTATATTAATGTGTACATGATCATCAAATGTTGCCAAATCAGGATACTCTGAAGCGTGTTGTGAAGGCCGGAGATGGGACCATATTAGCAACTTCACCTCCTTACACGCGCTTCCTAAACTCAAGGATTGATTTCGCCATTGTTAGTCCGGGGATGCCCCGTGTTGACATGTGGGTTCAGGAGTTTCTGAGGCACGAAATACCCTGCGTTTTAGCCGATTATCTGGTAGAGTACGTCTGCAAGCCCGGCTACTCGCTTGAGAGGCATGTGCAGTACAACACTCATGCTTGGGCAAAGAGATCATTGGAGAATGTGATAAACCGCGTGGAGGAGGACCCTAAGACACCAGAAGATGAACACGTTGATGATGCAGCGTGTAAAGTGTGTGGGGCGCGGGACAGAGGAGACGAGATGCTCATATGTGGTGATGAGAGTGGTAGTCGTGGCTGTGGTGTTGGTACCCACATGGACTGCCTTGATCCTCCTCTTGAAGCTGTGCCGGAGGAAGACTGGTTCTGCCCCGACTGCTGCCGGAAAGGAGGGGGGAAAACTGGCAGTCGGAGTTCTAAGAAACAAGCCTCAAAACCGAAGTAAGTGATATCTGTCCATTGATTCTTAAATTCTTGCTCAGCTAGACGCCGCTTATGTTTGGCATAGTGCTTGCTTCTTAAGAAAAAATAAATATTACTGAATATTCTCCTAAATCTTAGGATGTGTTACTAGCTGTGTACAGATAGAGACGATGCAAATTTTTTTAGGCCTTAAATTATTGAAGTTTGCAGTATTAACTTCTTGAATCTTGATGTGTTGCATTCTACTTTTACATGAGATGTATTGAATCTTCAATCTTGCCTTTTTGTAAATTCATTGTGATCAAAAGTCTCAAAGTTCGAATCTGACCGACCAACAAATAATAAATCAAGCATATGTCACGCCACGTTCTACTGTGTTATTTATTGTTCTTGTGTGGTTTAGAGTGTTATACTTCGGATAGCGCTGCGAGTTATCTTTGTTTTCTTAAAAAAATAAAATAAATAAAAAGATGTATTTTCTCCTGCAACTGGGCCATCATTATTTCAGGAAAGAGGCCAAGATCTCTAAATTGGGCCCAACGTTTATATTTTTGACCTGCTAATAGAAATGAATATCCTTAAAAAGTAAAAACTATAACATGATTTTTTTTTTTTTTGTGCAAAACTATAACATGAATTTATCTCTATATATAAAACGCTATATCAAACAAATATGAACAGTTACACAACAGAATGGAATAATTCTGAATTAATTTAAAAATAATTCTCATAAGAATATGATGCTACTTAATTGATAATAATTCTGAACTGGGATAGCCATGATTTTCGAAATTGTCAGCATTTGAAGATTTAGTTAACGCAAATACTCATATGCGATCGCGCGTGAGGTGCACGTACCTGACTTTTTTTCTTTCGATTTTTTTTTCTGACTTATTAGGACACTTTTCAGAAGTATTCTAATAAGTGTTTTTTAGCGGTTTTTTTGTGTCACAATTTCTAATTTTTTTTATTATTTTTTCAGTTTTTTTTTTTTAATTTTCAGATTTTTTGTTCCTCTTTTTTTTGTCTCTTCGTTTTTTTGTTTGCCGCTTCTTCTTTGGTCAAGATTCGAGCGAGGGGAGCCAAAGGCCTCGGAGCGAGCCGAAAAAGTCTAAATTATTACCCGACAATTATCCTTATATTAATAATCGTAGCGAAGGCCGAACCGGAAAAAAAACCTGAAATAAAAAAGAAAATTGAAAAATAAAAAAAATAACTGGATCAACAGGTTAAATCTGGATTAACCTAATCAACCCAACCCGATCCGATCGCATGTCACCTACGGCAGGTCGCATGCAAGACTCCCTCTTTAGTTAATATTTATAAATAAGGTGCTGATATGGTATATTCGGATAGGTATAAATCCGACCCATAAACTGCAAATTTGATGACATGTAAGAATAAGATTGTAGTTAGCTATACTAGCAGGAAAAAAAAAAGTAACGGAGTATAAGTTTTCAAAAAAGAAATATATCTTAATTGGGGAATTTAAATCCTAAAAGGAAATGTGATTAAATTTATTTTTATAATTAATTTTCTTTTTCTTACGCATCTTGCTTGATAGAATTAATAGTATTAGTAATTGGGAATGATAATTAAGAGTTTGAAACTTCATTCAAATCCGACCCAACGACCAGTGCAATTCAAATTTGAGAATTGAGATCAATTAAGGTAAGCGAAATATAATTATGTCAGTTAGCACATGGGAAATCACCTATTTTGGTTTCAAAATAATTCTATAATTTAATCTGAGGAAACATTCGAAATCTGGATGCCTTAATATTTCAAAGCCCATATCTTTCAGAGGAAAGGTACAAAGAAGACGAGCCACAGTTTTTAGAATTATATACATATAATAATTGAAATGAATTCCCTAACACTAGTTGAATGAATTTTGTGTAAAGTGTATGGATTTTATCAGTAACTCAACTAAAATAAATAAACTTTACAATAATTCAGAAAAAAATCTCAATTTTATTGCAGAGTCCAATCCATGTCATATTCTACTACATTCTATTCTCAAAATATAAACTTCTCCTTTTAAGTAAAGAAAAAAAGTAAGTAGCTGTATATTCTATCAAATTCAATGTAGTTAAAAACTCTTAAATTTGAGAATTTAAAATCAATGTGTCAGAAAATCCATTGAATCCTTCAAACTGGAGACTTTCAAAACCTTACAAAAATATACAATTAAATTCAACAAACTTAATGTGAAAGCATATTAATTCAATTCCACTATATCTGTCTGTACAGTAATATTTTATGAATAAAAAACACACACTGCATTGCCTAAAAACACGCACCTACGGTTGATAGATTTGTAGGGTTAGGGTAAGAAGCAGCTGTATTTTTCATAACATAACATGATACAGCTACGCAACCATGAATAAATCGACCTATTCGTACGAATTAAATAAACTAATATATTTGACCAATTTATATTTATTTATTTATTTTTGAAAGGACCAATTTAAGTGTATATATATTTTGTCTAATATGAATGTAACGTTCCATTAGTAATATATCATGTGAAATTGTGAATCATATACATACTCCCTCGCCTTCCATATGGACATATGTAATCTGCCATCAAAACTCATATATATAATGAACGAAAAAAAAATCGGCATTCACTTTTTAACTTGTTTGAGAATCGATAAATTCAAGAATTTGTAGAGAAAGGTAAAATAGGAATTTTGACATTTTATTTTAAATTTGATACTTATTGAGTAATAAAGGGTGTGTGTTGAGTTAATTAAGTGCAGTATAAACTTAAACAGTTTATTGTGTGGTGTACAAAGTAAACTTATACGGTTGAATATCTTCATGTTACAAGTTTGAATTTCGGCTGCAAATAACTGTTAAATATAACTGTATATTAGTAGTACTACATTGTGCCTTAAAATAAATATACTTATATACATCATGAGCCATGCATATAGTAGTGGTAATTGATTTTTTTTTTATAGTCGTGGTAACTGTCTAGATATTATGTCATGATATCAAATACTCCTACTACAATAATGTCAATGTTTTTTTTTTTTTTAATTTTTTTAATATTTGATAAGGATCTTGCTTGCAATAACTGTGCAAGTATTTTCTTTTTTAAGAAATGGATCTATTTTCTCTCTCTCTCTCTCTCTGGAATTGATGGGCACATTTGATTCCTTACAGGTCACTCATATTTGCAGATGGACCTTTTGGCCTGCACGTGACTCTTTTTTCACACTTTTATTTTCTTTTTTTCATTCCAAACTCTACGCACCAAGCATGAATATATTCTCTCATTATTGGATCATGTTTTTTTTTTCTTTAATCTTTATATATATTAATATTATTTTCACTTTTTATGTATATTTAGTACTTTATCTTATTGATCTCATGTAGAGCAAGACATGATTGATAAGTTTGCCAACGTTAATGAAATTAAATCATGTAATATGTCATTTCTTTTTGCTTAGTACATGTTATTCCCAACAAAATTGGAAAATTATAAGCTTTTCGTTTTCTTCTCTCTTCTTTTCTTTCCTTATTTTTCCCTTTTTTTTTCTTTTCAAAGAGCTCAATTTCCAATGTTTCTTAAAGGGTTCCGACAGACGAAGAAATGATGACCCGTCTATTTATATTTATTCTTATACTATTATTCATAAATATAATAATATTATATGATGGTTTGGTGAATTATTTTATACTAACAAATATATATACTTAATTGTAAAATTTTCAAAAAGTATATATTGTACTCCCTCTCTATTAGTTATAAAGTTTTAATTTAAATGGACACGGATATTAAGAAAATTGGTAAAGTATTTTTGAGTGGGGTAAAAGTTAGAAAGTAGAGGTAATAATATTGATAAAAAGATAATGATATTGGCAAAAAATAATAATAAAATTGTTGGAAGTTTGGCCCATCAATATCAAATGAGTGTAAATAAGAGAGATTTTTGAGGATGTATGAGTCTATAAAATAAAATATACTCCTTCCGTTCGCGAAAACAAGTTCTACTTGCCCTCTTTTTTTTGTTCACCAAAACAAGTCCTACTTACATTTTTCCACTCACATCAAGTGGGACCCACAACAACTTCCACTCTCATTTAACTTTTTCCACTCACAATATGTGGGACCCTTATTCCACTCATAATAATTTTAACTCTATTTTATCTTTTTCACTCACAACAAGTGGGACTCTTATTCCACTCACAACAATTTTAACTTCCAATCCACTTCTTCCACTCTCAATAAGTGGGACTTTAACTCCACTCACAACAACTTTATCAGTTTTCTTAATCTCCGTACCCAGCACACAATGGGACTTGTTTTCTCGAACGGAGGGAACAGTAACCTTTAAAAAAATACATATAAAATGTGTAAAATGAGACTTTTACATATAATATGAAGGGACTAATATTATATATATAATATGAATAGATCTCGTATGTATACACTGTAGATGATATTTATATTTTAGTTTCACACCTCATCAAACCGTTCTGATTTAGACATTCGATAAATTCAACGTAGCATTGTCTTACATAATGTACAAGTAAAATACTAGTGCTATAAATAAACATATATACTCCCTATGTCCCGTTGAACTTATTTTATGAATCGGTATGGAGATTAAAAATAAGAGTATTATGATAAAGGGTATGTTTAGTGTAATAAATAAAGTGATACAGTATAAATTATGTGATACAATATAAATTATTTTTTTAATTGATAAAGTGATATAAAGTAATTTTTTTAATTGATAAAGTGATATAAAGTGTTTTTGAAGTGACATAAAGTGATATAAAATGAATAAAGTGATTGTTTAATTATTTTCTTAAAAAAAATGAGATAAGTTGAAAGGAACACCTAAAATGGCAAAATAGAACAAGTTGAACGTAACGGATAGAGTACAAATTATTGCAAATTTTGAATCAATATAAAAGTATGATAATATCTAATTTTACTCTTCGTACGAACCAGTCGTCATCTCCCGTCACGGTCGAATAAAATTTTGAACACCTAAATCATAGAAAAAAATATATTTAATTTAATTTTTCATGACCCTAAACTTTTCCTCACATGGTTCTAAGAAGGGGACAGTGTAAGATGGCTATCTTTGGATTATTCTCATAAACACCACATTGTTGGGCAGTGGGGAATCATTGTTTTGTTGATTAGTGTGGAAGTGAAGAGCCCAATTATTATTTATATAAAATTATTAACAAACTTAGAAAAAATAAACAAATAAATTATCAAAATTTCACTTCCAAGTAAAGCCACAAATATAGTTTGGGGGGTAGAAGTGGGAGTATATTGCTAAAATAGAGAAGGAAAAAAATTGAAGTTTAGCATTTCAAAGTCATCGCTCTATACGAAAAACTCACAAAAAGCCAGAGATTGTGAGAATATTTGTACGTTATTGATTTTGAGATTTGTATTTTCCTATGTCACTTGTGCTTCTGACTTAATTTAATTTGTAATTTATTGTGTTTTATGATAATTGTATATTTTGGCCTTTGCTTGGAAACCAACCCAAGGCCAAGAGCATTACTTTTGAGGATTTGACCATGCCATAGATTTCTTATAACGATATTAGAATCTCGACTTGCAATTGTTATTCAAGCTGTTCATCAAGTAAATTTCATTTTTGTAGAATAGACTGCAGATTACTTGAGTGTCGAGTATCATTTTCCTGATGTATATAAATGATGCATGATGATTGAAATGAGATACGAGATATCAAATAATTCCGAAGTTTTTTATTATTAAGATAACTTTTTGTGTAATAGTTTCTTTTCTTTGAGTATATGATACATATCATAGAAGAGACGAGAGTTTAAGTAAAGACAATTATTAAAAATATTCCTTTTTTTAAGACAAGATAATCCATTTTTCATGAACTATTCCTTGGGATAGTAGCCTTAGAAATATCATGTCAATGTAATGGAGAAATACATGCAAAATCCAATAGTTCTTTTATGGTACTCACTCTATGTGACAAAATGTTTCACAATGAAAAATTCAATAATTCTTTTACGGTACTCACTCTATGTGACAAAATGCGCGCTGTCAGATTTAACAACGAACTATTAATGTCATCCGTATTATTGAATCTAGTTAACGATAAAATCTGTTGATGTAGCGACAATTTTTCTTATCCCAATTGTAGAACCTAAACAAGAACAGAAAGCTACCAAAATCTATTGATTTTGTAATAAATGAATCTATACATTGTATGAACTCCCTTACTCGATGAATTAGATCATTTTTTTCCTACATTAAATATATATCTCGGCGGCCAAGCCAAATTAAGAGGTCACCTCACATGGCTGACCAAACATAATAATAGGTCCAAAAAACCTTTTTCATGATTATTTCTAATTTTTCCCTCGTGTAAAAAACATTATAGAAATTCTGACCGGGGTGACGCATGCTTCAATCAAGAAAGTTTTTTACCTTGATTGGAGTAAAGTTCTTCTTTTTTATGATGCCACTGTAAATTCTTTATACCAAAAAGCAGAAAAAAGACGAACAAGGCCGTACCGGTGGCAGTGTGTCATAATTTACCTTTGGGATGGGTTGGTGGGGTAAGTAATTATGACGAGTAAAAGCTGGAATAGTTATTTTTTTAAATGGATTTATACATAGATATAATAGTAATAATGTAAGCTGTAATCGGAATAATTCAAATTAGTTAAATTTTTATATTATAGTATGACATTTGTTAGTTTGATATGAACCGAATCGGTAGAATTAATTGACTTAGCGCTGGCTCGTTGATATGGAATAACAATTATGAAATCTTAGTTTTGATGCCTAAGTGACTTTTGTTCATACAAACTTTTTGATGTCTAATTAGTTTTAGTTTTATCTTTATAATACTGACGTGGCCATTTTTGTGTAAACATGTAGTTTAAATTATTTGGATGTATTTGTCCAATTTTTATAATGTTTCTGCATCTGTCTTGTACTGAGTGCTGCTGTAGTACATTATCCATAGCCAAAGGTCTAACCAAGACTGTCAAACTGCTGCTGCATTGGCTGCTTGTATAATTAATTGGATTAGAGTTTCTTTTTTTTTTCCCCGATATATTTGATAGGTAGTGGCACCAATAATAATGGTGAGAGCAGCCGTAGTTGCTCAATGAGGGCGGGCCGAAGAAATGAGGTAGGGCAATCACTGTTGTTGCTCAACCTAGGGTGATAGGGGGTGTTCTTGCGCTCCTCCTCTCGCCTGCAACAACGCATCATTTTCCTTTCTTTTTTCTTTTTTCTATTTTATTATTAAAAACAAATTATTTTATTATAAAAAATTAATCATCCCATGGTCAAAAAATTCTACCATTTTAATCATTTTCATCTTAAAACTATCAATTATTGATCCTCACCAAATACAGATAAAAAATAGATTATCCTAATATTATTTAATCTACCGTTGTGGATGCTCTAAATGATGATGGAGAAGTTTGATTAATTTTTCAAAACATTATTTTTGGTTAGGTTTGAAATTATAATGTTACTATGCTTGTAAGAGTACATCAAGGGTCATTAGTTATTGATTTTAATGTATAGTTTTGGAGCAGAGTTAAAAGATGTATGGAATTTCTCATTTTTAACTTAGTCTAATCTACGTGGAAGATAGTTATATTCTATACAAGAGTTTGAAGGTACTAGATTTACATCCAGAGTGGTGATCAAAGTTGTGATTGAAGTGCTCACAACTTCGGACAGAAGGCAACGGAAATAAAACGAACACAATGGATAAATTTTCACAAGATTATCAATTAATAATCTTGTGAAGTGCCTCATGACAAAATATTCACTATATAGAATGTGAACAACAAAAATACTTCGAATAAACAATGGTCACTAAAAAGAAGATAATTCAACACTCCCTTCACAGAAGGTGGTGACTAAGGTTGCCACAATTATCACTCGAAGAAACAAAGAATAAAAGATGAAAACTATTCTACGAGATATATTTCTGCAAATCTGTATCTAACTAATGAGATGCATTATCTATTTATAGTAGCACATATCCTTGGGTTGCACTCCTTAATAAACCCATGATCCACGTTTTAAGCCCATTATCTTCAACTGCAATGCTCACAGCAGCGTGGATCACCTTCCTGGATTTTCTCAACAAACTCCAACAACTTCAACAACATCCATGCACGTTGGTTAACAGCCATTTTCACTCTTTTAGCAGCAAAAAAGCTGACTCATCATTCTTGGACCAAGTCTTCCACATGTATTTAAATCATCAATCACCTACACAACAAAGAAAGACAAAACATACATATATCTAATATTATATAAAAACCGAAGTCATTAAATTAACTTCAACAAAGTTGATTATCAAAATTCATTAGTCAAAAGACTTAAAACAAGAAAAAGATTTTGAGGTGGGATGATGAGAAGGTGCCTTTATATTACCATTAAGTAGTACTCCCTCCGTTCACAAGTAAATGTCCAGTTTGCTACAGTACACGTGTTTGCAAGTAAATGTCCAGTTTACCTTTTCGTACAATACTACCCTCTTTACTTTACAGAAATTACTACCTTTTGATATTTAGGACTCCACCTCACATCAACTTTATTTCTACCTTTTTATCATCCCAACAACTTATTCTTACTTTTTGGTCAATAACACCTCTTTTTTGTCATTATCTCACTACCCCTACATCCTAACTTTTATCCCACTAACTTTCTCTTTATCAACTTTTTAAACTCCGTATCCAACACAAATTGGACAGTTACTTATGAACAGAGGGAGTAGTATATAAGTTGCATATTACATATTTTATAAATGAAGTTGTGGAGAGTTTTCTTCATTTATCATGTGTTTGTTCGTAATATACATATTTTATAAATGAAGGAAAAGAAAAAGAAAAAATCAAATTTGAAAAATGGAGGGGCAAAATTACGTTTCTACTTGGCTGGTGCTTGGTATCACCCTTTCTTGTTTGCTAATTTTAACACTAATTTAAATATCGCATCATGGTAACTTCCAATCTAGTATCTTTAGCCTCGGGAATTAATAACTTTACCTTGTGGCCAAATACGTATACAATGAGACATGTTTAAATATACTCCAATCAATCCAACAAACATCTTGATGATTGAAAATTTTGACATGACACCATAATAATCAACCAATCAAAGCGTTCAAAAAATCAATAATAGTTCAATGTGGGGTACTTAAGTCGAAATTAATGAAGAAAAAAAAAGATTTAGCATAGTGAGAAGTGGCCAAGAGAGTTTTTATGCAATGAAACCTTGTGGTATGTCAGGGTTTTGGGGAGTTGTGTATGTGTGTGGATAAGGCTGACAATTACATTAAAAGGAATAGTTCATTCACTCAAGACATGAGATATAATACAAAATCCCCAATGCAAAGGCAAACACTTTACTTTCTGCAATTACAAATTGCAATAGTAATAATAGTGTCATTGCAATTATGCATCATATCCCCCACCCACCCACCCACCCCTTTTATCATTAATTTCATCCTCACATTTCAAGAATTGTTGAATTATGATGCACTGTGATAGAAAACGACATACAACTAATTTTAAGCCTAACAAAATCATCCACAAACTGTGAACAAGTTTTCAAAGCACTGAAAATCGAAATAATATCTGTACATATACCAAAAGACGAGACAGAGGAAGAAAATTAAAAAAAGAAAAAAGAGAAAGAGAAACAAGATAGTAATAGTAACAAAATTTTTTATCCTGGGAGGGTAGTACTAGAAGTTTAACGATTTGTACATTGCCACCAGAATCAGATTCTCCCGCCCATCTATTAACATTCAAAAGTAAACCAAATTATTCTCCCTTTGTTTTTACTGCGATAATTTACCATTTTACGCTAAAATCAACAGCTCAACGCTTCATATTTCACCGGAATCGGACGGTTAAAACCAGCCTGCGCTAGCAGATTACCAACAACAGCAAGATCTCTGCAGAAAACGCCTTGAAAAACTGACGGTGGTGGAGTTTTGATGGTTGTGGCGACGGCCGCCTTGCTCTCCCCCGCCACCTCATTACTAGCCGCAGCCATTGGTGGAGTTGGGGGCAGCGGCTGAACAGGCGCTGCCGCTGCAGCCTTCTTCCTCTGCTTCTCAGTTGCCTCTTCATCCAAAATTGTCGACATTACACTTGTATATCCCCTCTGAATCAATCTATACAGCAACAAAGACGACATTTTTGTCCGATCACGAACTGAATCTACATCTTTCTCATCAGCAAACTCGCATCGCTCGATGAAACCCGACGATTTATCTGGCTTGTGTTTGAGCGTGAGCAGCAGATGAGCTCTCTCAAGCTCTGATCTTGAACAGCCTCTCCTTAATCCGATCAATGCGTAGTAATCAACATTGCCTGTTTCTCCGGCGGCAAGCCTCTGCTTCAGCTGCTGAATCTTCGAAGCCAAAGAGCATAATTTGCCGGGAATTTCTCTGTATTGGACGCTCTGCCGCTTCCAAATCGGGCCGGGCAATTTACGATCTCGAAGAATTGAGTTGTAGAGCAGTTTTAAATGCTCCAAATCATGGAGGGAATCCGGCAAGCATCGAATGGATTCGAACAGACCAGCTCTAATGGTGAGAGCATCAATGCACGAGGTGTCGAGCGCGAGGGCGCGATTGCAATCGGCGATCGCCTCCGCTAATCGGCCAGCTGAGCGGAAGGCGGCGGCGCGGTGGACGTAGCATTCGGAAAGGAACCCCTGGGGAGCGCCGCGGCGGCCGTCTAGGATTTTTGAGAAATGGCGGATGGCCTCGGCGTAGAGGCCGGCGTCCAGGGCGGCGATCGCGGCGGTTTTGCGGCGGATGAGAAGTTTGATGTGGGAGAGGAGGTGGGAGATGCTCTCGGACTCTGTCTTCGGCGGGGTTTGGGGTTGATTATTGATCAGATTCTCGCCGGAATTAGGGAATTTGTTGAAAGAGAATATGTCGTCGGAGAGGGAGATGCTCTCGCGGCGGAATGCGGCGGTGGCGAGGCGCTTTCCGGTCTGGAGGAGAACCATTGCTTCCTCCATTAAGCCGAGGTGGCAGCATGCTTGACCTAAAACCGAGTACCTGTTCGATGAAATGCGTCAGATAACTGAGTCGATCAAACGCGTCGAGTGAGTGAAAATTCCGAGTCATCACTATCTGGTTGATCAAGACGATTAATTAAATCCCATGAAAGTTCGTTGGCGGTGAAAATTTCGACAGAGAAATCGAAATTTTGACTTTTTGATAGGAACATCACGAATTATAATAAAGCGGATTAGGTGAAATTTCATTAATTGCCAACAGTTTGCTTCGCGTAAAATTCAAGCATCCATCACAACAATAATTATTCAAACATTAAACAATACTAATATTTCAGAAACAGAGAGAGAGAGAGAGAGAGAGAGAGAGAGATGAGGATTTGACAAATACCTCCATTGCCCTTCCTTCTCGACGTTTTTACAGAGCCCGGCCATCTTCTTCTTCAAATCGGAGACAGAGAAACACTTGAAAGCCGGCTCGTCACCACTCAGTGAGTCGCCGCCGGAGGAAAGGAGCTTGACTCGTTCTCTCGATAACTGAGTCGACGAGTTATCCGACGATCCGCACGACGACGAATCGTCAGAGGTCGTCATTTTCAAGCTCGGAATATAATCCTGCAGCATATCCGCCACCTCCTTGAACCGCCGGAGGTGCAGCAAACACCTCGCCTTCAGCTCCAGCGCAACCTCCATGCGTGGCGCCAACGCGAGCGCGGCCTCCAGCAGTCCCAACGCCGCCGCAATCTCGCTCTGCTCCTGCGTCGCAATCAACATTTTCGCTTCCCTCACGTATCTCTCAACCATCTGCAATACATTTCGAGAGATAAATCAATGTTTCCAAAACACAAGTAATAAAATATTGAAGAGGAATGAAATTTACGGTACCTTTTTGTTGGTGAGCCACCAGTGTTTCCTCTCTCCGCCGGCGAAGGACGGAGACGCAACAGCCATGGATGGATTGCAATAATCAACCATTAAAAAGAGTTTCCCTCTTCAAATGCGGCTGCAAAACATATTACTATATTTCAATTCGGAGGAGATTTGAATCCGAGAGACACCGAAGACACACTGAGAGGGTGAGGAGAGAGGGAGAGAAGAATGAAGAGGAGGGGAAGAGGAGAAGGGCTTTAAACAACTAATGCCAGCTTTGACCTGAGAGAAAGCTTTCATCCCTCTACTTCATCGCTGGCGACCAGATTCTCTCTCTCTCTCTCTCTCTCTCAACTTTTAGAGTGAGAGAGACCTATATTGGTTACTCTACGCGCTGCCACTACTTCGGCTGCATCTAATTATTTTAATTTTTCTATATTATTTATTTTTATAAATAAATATGTACAGCAAAACACAATTTTTAACAAACCTAATAAAATTAGAGTGATGAGTTTGTACCCCAATAGTTAATTTATGCTACAACGTTGAATCTTGAAGCCAGAATTGATTTAGTTTAGTTCTATTGGAGATGATCTAATGGTAAAAGTGGACGTTGATACTGAAAGGTCTCAAGTTCGAATCTCATGATACGTTTTTATAGGTCGAGTCTGTCATACTTGTACTTGAAAAGTATAGTTTACATGTCCTGTGTGATTTGCAGGCTACTGCACAAAGGACGAGAGTTTCTAGAAAATTGAGACTAAAATTAATTAAGCGGCAAACAAATAATAATTATTTTAAATTAAAAAATCCTATCAAACTCATCCAATAATATTAATGCAGTCTCATCGGCTTCACTTTAGTTGTACATTGACATAAAAATTCATCCGAGTATTAAAAGCATTAGGAACTTTTTTTATTTTAAACCAAATAAATAACTTTATTGTGATTACCAGTTAAACAAATACTATAATATCTATATAAATTGAATTTAACTCGTCAGCTCTTCACCATATTAAAAATATTTAGGTTCTATATAAAAAAAATAATTAAAAATAGCAATAATTATACTTTTCGAATTTGGTATGAAATTAAATTTTGTTCGGTCAAATTCGGTTCAAATTGATCCATTGACATTCCATCACTAAACAAGGTAAACAGGGAAACATGCATAGTTGATAGTTGTATTTCAACCGAATAACGGCGGTTTTGTGAAGATTTATGACCGGCTTTATTCCGGTGAAAGATACACAAAAAATCTAATAAAACATCACTGCTCATAAATCGGATTTATCCGAATCATATTGAAGTTTTTATTTTGCTAGCTTATACTCCATTACATAATTTTTAATTTTTAATGGTACTATCAATATTTTACGATAATAATTTAAATTTGATGAATAATAGGTTGTCAAACTAAAAATTGTTGTACCCAACAGACATCCAAAAGGTGCGTCTTCAGTTTGTAAGTATTGAAATTTAGTGTTCAAATTCTACCATTCTTCTTTAAAAAACTAAAAATGGTTCCTTTTTGCATAATGTGATGAACATATGTCATGATAGTCTCACATAATATTCAATGCAAATATAATTTGATTTAATTGTTGTACACGAGCCTATTTGAATTTGAAAAGCCTTGGAATGATTTTCTATTTTTGCGTAAACCTGTTGTGATTTTTATATTTATCCATCGGTCTAAACCACCTAAGTTCAAATGCCAAATTTCCCACAAATAAAAAATAAATACAAAGAAAAACTAGAAACAAAATATTGTAATTACTGCAGTTGCCATTGACGGGTAACATTAATTGCGACTTTCAAAATCTTTTTTCAGTTCTACACTTCTATCTCCTCAACAGTCAACAGCAGATGTGTATTTCGCCACGTATCAAAATATACTATTGCAATTTTTTTTTCTAAATAAAATTAAATTTTCTTTTACCTAATTTAGAAGGCCCATCTCGTTAATTTTTTTAGGTTCGAAACTTAGTCACTGGTTTAATAAGTATGTACGAAACATATATGACCCTAAAAAAATATAAGAAATACTACCAAATTACAAAATCAATGATCATTAAATAATGATAATAAACAGACATTAAAAAATGAGAATACAAGAAAGAGGAAAAGAACTATGTATCTCCTCTTTTCTTTTTCCAAAGATAAATCGATATCATAATCGCATAAATCACCATATAAGATCCAAATTTAAGTACTATCATGCACCAATAGGACATTTACAAATTAATTAGAAATCATCAAAATTATGAACAAGCAAATGTCAACACATTACTCATATAGTAACGATTATTTAAAAAAAAAAATAATCATATATAAAATTGCATATTGATGAGGGTTGAAGAAAAGAAAGTATTCCCCCAAGTCGTAAGCCACAAGATCTATGCCCTTTTCCTTTATTTATTTTTCTTCCAATTTTTCTAAGCTCCTTTCCTTTATGATGGGTTCTCTCTTTTTCATCCTTTGCTTTAGATTTCACCCAAATTGATTAATGAGTGCACATGAATTGTAGTGGATATAGATATATGGATGGATAGAAAGCCATATGGGCTTGTCTTAAAGCGTCTCTCTCTCTCTCTCTCTCTCTCTCTCTCTCTCTCTCTCTCTCTCTCTAATAGATTTTATTTTATGTACAGAGCTATACACAAATTCAATAACCAGATTGTGAACATCCACTTGACGTGATTTAATACATGATTCAATTTTGTTCACTATTAAAGGGGCTACTACTTATGATAAGAATGAATAACGATGTAATTATAACATATCAATAATAATTTGATTTAGTTCATTGTGGATTATGCTTTGGTCACGACGCATTTTACCATCTACACTGTATTATATTGAACTCTTGAAATATGTATCGAAAAATATGAACTCTCAGAGATAGATAAATTAAAGTTTGTCAACCTCAATTCATTTCTTAATATGATCTATAACTTTGGACTATAGTACTCTAGCATAGTGTTGTTGTTAGTGGGATATTTATATTCAAATAAATAAATAATGAAATACTAATTAAAATAGGATCGCTTTTTTTTTTTTTTAAATAATACAATCTCTCGGATGTAGGCACCAATCAACTAAAGAATAACAAAACGAAGATGAGAAGTGGACAAGCAACCATTTCCAACTTGATCTTCACGCATTCCACGATCTTATTAATATCTGGATCAGCTTCATTAAAAAATAAATTATTTATTGTCTTTCAAATCCTCCAAACTAGGGATGGCAATTTACCCGCGGGTACCCGATACCCGCGGGTACCGGACCCTAATAGGTGCGGGTTTGAGGGCCATTTGATATCCATGGATAGCTTCATGGTTAGAAAATACTACTCATTTAGTTCGTGAGTATGGGTATGAATAGTTACTATCCATACCCACGATACCCGTTTACCCGCTAAAAATACCTGCTAAAAATACCCGAGAAATATCCACGAAATACCCGACTACTACCCGATTATTATATAATGTATATAATATATATTTGGGCCAGATATTGGTATGGATTTGAACTTTGTAGATTTGAATTTTATGTTTTATGGATTTGAACTTTGGTGGTTAATCTTTTATTTTGTGTTAAATTGTAATTTATTTGATTAAATTCCGATTCGCGGGTGGTGGATATCCAATAGGTGGCGGGTAGGCGGGTACCCGCGGGTGGCGGGTACCCGCGGGCGGTGGGTATGGGTAGAGAAAAATACCCATCGCGGGTATGAGTATGGGTTTGGCTCGTGGGTATGGGTACGGATATTCACTATTCGTACCCGCCGTACCCGATTGCCATCCCTACTCCAAACAGTGCATTTTCAAATAAGATTAATTAAGAACTTCTTTTCCGTCCTTCCCATGCCATGATGAACCAAACCAGAAGAGTTAATTGGAGAAAATTTTAATCAATTTATCACCATTGACTAAATTTGAACGCAATATAACACTCAAACATCAAGTTAGGAATACATATAAACATATAAGAGTCATGCTATTAAGCTATAATGTGGCTAGCTATAATTCAGTCAATTACGTGAAAATAGACCGATTTAGAGAGTTTTTATTTATTTTAAGAAGTACAAATATATATTTTATGTTACTATTATATTCTTAACTTAAATTTTGTCATAATTAGTATAAATATATATCTCTTTCATTATTTCGACAAAGAGTTTCATATTCACTCTACTATCTATATCTAGATTTTTGTTGCCTCCAAATTCAAAAATATCAATATAAATTTGTATAAATTAAAAAACTAAATTATTAGAAGTCATTTAAAATTTAAAAATTATAAATCAATCAATTTTTTTTTCATATTTAAATTAAATTATAGCTAGCCATACTGTGGCTCCAGTAAATTTATTCAATACTCCATCCGTTCATGAAAACAAGTCTTACTTGCCCTCTTTTTTTTGTTCACCAAAACAAGTCCTACTTACCTTTTTCCACTCACATCAAGTGGACCTACAACAACTTTCACTCTCATTTAACTTTTTCCACTCACAAGATGTGAGACCCTTATTCCGCTCATAACAATTTTAACTCTATTTTATCTTTTTCACTCACAACAAGTGAGTCTCATATTCCACTCACAATAATTTTAACTTTCAATTTACTTTTTCCATTCTCAATAAGTGAGATCTTAACTTCACTCATAATAACTTTATTAACTTTCTTAATCTTTGTGTTCAGCATACAATGAAATTTGTTTTCGCGAAAGTAGGGAGTATATAATTAACAAAAATTTGGGGTTGGCATACACACAAAGAGGCCAACCTATTTATTATTCTTGCTTTACAAATAAAGGAGGTTCCTAAAATTTACAATCTCGTGGGATTGGGCCCGCACCCACTTGCCACATCACTAAATGCCCTAGCCAACTTCCACGTGGCGAAACCTGATAAGTGGTCCCACGCACTTCTACCATTGGGTATAGCCATTATTGGATCCACCAGATGCTCAATTTTATTCTTTACTTATCCCTTTTTTTTTTTCTTTTAACAACTTATCTCTTTTTTTTTATGGTACTCAAATTATTTTACTAAATTTTTAATTAAAATATGGATCATTTCATTGAGGAAATTACAATAAGGTATATATATCTACTATCAACTAGTAAATTGCTACACTACTATATAGGTGAAATTACTACTCCGCACGCAGGCGGGACCACTACACCATTAAATAAGATGATAATATACTATAGCAGAATTGAATTCAAGGCCTCTCACTAAAGAGAGACTTAAGGTACTTCAGTCAGTCATTTAAACTAGGCCTCATTGACAATTAAATATGAATCATCAGTATAGATATTTACGGAAAATTAGTGCGTAAATAATAATAAAGAATCAAATGTAGTGTTCTTTGAGGTATATGGTGTATTTCTCGCTCGAACTCTGACTAGGAAAGTTTTATCATATGATATTGTGGACAAACTAAAAGTAGCAGCAATCAGAAATTGAAAATGTCTAATACTTAATCAAAATAACACAAAGTATAATATACGAAAGTTGTAGGTTGATAGTTAAATATAACGAATACCAATAACTAATTTACAATATTGAGCCTTATGTAACCGCTACTTGGGGATGCATGTTGGCAACATAACTACATATGTTATACAAAACGAGATTCAAGCTCGTAATTTTCAGCCATGTGGCCATCCACTTTACGACAAGTATAAATTAATATAAATAAAAATTTCAAACTCAAATTTTACCACTTTTTTTAGGTCGGAGATCTATCACACCAAATTTTGGTCTTTTCATGATTTGCATGCTATTATAAAACAATGATACATACTAATGAGTCGTGGGAGCAAATTATCACGTCATAAAAATCAAATGTAATAACTATAATTATTACTCGAATAAATATCTTATTATTGAGTTGATCATGATATATAAAGTGTCAATCTTTCATCTCATTTCATTATTGGTTTTTCATTTGATGAAATGAATAACTTGAAGGAAAGAGGACCATGCATCAGGCATGTGCATTACCTAATATATACTGTATCAGGTTTGTGCTTCTTATAAATTTTCCTTTCAATTTTATTTATTTATTCCAGAATCATCACATATGTACATTCTTCTTAATTTATATGCCACATATTAAATGACAAATTAAAAAAAAAAAAAAGAAAACAAAGAAACCGAATCAAATACTCCTATAAAACTTAGTGGAAGTTGACTATTTTGCAACTAACTTGATTTGTAAAGCTACCTCATAGTATTAATTTACTAGTGCTAAAGTCTTTCGCCTTTATACATTCGACGTCTATAATTTAATTGTTGGATGGTGTGTTGTCCATATTAATTATTAAATGCTTCTTTAGTTAAACAGAAAGCTCATTAAATGTGAATTTAGGATTAAGAAACAGAGTATCCGAAGTTGGGCATTTATTTACATTAAATTGCACATTTTATTAGTTCAGACCCTCTCATTCAGTATCAGTGATAGACTACATGCTTTTAACAACAATTTTATTATGGGTGATGTTATTTGGATCAATTTGATCCGGATCAAATGCAATAAATAATTAAATTTAATGGAAATAGACATTTGTACCCTTTATACAATTTTTATACAGAATATTAATATAGTATATTGGGAACAAAAAATTCATTAAATGTTAGTATTTTTCAATGAGAATTTGGACCAGTTTTATCGTGTAAACTAAATGGTTCATCCACCTTGTCATTCATGTATGATTCTTTCCAAGCATATAATATAAATTAAATAATACCTCTAATTTGTTTTTTATTTTGAAATTCAGAGTATCACAATCACTACCTTGTATATTTATATTTATATATTTTTTATATTTATATATTTTTATTAATTGTATATTCATTCATAATATTAATTTTTACTTTTAAAAAACATCATTAAGTGTGAATTTGCATTTTTTTTAAATTTGGTAATTTATTTAATTAAGATATACTCGATTTTTAGAACTATGTTAAATTATTCAAATAAAATTATAAAACATAATTCAAATTTTAATTTTATTTTATTTTAAAAACACTAAACTCAATTGATACGGGATCCAAAAAAAAAAAACTAAAGTGAACCGAAAATCCGAAGTTAATGTAATATTTCAGTTTGATTCGGTAAGGGTAATCAATTTTGGTTAATTTGTTCACCCCTAATACAATTGATGTTATTGAAGTTCAAATTTTAACTAATTTAGTCACCTCTAGTCCAATTGTTACGATTAAATTCCAATTTCATCACATATTGTATTAGTAATTGTTGGGAAATTTATTAGTATAAGTTTTGATGAATTCCAAAACCGGCTGACCCCAACCGAGTAGATGTTGCCAATACCTAATGTTAGAATTTAGGCTCGCTGTTTGAGCAAAGTTAAGATTTTATCTTTACAGGTCTCCAGCTGAAGATGGCAACAAGGCGTCACTCAGACAGAACATCAGTTGTGAAGAAAGACAACTGAGAGTTCATTTGTTCAGATGCAAACAAGGGGAAGTCTTCAGAACATCAGTTGAAGGAAACCAACTGAGCGTTCATCAGATAAGAAACAGTTGAGAGGAAGAGAACATCAGATGAAAAGGAAATCATCTGAGGGTTCAAACCCAACCGAGTAAAGAAGTGGAAGACAACTGAGGGTTCAGTTTCAGAACCTCAGTTATAGAATCTGAACAAGGAGTTCAACTGTTTTGAAGTTCAAAGTCAGCTGAGAACTCGACAGATCGGAACATCAGCTGAAGATCACTCAGATGAAGGTCAAGACTTTCAACCGACAAACCGAAGTTGACTGTCAAAGATTTGAGTTTCGAAAGGAAGTCACATGAGGGTTTGACCGTTCAGTCATTACCCCATCTGGCCCAACATAAGGCTGTCTCAGATGGAAAGCAGAAGAGCACAGATGCCATATCAGGAAAGTCTGCAGAGATGAGAGACAAGCCATCGCTATCAACCGATCAGAGATCAACTGCTCCTCCAACGGCTAGTTGATTCTCTCCGCCTATAAATAGAGGCATTCTTTCATTCGAGAGAAAGAGGACACACGAGACAGACTGAAGCAAGAGAGAAAAGTTCAATCACAAGTGAAAGAAAAATCTGCTAAACTCCTATTCTAAGAACATCAGCAGCTGAGAGTTCAAGAGTGATAGAACATTAGTAGCTGAGGGTTCATAGAGTGAAAATCTGTCTTAGATCTTAGTTTGAGTGTTTATTCGCTCAAGCCTTAGATCCAGCTCTCATTCGTGATCGAGCTGTAGTTGGAAATTCTACCCTTTCTCACACCGTAAAAAGTGTGCTAGGACCTTACTCTTCCTGTAATTGAGTAGTCAGGTCGTCAAGTACCCGCAAACTTGACTTAGGCTGTTTAGTGCCCGGAAACTAAACTGTAACGGTTGCTCAACCCGCGTAAGCTGAGTGGTTCTGTCCAGAAGAACTTGGACTGAGGTGTGTGGACTCACATCTCCCCGTGGACGTAGGACTTCTCTCCGAACCACGTAAATCTTGTGTGTAGTTTTTTCTTTTGTGTTTAGTCTTTATTATCATATCTTAACTGACAAACAAACCGCATACAATCTGCATACTTTCACAACAACAGTTTTGGTTTTGACCAACCGTGCATAAAAGCGTGAGTTTGATTTTACGAGTTTATTTTCCACCACATTCCGCACAGCACCAACCTTCCAGCCGAGGTTGCTTACTCAGCTGTGAGATCCCAACTGAGTTCTCTCACTCAGTTGAAGTTGATTTCAAGTGTTAAGTTTTTTTTAAAAGCTCAAAAATCCTAACTGGTGTATTCCCCCCCCCCCACATACACCAGTAACTCGTATCGGGACCATCAAGTGGTATCAGAGCAGTGGTTCAAAAGACTGCTGACTCTGTTTCACGAGGTGTGAATTCGAGAATTTTCTTCAGTGGTCAACTGAACAGGTCTTTTCACGCTAGTGCATTCTTGCTCGCATTTTTGTTGTCCTGCTTTTGTTTGTGCAGATGGACATCAAGGACAAGATCACGGTCATGTTCTCTGTTGTCAACTATACATCATGGAGAACTCGAATGAAGAAGATCCTTTTGTCCAAACATCATAGGATGCAACAAGTTCTCACATCTGGACCAATCGTCATACGAGACAGAATACTTCGCACTCCCACAAATCCCAACGATGGAGATGCAGTGGTGGAGTATGTGGAGAAACAGCCAGAGGACTACACTCCGGAGGAGGCCAAGGTGAGCCAGCTGGATATCTGGGCTCAGAGCACAATAATGTCCACGGTTGGATAAGATTATCTGCCCTGGATAGAGGAGTGTGAGACCGCAAAAGAGATGTGGGACATCCTGGCCTCGCTAAGTGAAGGAAGCGACGAGACAAAGGAAAACAAGTTCTCGTATGCATGTCAAGATTTTGACAATTTCAGTCTGCGACCTGATGAGACTATAGATCAGCTAGAGCTTCGGTTTATGGACATCATCAGAAGAATCCAATCCATCCGGAAAGGAAAATACACTCTAAGAGAAATAAACCTCAAAGTGTTGCAAGCTCTACCGGCTGAGTGGGATACTTTCACAAATATCCACGAGAGCCGAGCTGACCTAGGTGAAATGGGAACTGAAAGATTATTCTCAATCTTGAAAGGAAATGAGTATAAGGTCAACAGAAGGAGGTCGCAGCCCTCAAGTCAGAAAAATAGAATTGAGGATGTCGGCTCAGCATCAAAGTCAGTTGCCCTCCGAGCTGACTACTCAAAGTCGAGATCGTCAAGGCCAACCAGGTCGGCTGACACGACTGCAAAGGAGCCGAGCAGAGAAGAACTGCAACAGAACATTGCAGCGTTGTCAAAGAAGTTAGCCGATATGGATACTCGGTTCGGCAAATATAAACGTTTCTATAAATCAAACCGAACTCGAGACAGTTCGAAGCCAGTCACCAATGGTTGCTTCGAATGCGGCAAGGAAGGACACTTCAAAGCCGATTGCCCAGACCTCTCAAAGAAGGAAAGAGAAGCACTGAGGGCGAAGCAAACTGCAAAGAACAAGGCCATGGTAGCTGAAGAGGCAGCTGACGATATGGACATCTTCACAGACACTGAAGATGAGGATGACCTGACCTCTACCAACAAAGTCATCAGTCCGGATCAATGCCTCATGGCACTTGGAACCGACCAAGATGATATTGAGGTACAATCTAATCCTGCTTGCTTAAATTCTTCCAATACTTCTAACATGCAGGAATCTATGAACGATGAGTTGGAACCCTCCTGGAATGATTTTCAAGAACTCAGTGAGGAACTGCATCAGCAGTCGGTTGAGTTTAAGAATCTTCAAGCCCAGTTCGCCAAGCTTGAAGATTCCTTAACCGAAAAGGACGATCTAATCAAGAGACAAGCTGAAGAAATTGACCAGCTGAAAAGTCAACTGAGTATAGCCAACCAAACTGAGGCTTCAACCGATGAACAATTGAAGGAACAGATCAAGGCACAGAACAAACAGTTGAACAAGCAAGAGGCTCAGATCGACCAGCTGATAAAGACATCAGATGCCCAGACCGAGCATATAGCTGTTCTTCTCAAGGATCTTCAGACTGAGAAGGACAACCTGACAAAGCTATATCAGTCATCCGAGATCATCGATAATCTCATCAAATACAGACGGCAAACGGATGATGTGTCTGGACTCGGATACGACGTGGCAAAGGACACTGGAATTCCACCAGCTACCTTCACCAGGGCTGAGGAAGTCATGGTTGCCAAACCTAACACAGTTGAGTATGCAACTGAACAAACACCCTCACAACCGATAAAGGTAACTACGGCTGAGAAAGGCAAAGGAGCTGCAGATGGAGCACCAACGAAACAGTCCCTGGAGTCTACAACCGAGGAGGAATGTTCCAAGACTCAACGGAGGAACCGGAGACGTCGGAGTCGCAATCAAGCTCAAATTCGACAACATATCCAAGCTCAGAACCGACGTGATAACCGACCAACAAACCAATCACAGCAGAGATGGAACCAACAGAACCGACCAAGCTTCAACCGACATAATCAACAACGGTTCCATCACCACAACAATCAGAGGTTCCAACAGAGTCAACCTATGTGGAAAAGTTACGACAGCTATGGTTACTCATGCCACAACATGAATCAACATCCGGGCATGAACAACTATCGTCAACAGCCAAGGCAATGGAATCAGAATCAGCCAAGAAGATTCCACAATGGCGTCCGACCTCACAGACAAACTCAACAGGATAAGAATCGCCATCAAAACAGGGGGAAAGCCTCACCTCCTAAAGCCCAACATGGGAGAAATCCAACTCCTCCCAAGAAACAGAGCATCATTTCAAACAACAAGCCTAAGAATAACCGGGGTGTTGTTATAATTGATGAAAATGGGCAGATCATTTGGAATGACAAGGCTATTCGAGTGTACAGAGAAAAGCGACGCACGGTTCCAGCGGGAACTGGTTCTAACCCTCCAGGACCCAACTGAAATTGGGGACCTAAGCGAGTTTCTCCTTGCAGGTACAGGAGAAACAGCTGAGGAAGAAGAAGGCGTCTACAACAATGTGGGTGATGGATAGTGGATGCTCGAAATACATGACAAATCTGAAGGATTTGCTTGGAAGTTTCGTGGAGAAAGAAGGTCCATCAGTTACTTTTGGTGATAACTCAAAAGGTTATACCAGAGGTTACGGTACCCTTGAAACCAATCATGTTTCAATTTCTAATGTCTCTTTTGTTGATGGATTGAAGCATAACCTGCTCTCCATCAGCCAATTCTGTGATAATGGGTTCTCTGTCAAGTTTGATGCACAAGGTTGCAAAGTTAAAGATGTCAGATCAAAGCAGGTGATATTGTTGGGAAATCGATCTCCAACAGGGAATGTATACTACGCTGACTGGAACAGCAGCCTCCCTGACACTTGCCTGTTGTCAAAGAGCAGTTCGGATGTGAGCTGGCTGTGGCACAAAAGGCTCAACCATCTGAACTTCAAGACGATGAACCGACTTGCCAGACAAGAACATGCAAGAGGCATACCTAACCGAGTGTTTTCAACAACACACATCTGCAGTGCATGCCAGCTGGGAAAGCTCGCTAGAACCTCCTTCCGGTTGAAGTCAACTCCTTCAACTGACCGAGTGTTACAGCTGATCCACATGGATCTCTTCGGGCCAGTTACACCAAAAAGCATTAATGGAAACGAATATACATTGGTTGTAACTGATGACTACTCAAGATATACGTGGACCATCTTCATGCGCCACAAAAGTGAGACCCGAGATGAGCTGCCCAAGCTGATGGATCGGATATCGAACCAACAAGAGATGAAGATCATATCTATCAGATCAGATCGTGGAACGGAGTTTCTAAATGAAACCATCATTGAGTATTGCGAAAAGAATGGCATAACCCATCAGACATCACCCGCGCGTACTCCACAACAGAATGGCGTAGCTGAGCGAAGAAATAGAACTCTGAAGGATGCAGCCACATCCATGTTAGCGAGCTCAGCACTGCCTAAGAGATTTTGGGCTGAAGCGATCAACACAGCATGCTACACACAGAATCGATCTCTTCTCACCAAGCGGTTGGGAAAGACGCCCTACGAGCTGTGGAGACGTAGAAAGCCAGATATTTCTTATCTTCGTGTTTTTGGATCTAAGTGTTATCTTGATGCCAAAGCTTCGAAGGGCATATTTCTTGGATATGCAGCTCGGATCAAGGCATATAGAGTTTTCAACAACAGCTCTCGTGTTGTGGAAATAACACCTCATGTTAGTTTTGATGAATCTACCTTCGAGTGCAGGGAACAGGTAAAGGAACAACACGCGGATCCAGCTGTTCTACCAAATCTCACCAGATCGCAAGCTCTTCGGGAAAAGAACCGAGCTGAACCACTGGTATGGGCAACTGAGGATGAGGACCCATACTCCTCTGAAGATGAATGCGAAGACCTCAGCTCGTCCCTAGGGGGAGCTTCAGCTGATGTCCCTCCAACTGCATCAGCATCCGATGCCCAACCGAACTCGGTTCAATCTATTGTAAATGTTGAGGATCCAGACTCAACAGCTGATCAATCACCAGCTCTGAAGACTCCAACTCAGATGTCTGAACACCCACTGTTGGAAGAAGAAGGAAGACGCAACCGAAGATGGTATGAAGTTCATTCCACCAACGACATCATCGGAGATCCAACCGAGGGTGTGCGCACAAGTAGCAGAGTTGCAAATCCAGAATCAACCGAGGAAGAATCCAACACTTATGCCCAATATGCTGAGGAATTGGCAGTTCTAGAGGAGTTCGAGCAAGCTGGAGATGTTGCCATGATTTCTTGCTATGTAGCTGATGTTCCAGAACCGAAGAATGTTGGGGAAGCTCTCAATTGTGTCCACTGGACAACAGCCATGCAAGAAGAATTGAATGAGTTTCTACGCAACTGTGTATGGGAGTTGGTAGAAAGACCAAATGGTGTCAAGGTGATTGGACTAAAGTGGATTTTCAAAAACAAGAGAGACGCCATTGGATTCATTGTGAGGAATAAAGCAAGGTTGGTAGCTCAAGGATACTGCCAACAAGAAGGAATTGATTTTGAAGATTCCTTTGCACCAGTTGCAAGGCTGGAAGCCATCCGGATCTTTCTAGCTTATGCCGCACATCACAAGTTCAAAGTATATCAGATGGATGTGAAGTGTGCATTCCTCAATGGAGATATAAAAGAAGATGTATATGTTGAACAGCCTCCTGGTTTTGAGACTGGGGATGGAAGAGTGTACAAGCTGAAGAAAGCTATCTATGGTCTAAAGCAAGCACCAAGAGCATGGTATGACACTCTTTGTGGATTTCTACTGGACTCGGGGTTCAAACGAGGTTCAGTTGATAAAACTCTGTTCACCATCAAAATTGAAGAAGATATACTTGTCGTGCAAATTTATGTCGATGATATCATTTTCGGGTCCAAGTCGGAGGAGCTGTGCACGAAATTCTCTGATCTTATGAAGGAAAAGTTCGAGATGTCAATGATAGGCGAGATGAATTATTTCCTTGGATTACAAGTGAAGCAGTCACCTGAAGGGATTTTCATCAACCAGTCCAAATATACAAGGGAGCTCATCACCAAGTTCGGATTGCAGACAAGTAAGACAACCAAGATCCCTATGAACACGAACTGGAAGATCGAACCAGGAGCTGAGGGAAAGCTCATTGATGCCAGCCAGTATAGAGGGATCATCGGTTCGCTGCTCTACCTAACTGCCAGCCGACCAGACATTTCATACACAGTTGGAGTGTGTGCTCGTTTTCAAGTCCAACCAAGAGAAGCACACATGTTGGCAGCAAAGAACATCATTAAGTATCTGAAGGGAACTGTCAATGTTGGATTGTGGTACCCAACTAATGACAATATCCAGCTGACTGGATACTCAGATGCCGACCTATCAGGAGATCGGTTGGACAGAAAATCTACTTCTGGACACTGTCAGTTCATGGGAAGCAAGCTGGTTTCATGGTTCTCGAAGAAACAAGCGTGTGTTGCTACTTCGACAACCGAGTCAGAGTACATGGCTGCCGGAAGCTGTTGCATGCAAGTATTGTGGCTGAAGCAGCAGCTGAGAGATTATGAAGTCTCAACTGGACAGGTTCCCATACATTGTGATAGCTCGAGTGCCATAGCTATCTCTCTAAACCCTGTTCATCACTCTCGGACTAAGCATATCGATATTCGTCATCACTTCATCCAAGATCATATTGAGAAGAAGGATGTGTCCATGGAGAAGATCCCAACTGAGATTCATAGAGCTGACATCCTCACCAAACCTCTTCCTGAAGCCCGGTTCAAGATGTTATGTGATCTTCTAGGACTTTTGGATCCGAGCTAAAAACTCATCCGAGCAGAAGAGTCATCCGAGCTGAAGAATCGGATATCGACTTAAGGGGGAAGCTCAGATGAAGGGGGAAGCTCAGATGAAAGGAAAATATCAGATACTGATTGCCAACTGAAGACGTCAAACGTCAGCTGAACAGACGAACTCGAGTCAGCTGATGGTAAACGGCAACTGAGGAACTCGAGTAATGAACACAGCTGATTCAGACATCAGCTGGCAGGTATCATTTATGACTGAAGGTGTTATATTCTTAAATGAGAATGTTTGAAATAAATTCAAACATTCCTGTGCTAGTCAGTTATATTAAAATAGCCATCATGTCGCATTAAATGTAAAGTACGGCTGAGCATCCATAGCCTACTTTATAGTGCGACTGGGCTGACATGAAACTGTACACCTTCTCACGCGCTGGTTGGAACTCGGATCAAAACGTCGAGTCAAAGATAGTCAACAGTCGCGTAATCCCAGCCGTTGATGGATTCGCGCCATTTAACCCCAGCCGTTGATCTCATCCAAGTCAAAGACCTATATAAGGCGAAAAATCAGGAAGATATCTCCTACTTTTCACATTCGTGCTTATCAATTATACTACTCATCGTCTTCCAGTTTTTCTGCCTAACCCTTTTCTGCAAATAGATTTCTTCCTCCCCTATATATTTTACCTTTGCAGTGATTTAATGGCACCCAAAAGCAAAAGAATGGCATCATCCGGACCTTCCCTCGTGCCTACAACGTATGAAGAGTCGTTCGATATGTTAGTATCGAAGATTCACTTCGAGCAGATCCTCTCCGACGAGGATCTAGAGTCGCCGGTCCTAGCCCCTCTCGCCAACACTCTCCGTGAGAACGGACTTCTGGAATGGGCCAAGCTCTGTCCCTCTCACTTGCTCAGGCGTCAAGTCGGAGAATTCTACGTCAATCTTCTTCGCCCCCTTGACAGTTCAAAGGGAGTTTCTACGACGGTGTCCTGCCGACAAAGGGATGTTCCGGCAAGGACAATACGTCGTGTCTCCTTCTCCATTGACGTGTCCGATGTCCTCCGATACATCATACCAATCAACCACACCGCCACCGAGTTCCTGGAGAATATTACCGACGAACAGGCGGATGAATTTCTACAGGATGCTCTGATCGAGCCAGAGCGGTTTAGGAGCAACATGCAAAGGACTAAGCTGAAGCCTGAACACCGCCTGATGTTCGACGCCGTGTCGAAGGTCGTGTTCGGATACAGTGGCGCGTTCGGCGACATCAGCCGACCCAAGTTGAAACAGCTGTTGGCCCTGGACCACCAACACCAAATCAACTGGTTCCAATATTTTCTGAACCAGTTGATGATGGAGAAGTCGAAGATCTCTGAGACTACGACTGAGTCTGGAGAGAAGCTGCTGAGTGTGAAGGGCACGCTCAACTTCGGATGCAAAATCTCCGCCCTCATCCTCCTCGCAACAAAGGACCGCAACATGGTCTGGGCTGACTGCGAGGAGACGCCGCTGAAGAAGCTGTTGCTGTTCCTGACAGCCAAGAAAGCACAGGAGGTGCTGAGGAGTGTCTACACTCCCAAGGACAAGAGGGAGTCGGGAAGGCCAGCTAAGTCAACAGCTGAGGGAGAACAAGCTGCTGCTCGCCCAACAAAATCCAAAGCCCCACGTCGCCGAGCTGACGTTGAGACGGAGTCGACTGATGAACCTGCCCAGAAAAAGTTAAGGGTAAGGTTCAAGAAGACAATCAAGAAGGCAGCTGAGGTGCCAGCTGATGAGCCAACTGATGTTCCAGCTGACGAGTCAGATGATGAGCCAGTTGAAGTTCCAGCTGAGGAGCCAGCTGAGGAACAAGCTCCAGACGAGGAGGGAGCGCAGGTCGAGTCCACACCTGCTGAGGAGTGTTCCGAATCCAGCCGCTCAGCTGAGGCCGCATCATTCGAGATCGCAACTCGAGGCCCCAGAGCTGATGAGGCTGAGGGCATGGAGACATTGGATGCATCCTCCTCATCTGAGGACCTCGAAGATGCTACCACCTCCCCCACAGCTGGAGCAAATGCTGTACCGCCCCCAGAGCCTCTTGCTCTCTCTACCCAAACCGAGCCAGAAATTCCGAGCTCTCAGCTCGATGCCAACATCGTGACCTCTCCTTCGGCCGATGTTGAGGAAACCATTCCACCCTCTTCCCCAACTGAATCCCAAATTCCGAGCTCTCAGCTCGATGCCGGTGTTGTGACCGACTCTTTGGCCAACATCGATGAACCTCTTGAACCCGAACCATACAATCTCACCCCCTCCCCGATCAATGAAGCGGAGGACCTGCAGGCTGTTGCTGACGAGCACGAAGGCAGGGTGGCCTACTGCTTTCAAAAGCTGTTGGGTCTATTCCCTGCGGCTCGCGACATGCCCATCTTCGCCACACTGGGAACCGAGCTACTGTACCAGTTCCACCTGATCTTCAGCCAGTGGTATGTCAAGGAAGACACGAGCAGGGTACTAAGCTGGGACAGGCTGAAATCTGATGAGTCCCGTATCCGAGCCTACTTCAACTATTCCAACTTAGAGGTGGCGTACAACAACCGGATCGCGTTGCTCACTAGACGGTTGGACCAGAGTCTGGCTGAAGGGAAGGACACTAGGGAGGCAGCTGAAAAGGAGTGTGTCGACTTCCTTGACAGCATGTTGATAAAATCAGCCGACTTCCTTGAAGATGTCGATGCAGCAGCCGCCGCCGCAAAAGAAGAGGAGGAGAACCTGAAGCTGTACCTGGCAAACCGTCAAGCCATGGTCACAGCTGAGCCTCTAGCTCAGTCTGCTCAAGCTTCTCCAGCTGATCAGCTCGCTCCTTCAACAGAACAAATCTGCGAGCTAATGGCTGAGAGGGTAAACCAGTTGAGGACCGAGCTGCTCGCCAACCTCCAACACCAACATGATGACCAGCTGAGGGAGTTGGCAGCTCAAGAAGTGAAGTATCAACAACTGATGGAGGAGAATGCCGAGCTGAAGATGAAGATGAATGATCTCTCCTCCTCCACCAGTCAGGACGTGTCGGAACTGAAATCCACTCTGTTGGGCTTGAAGTCGGAAGTGAATGTCTTCAAGTCCTTGGCTGACTCAAATCTGGCCAAGTCCCAACAGACGCAGGATGCTGAATGGGAGTCCCGGTTCGAGTCGCGTTGGGCTGAGTTCGTTGCATTTCAGACAGAGGTCAACGACAACCTCTCTGTCTTGAAGAAGGCAGAACAAGAGCGCCAGGACTCCGAACTGGCGAAGAAGATCGAACTGGAGTGTGCGGTCGATGAACTCTTCAACCGTGTTCAATCCACCGAGGCCAAACTCAACTCTCTGGACGGTTCAGTAGCAAGCCTTGTTGCTGATGCCAAAAAGGGGGAAGAGAAGGAGAAGGAGGGTGAAGCACAGGAAGAAGAAGAGACCCAAGAAGAAGGAGTGCCAGCTGCTCAACCATCCAAATCTCAGCTGAGGAGAAGGAAGTCTGCTGCTGCCAAGACAACCGAAGTCGGTGGAGCCGAAATGTCTAAGGACTTGGAGCAGGCAAAGAAGATTGGAGTTTCCTACAGCTCCATAGCCGAGATCGCAGCCGAGCTGGATTCTGAACTCGACGGGATAACAACCGAAGAGTGCATTGCAGCGGCCAAGGCTATGGATGTAGAGGAGAAGGACTACATGAACCCGAGCTGGATCAGAAAGTTTGCCGCTAGCCAGGCGAGGAGGGTGAACCAGTTCGAGGTTGAGCTGAAGAAGGTTTCTCAGAACCTGGACCGCAACGTTGCCTCCCGCAGCCGACGCCGCATCAACAGAATCCAATCAAAGGTGGAAGATCGGTTGAAGCAACAAAGGTTGCCTCTAAAGTCCAAGGTTGAGAGTCGGTTCAGGCATACTGACAAATGGATGCCGACCGAGTGGAATGAGGATTGGGAGATGTTCAAGCAGGAGTTTGTGAATGACTTCTATTACAGGAAGGTTTACGCAACTGACGACCCAAGGAGAGCGTTCAAAGAGGCGCTAACTGAGTTGCACTCAGGTGACCCGGGCATGTTCAGTCAATTCAGGAGGGCCATGATTGACGCCAACCTGGACTTGAACACTGTTCCAGTTCCCAAGAGGGTTACTTATCGGCCACCTCTTCTCTCGGATTCCAGCAACCCGAACCGTCAGAAGATTGCATCTGAGGCGAGGCAGGTCTGCAAGGAGCATGGAGTGGACATCTCTAAGGAGTCACCTGCTAAGAGGGAAATTTTTGTAAGGATTTTTGGCAAGTATGGGCTACAATACTAGCTCAGTTAGTTTTCTAGCATCTGTTGTAATTTTTTTTGATTTTTTTTAGTCTATCTTTTGTAACAATCAGTTGTAATGAAAACTATTCCGTTATAAGATTCACCTTGATGAACAATCCCTCATTGTCCAAGCTCTGAATCACAAAGTCTTTTAAATACCATGTTATAATTGTGCTAACCCTTTGATGTTTTATCTTATAGACTGTCTAGAATTTCAGCTGAGATTTTAGATAAGTTAGTGAGGTTTAAGATCAGTAGTGGTTTCAAGTTGTAAGTGGTTTTGGCATCATCAAAAAGGGGGAAATTGTTGGGAAATTTATTAGTATAAGTTTTGATGAATTCCAAAACCGGCTGACCCCAACCGAGTAGATGTTGCCAATACCTAATGTTAGAATTTAGGCTCGCTGTTTGAGCAAAGTTAAGATTTTATCTTTACAGGTCTCCAGCTGAAGATGGCAACAAGGCGTCACTCAGACAGAACATCAGTTGTGAAGAAAGACAACTGAGAGTTCATTTGTTCAGATGCAAACAAGGGGAAGTCTTCAGAACATCAGTTGAAGGAAACCAACTGAGCGTTCATCAGATAAGAAACAGTTGAGAGGAAGAGAACATCAGATGAAAAGGAAATCATCTGAGGGTTCAAACCCAACCGAGTAAAGAAATGGAAGACAACTGAGGGTTCAGTTTCAGAACCTCAGTTATATAATCTGAATAAGGAGTTCAACTGTTTTGAAGTTCAAAGTCAGCTGAGAGCTCGACAGATCGGAACATCAGCTGAAGATCACTCAGATGAAGGTCAAGACTTTCAACCGACAAACCGAAGTTGACTGTCAAAGATTTGAGTTTCAAAAGGAAGTCACATGAGGGTTTGACCGTTCAGTCATTACCCCATCTGGCCCAACATAAGGCTGTCTCAGATGGAAAGCAGAAGAGCACAGATGCCATATCAGGAAAGTCTGCAGAGATGAGAGACAAGCCATCGCTATCAACCGATCAGAGATCAACTGCTCCTCCAACGGCTAGTTGATTCTCTCCGCCTATAAATAGAGCCATTCTTTCATTCGAGAGAAAGAGGACACACGAGACAGACTGAAGCAAAAGAGAAAAGTTCAATCACAAGCGAAAGAAAAATCTGCTAAACTCCTATTCTAAGAACATCAGCAGCTGAGAGTTCAAGAGTGATAGAACATTAGTAGCTGAGGGTTCATAGAGTGAAAATCTGTCTTAGATCTTAGTTTGAGTGTTTATTCGCTCAAGCCTTAGATCCAGCTCTCATTCGTGATCGAGCTGTAGTTGGAAATTCTACCCTTTCTCACACCGTAAAAAGTGTGCTAGGACCTTACTCTTCCTGTAATTGAGTAGTCAGGTCGTCAAGTACCCGCAAACTTGACTTAGGCTGTTTAGTGCCCGGAAACTAAACTGAAACGGTTGCTCAGCCCGCGTAAGCTGAGTGGTTCTGTCCAGAAGAACTTGGACTGAGGTGTGTGGACTCACATCTCCCCGTGGACGTAGGAGTTCTCTCCGAACCACGTAAATCTTGTGTGTAGTGTTTTCTTTTGTGTTTAGTCTTTATTATCATATCTTAACTGACAAACAAACCGCATACAATCTGCATACTTTCACAACAACAGTTTTGGTTTTGACCAACCGTGCATAAAAGCGTGAGTTTGATTTTACGAGTTTATTTTCCACCACATTCCGCACAGCACCAACCTTCCAGCTGAGGTTGCTTACTCAGCTGTGAGATCCCAACTGAGTCCTCTCACTCAGTTGAAGTTGATTTCAAGTGTTAAGTTTTTTTTAAAAGCTCAAAAATCCTAACTGGTGTATTCCCCCCCCCCCCATACACCAGTAACTCGTATCGGGACCATCAGTAATAACTTCAGTTAGAGACTGCCCTCATTAACTTTTTTATTTGAAATATCATAAAATTTATATTATAATTTACTAATTAATGTAAGTATAATCTGAAACAATAATTCTATCCGGACACAATATGGTCGGCCACACTCGTAAAAAAAAGAAAAATAATTATAAAAAACAAAAATAATCATATTTTCCCTTAGATTTCACAATTAGGATATATTTTCTTTTTCAAACACATATATATTTGTTTTAGCTAATGTAGCTGGCCACATCCAAATAACACTATCCAATCTGAAAAATTGATTCATTTTTTGTTATAAGTGAAATATTTTTTAATAAAATAACCACAAATAAATATACAATATTCCATAGTTAAACTATTGAAATGGTTATCAATTAGTCTATTAGCTTAGTGGTAAAGTTTGTATTTTCATTCAACATGACAAAATTCTATTTAATTATCGTCTTACCTTGAACCATATTCTCTCCATGTATTTTTTTATATTTTTAAAATAATAGGCCAAATTTAAATAAGAGCATTTTAAACAAAAAGATGGAGCTTCATTGTTAACAATTACAAAGTTTGCCTCTAAACGTAAATTCTAATAAAATTTTAATGATATATTATTATTAATTTTCTTTAAAAAAATAAACTTACTTTTAAAGTAGTTGTCGTAGTTTTCTACTATTTATCATGTAGTTTGATGAAATAAACCATATTACTCCCTCATGTCCCAATAACAATATTTAATTTGCTTGAGGCACGGCTATTAAGAAAAATAATAAAAAGATGAAAAGTAGTATGTTTTATAATTTTTGTAGAGTTAATTATTTTTATTTTTAGAATAAGACTATGCAAATGACACACGAGAAAAAGGAAGAGAGACTTTGTTATCGGGACAGAGAAAGTAAATAATAATTAATTCATAATTTTTTTATATAACTTTTTAATTAATGTTTAGTAGAATCTCCTTAAATTAATACTCAATTAATTAATAATATCTCTAAGATAATAATTTTCTCCGGTTCCGAGTTGAGCATTGGGCGTAAACTAATAATTTTGATAAATTAATAAGATAATTTTTTTTGGAAGTCCCTTATATAAATATATGGTCCCAACAAAATTATAAATAAATAATTTCTTAATATATCAAATATAGCTAGGATAACTTAGGAAAATATGAATTAGTTATTGTTTGAATCCTATAGTCTATAGATTAAAATTTATACCAAAATAAATTTCATCTCTAACTTTTCTCACGACATTCAAAAGCTCCGTTGTGGCATTCTTCAACAGCAATAATAAATCATGAAGGATTTTTTACTCTATTATTGATTTCTTTGGTGTATTCGGTTTATAATACTTTATCATCCTAAGTTTTATCTTCAATTCTATATTCAATCATGGTATCGACAATTTCTACTAAGCTTTGTATCTCTAAATATATACTTTATTTTTACCTGGATAATCCAATAGATGATTGACATCTCTTTTATTGTGAAGTACCTCTTTTAATTAATAAATTATTAATTAATTAATTAATTAATTAATATCTCTCTAAAATAATAAAATTTTACGGTCCGCAAAATATTAATTTATAGAGGTTCTTCTGTATAAAGAGCAATTTTTCTTAAAGCATAGGCAATTGAGCTTCATAGGACTACATCCATATCCCGTCATTGCGTATATTATATGCCATTTTTTTCTTTTTATTTCATGACACACACACAAAATTTGAACTAATTTTTCATTTGTATAAATAGTTATAAATTGTGTATAAATACTCATCTTCTAAAAATATTCATAGACAAATTAATAAACAAAAATTATGTGTATACATGATACCTATTTATAAATCATAATATAAAAAGTCTGATCGTTACTAAAACTACAGTTTATTGATTTTAACACATAAGAAGTTTGAAAAAAATGGTTATATTCGTTTCTTTTTACAACCTCAAAATTAATACTAATTAGTTATTTCATAGGTTTATTTTCAAGTTGCTTTTCAAATTAATAAGTTACTTTTTAAATAATTCTAGAACAACTCAATATTCATGTAAAATTTTTGGAATGCATATAAAATATTAGAACGGAAATGAAGATAGTAATGATTAACCCATCTAAGATTGAATAATTAATATTTTTTGGAAGTTTAAATGATTTATAGAAAAACTACAAAGTTAAGTTATTTTACAACTTATAATGCATAAACTTTAATAGGGATATTTTAGTCAACACACATATTTCTTTTATAAAATTAGACAATTTTCACCCTCTTGATCCGGATCAATTTGATCCGAAGAGATTTATCCTATTTAAATTTAGTATTCGATTAATTAATTGATTTGGTTGGAATTATATTCGTTCGATCCCCTTGTATCTACGTGTCTTGTAAGTGTGTTTAATTTTATTTATTTTTGTCTTACATCAATTGGAGTTGGTATATGGTTTCCGATGTAAATTGAATCTACTTGTAAGTAATTTAGTGATATGGTAAAATATGTGTGTTTGGTTGATTGATTAGACTTGATTCTGCGTGATTAATAAAATAACCTAAATTTAATTAAATGTTTGATTTGAATAGTTAAGAGGGTGTTTGGCTAAGCTTGTAAGTTTATAAAGCTTACATAGTTAACAACTTATAAACTATTTTAAAGAGCTTATAAGCTCAGTCAAACATCTTCTAAATAATTGGTTGATACTTTGATCTGTGATCCTATATCAATTTGATTGATACTTTATTTTTCCAAATTTGAGTTAATTATTAATGGATCAACAATCAATCCAAAAGTACTATAAGCATAACTACAGTCAATTAATTCAAACACAATTAAAATTAAAACAAAATAACATATTATTATCATATCGTATCATAATTTATCAATCATGTATTGTAAGTAATGAGATTCGAATTTCTTCGTTTGTGGACTACCTTCTCAATAGTTCTAGTTCTTGTTCGCATTATTGAATGGTTGGTTTGATTGTTTAAAATAATGAAGAAAAAAAAACACAAATTAATGAAGCGAGAGATATCCAAATTCGTGCCCGTACACAATATGATTAGTTGAAACAATTTAAAACACACATTATTTCCTTAACCATCAACTCAATTATATGCAACAATACATTTTTATATATCTGTATTAAATAACATAATTATGTAAATCAATAAACGAGCTAGGCAACCCCGCCATACTCATTTCGGATCCAACTTCATAGTTTTGAATTTTTAATTTAAACTATTGGGTACCCAAAAAATTAATCACTTTTAATTCCGTTTAGTTTACATTTACAAATTAATTACGTGTCTTAATTCCCAACCTTCAAAAAAATTGTGGATGTTAACTATAACACTATAACAACTCAAAAGCAGCTGATCAGTATAATAAAATTTCAAAATGAAGCCCCTTAATTAGATCAACCAGGAGATGGAGGGAGTGACATTAAGAGTCAAATATAATTATACGTTCAAATTTCGTTAATACCTTTTAAGTGGAAAGTGACAATAAAATTTGTAACTTTTTTTTTTTTTTTTTTTCCATTTTGCGAATCAATATTGATTATGGTTTGACATCGTTCCCACATAAAATAGTATCTGCAATTTCTTCATATAAAAAAACCAACAATGTTAAGGAAAAACTTGACATATTGCAATTGTGTTTTGAATAAGCTGGTCCCAGAATTTTTATGTATTTAATTGTGAGTGGATTGGTATTGCTATGTTTTTATATAAAATAAATGTTTTTTTAGATTTAAGAAATAATGTACTACTATCTTGCAAGGCCAAAATAGGGCAATACCTATTTCAAGGTCACCAATGGAAGTCGAGTTATTAGAATTGTCATATTTATTGATTAAATAGACAAACATGGCATGTGTTGTTCTGTACTTTAACCTTAATATGTTTATGATATGTCAAATGTTTTATCAAACATAGTATTTTTTACAAAATAGTTGGGGGCAAATGTACCACCAACAATTTAAAATAGACGCATTTGTACCATTGAAGCATATAATTTTCTCCCTTGACAAAGAACAATAAATCAAATTAAATTTAAAATATATAAGCACATATATAGATCTACTAAAATTTATTTGGAATAATGCATGTATCTATTGATATTAATTCGATTTTACCAACCCCGCATTTCTTTTCATTTATATGACATATATGTTGCTCTAGTTAATTTAAATTTTGTTGAATCTGAATACATGACATAAATCAACGAATTTAGATAGATAGTATAAAACTTTCTCCACACTCTAATTCACGAATAGGAAATTAAAAGTAAAAATGATGAAATTGTGGAGCCTAGAGGCCATGCAATGGGTACCTGCAAAAACAGGTGATGATACACTTAGAATTAGAAATTGGATTATTCCAATGAAAAAAGGGGGCCCTATTTTGCTTACAACCTGGAAAATATTAGCTGTAATGATATAAGGAATGGTTGTAATGTAAGAAAACCTTCAATGTTGAATTCTATTAATGGTCCCCTCTGCCTATTTGTCTTTTTTAAAGGCAATTTTCCCTCTGATGTTGGAGAGGGGACACCAAATTCAACTATATAGCATTATTGGAAAATTTTATATTATAATAAAAGATTTATTTTAATTTTTTGTGTGGCAATAATGAAATATGTAGGTTAAGACTATTCTTTGGTTCAAAAATAATACTAATAGATGGAATAAGCTTCATTTTTGTAAGAATGGTGAAGTAAATTGCTTGTGGAATGAATAAAATATGGCATAATGACACTAATTCGAAAAAAATAAAACATAGAAAAATATCTACAAGGAAAAGTATAATATAAATATCTTCCTATGAAAGACAAGAACTCATGCTAGATTTAGACTCTATCATCATAAGAAAATATTGTACCATTATTTGTGCGAGCGGACTACTGTAATTATCCCCAAGATACAATGGTTCAAACGAGCTCGAGACGTTGCACTTATGACTCGATGTGTTCGGTCAAATGAACTTGGTTTTTCGGGACAATGTATAATAAGGACGAGAGAATGAGAGAAATTAAACGAACTAGAGACGTTGCACCAGTGGTGGACTCAGGATTTTGAAATTGGGGGTACGAAATATTATGGTATTTTAAAAATTGGCCGGCTTGGGGGTTCGGGGGCGAAGCCCCCGAGAAATTTTTTTTAGCTGTCCAATAATAAAAATGATTTAAAATGCCCACAATTAGATAAAATGTATATAAAAAAATATTCATAGAGTTCAAAAAGAATTATATTATTCAATAATTACAACTCAAAATTCGAGCCCGAGACCACGAGTCTTCATTCTCAGGAATCGATCCATGACATCTTCATCAGGAACTTGCATGAACATTTTTTTCTCAATGAAATATTATCAAATTAGATTTAGAATTTTAAATATTATTAAATTATTAAAATATTATTATAAGAATATTATATATATATATATAAACAATTTTTTTTTTTTGGGGGGTACAGTCGTACCCCCTTGTCCCCAGCTCGGTCCGCCAGTGCGTTGCACTTATGACTCGATGTTCCGGTCGAACGAACTTTGTTCTCGGGACTGCATATAATAAGGACAAGAGAATGAGAGAAATATTGCAACAACCAAGTTCGCTTTTATCCAAACCATTCCGCATGCTTGGCCGCAACGAGCGCGTGCGGCACCCCTATCTGATCGAACCGTTGTGTCGGTTCGATGCCATCTGTGACGTGTGCGAGCCACACGTATCACTTGATCCGCTAAGGTTGAGCCACTTTCGTCCAACTACTTAGCTAAACGTACGGAACTTCAATGCAACAAGTGTGACGTGCACATGCTCGGACGGTTAAAACACACTTAATTATTCCTTATTAAAGTGTTTCTTTGTATGTGTAGCATGAAACTTTAATGGTTTTCCAATGTGAGACAAAACACACTTCACTATGGTTCAATAAGAACCTAAAGTACTCTTAAAATAAAAGTTCGAGCAAATAAATACATTAAGTTATATTGCTTGAAAACGTAAATTTCATATCTACCCTTAATTTACACTTAATTTTCTTAAATAAATTATGGAATAATGCTACTTATTAAACCATTTTTCCAACACCTACTATGTAAACGTTTAAGTTGATGAAGTATATAAGTGTGGCGCGTGTAACATTATGATAAAAAATGAGAATAAGTAATCTCTAATTTATAACAGATTCTACTTGGGATTATGCATCATATAACATAGTATAAAATTTTACAAATTGTTTTCTTGAAATGACCTAGTTAGTGGAGTAGTGGAGTAGTAGATTTATGATGCTAAAAGTGTTGGGTTCAAATCACAACAATATCTAATGATATTTATTAAGTGCGTAATGAAAATTGCGGCAGCTTATCGTGAACATAAAAAAATTATATAGTAGTATGTTATTTCATTTTAAGCTTTGTATAATCAATAATAAGCTCCCACGCACATTTCTACTAAAAGAAGTAATGTAATTCAATTGAAATATCAGAATTGATCAAATTCGTATATTAATGATTCCACTTGATGACGAGAAAATACCACATAAAATTTACATATCCCGAGTATTTATATTTGTGTTAATATATAATTACACGTATATATTATCATATACCCATTATCAATAAGTAGTGATTTTTTCAATTTATATGTACGATAGAACCTCAATAAAGGAATTTATTTAGAAATTAAACTATTAATTTGTCATAAAATTTCATGCTCCCAACTTAGGACTAGTTATAAATAAGAATTGAAATAATTAATCTGACAATTTATGCATATAAATTGTATCCGTTACTGCAAGACTTAGCACAGAAATTAACACAGAATATAACAATTATGCTAAGTAAAGAACACACAGAAATAACCCAGTTCGGTAAGTTAACCTACGTCTAGGGGGGCTTCTCGCCCAAGAAAGAATCAATCAACTATTGAAAGTTGTAGTTTGCAGACTCTTACACTGTTACACATATAGTTCGTCAACCATATGAAGTCTCCTAACTCACACACTTCCCAACCCAATGTGAACCAACGACTGTTCAAGATGCACTCAAACAATCTAAGCTTGAGTCGCAACCCAACGCTCACCTCTCTCCTAAGTGTTTTTATATGAAACAAACACTCTCAAGAACAATACGAAAAATACTCACTCACGCAAGTACACTAGCTATGAATATAATGAAAATAGCTTAAACAACGGCAACCTCCAAATAATGTTGATGTCGATATATGTAGGTCTTGAGAAACCCTAGATATGATCTTCACCGATTTGCCTGAGTTTCCTTGTTGATAGAAACTTCCTTCGGAGGCTTATCTTGTGGAACAAACAAATATATTCGCTGTATCAGATCTTCTCCACGTCATAAATGGATAAGGAAAAGATCTCCGCAATATCCGCATAAATATGGAAAGAATCTTCCGAATCTGTTTCAACCTGTTCCACAATATTCTAACTCAGACTGAAGAACAGAATCTCCATTCTTTGTCAACACATCTTGTAATATTTCAGTCTGATCATCTTCTACATAAACTTGCCAACTTGATTGAGCTGCATGCTCGAATCTAGCAATCTCCCCCTTTGGCATTTATATATACAAAAACAATCCAAGCATTCAACAAAATCAAAGTAAAAACCATCTTCAAGCTTAGCATCAAACAAACAAGCACAAATGATGATAGTATGGAAGCTCCCTCTCAAACTGACCTTGGGACTGCGAAATAGCTTCTAGAATTATAACTCACCCTCAAACTGAACTTTGGGGAATTGCTTGGAATTAAACTCCCTTAACTCAATCAATAGGAAATCTTCAAAATAACTTCATTTCATTAAGGAGATAAAAACTCCTTGCAGCAGCGGAAACATAATAATATAAACATAATAGTTAGAAATTCAGAAATCCAAGAAGACCAAAACTAAAATAGCTACTACTCCCTGTTTTTGTCTCACATGAATGACAAAATGAAAAAAGAGGGAAATAAGATCAAAAGGAGCAACTAGATTGAAGGAGATTTGGATCCATCCTTCTTGTGGCGCTTTGCATTGCGCTCAAAGCTGTTAGCAGCTGAGTCTTCTTCCTCATCTTCTTCCTCTTCGGCTTCATCTTCAGCCTTTTCTTCATCCTCACTATCACCATAGTCCTCCACTTCTCTTTGCATCCTCTCAAGCTCATCATCAAACTGAGCATGAGGATCAAATTCTTGCTCAGCATCAACAGCTTTATTCTAGAATGTTCACCAACCTCAGTAACTGGAGCAAAAGCATCATACATCAGTGATGCTATGGAGGTTTGCCTCATCTGAAGAGACTTGCTGATCTTGTCCAAAGACTTGTATTCTCTGGTTAGCTCACGATGCATCTTTGCAGTAAAGGCATGTGCCCGAGCAGGGGGAAGCTCAATAAGTGGCACAGATGCCTTGTATCGTGTCTTCAACTTCTGAACAGGACCCTCAATATCACAAAAGTGATGGACTTCGTTGAATAGCTTGTTGTTGAAGATAAAGGACTTAGATCCTTGGCTCAGATATCACCATCACGAATCACTTCAGGCATTTGAGATTGGATTATCCCAAAGATCAAATCGGGATATTCCAAGCATCTCTCCTTCTCCAACTCCTCAGCATAGTTAGTCACATGCTCAAACACAATCTTTCCAAAGTTGAAATGCTTAAACTGATCAATCTTGAACAAGATAGTTGCAAGATGCTTACCCACCGTAGAAGTATGACCGAAGGGAAGCCAATTGAACACTGCTATCTTATGCAACACGACAAACTTCATGGCTAGATGAATCCCACTAATGTTGTCACTGTTGGTAGGCCAACGACGATAAAACCCACCAGTCAGTCCCTTAGCCACCTCATCAATCGATATCTCCTTATCCTCATCGTCATAGTCATCACGATTCACAAACGCATTGATAATTCCAGGAGAAAAATCAATGTAATGACCCCTCACATAAGTCTTGAAGCACTTACTTGAAGTAGGATTCTTAATACTCTTGGAGAGATTGCAATAGAACTCCAAGACGATCGATGGCATGAACCTTCGAACAGAAAGGATGGTTTGATCCCACTTCGCATCCTTCAACAACTTCAACAGCTCAGTAGTTTCCAGTGATTGGGGCTTCACGAACTTCTTCACCAAACTTTTTTTGCAGCACTGTGCCCCATCTTTCTTGGTGCTCATCAGATTTGAACTTCAATTCATCCACAATAATAGGATGACGAGTTCTTGGTGCCTTTGAAGCCTCTCTTGCAGGCTTAGGAGAGTCTTGCCTTGAGTTCCCCGCATCGCTATGAAAGACATTTTCAGAGCCTGAGTCAATGTTGTTAGGCTCTTTGTACCCTTGTTCCTTGCCACTCTTTCGTTTGGCTAGAACCTCATGCATTTTCCCTTTTCCTTTCCCCATGGCTGCAGTAGCCTCTCCTACCTGTTTCCTTAACTGAGCCCGTGTATATGCATGGCAGGTTTAGGCTTATTGATGACTAAGGGTGGCAGAGTAGCTCCTTTCTTTCTTTGAGTGGTCTTCTTGACCATCTCCTTCTGCTTTGGCTTTTTAGCCATCTTCTTCTTCTCTGCCTCCTTGGCAGGCTTTTTCTTCTCACCCTCCCTAGCAAGCTTCTTCTTGGAGGCATCAACAACTGCTTTCTTTTTTGCCTCAGCAGTTTTGGCTGCCTTCTTCTTCACAACATCAACTTCAGAAGCAAAGATTTCCCTCTGTTTCTCAACATCATAGACCAGGGCGTCTTCTTTTTGTGGTTCCTCCTCTTAATCTCTTCCATCCCTGTGAGCAGAAGAAGTTTTCCTTCGGGATCCGCCAGCGGATACGGCGAATCTTCGAAATAAAGATCCCTTTTTTTGAGGTGTGGGATAGGGGGTATCCCCAGGTCGAGTTCTTTTCGCCCTTACTCGTTCCAGAGCTTTCTTCTTGAACTTGATGAGTGGCGAGTTCATGGTCTCCTCTCCCACTGTTTCTGCTTCTTCCTCTAAGTCAGCAACCATCGTGTTCGACAAAGACTTCACCGGAGAGGGTTTGGAGAGGGTTCGGAGAGGAGTCCGGTGTATAGTCGTACAAAACCAGCTTCCTCCTTGGCTTTGGATTTGAAGCAGGATGTGGTCCAATATCAAGCACGTAAATGTCTCCATCATAGGAATCATCAGAAAGATCTTGGGAGGGACGGGATCCTGGCTGAGTCTCTTGAATCCATGGATAGAGCTTTGAGAAAAGAGGATGGAATTTCAGAGAGAAAGAGATTAAAGCTGCTAAGGCTTTGCAGAAGTGATAAACCCAAAAATAAGCAGATACGTATATGTATATGGCATGGATATATCTTCTCTCTTAAGGGATAAAATCAAATCCCTTGAAAATAGAAATAAAAAAAATCACAACAGTTGAATTTAAAACTTATCCACAACGGCGGAACATTCAAATTTACTGAAAAAGAGTCGGAATACGCAGGGACTCTGCATGAAGTGACCGTTGCAGCTTTATGACATCACCATACCGTTGTCCAGATTTGAATATCTGTTCCACACACTGAGCTACACCAACTTGCTCAGACTTAATGACAGAAATCCAAAAATACAGAAAATACCATAAAACCATAGAAATCCACACCACGCCGTGCTTGCCATCCAAAACCCCAAGAGGAGGGTCTTCCTCTGAAAATAAATCAGAGGGAACAAATTCCCAAGTCTATTCATAATGATTCAAACTTCGAACCATCTATGCCTTAGTGAACACGTCAGCCAACTATTTTTCCGTAGTAACAAACTCCAAATTAAGAACTTTGTCTTCAACCAACTCTCTTATGAAATGATGACGAATGTCAATATGTTTAGTCTTACAGTGGTGGATTGGGTTCTTGTCAATGGCACTCTTATTGTCATATTAGAGAGTGAATCCCTTTGCTTCAATTCCATAATCCTCTAGCATTTGAGCCATCCACATGAGTTGAGTACATGTTGATCCAGCTGCAATATACTCCGCTTCAATAGAGGACAATGAGATGCTCACTTGCTTCTTGTTGTGCCACCCAACAAGGTTGTTGCCTAGAAAGAAACATCCTCATGATGTGCTCTTTCTATCATCGGGACTTCCTGCCAAATCTGCATCACTGAATCCAACAAGAGATGTAGTGTTGTCCTTTGCATACCAAATACCATAATCACTGGTGCCATTCACATATTAGATAATGCTTTTCACCGCAGCCAAGTGACTTTCCTTTGGATCAACTTAAAATATGGAACAGACACCAACACTGTAAAATATGTCTGGTCTACTTGCAATCAAGTACAATAGACTATCAATCCTGCTTCTATATAAGGATTGATCTACTGAAGTTCCATCCTTATCTTTGCTCAGTTTGACTGAAGTTCCCATTGGTGTCCTTCGAATCTTGGCATTCTCAAGGCCAAATTTCTTGACCAAGCCTCTGGCACACTTCGATTGAGATATAAATATCCCCTCCTCTGATTGCTTAATTTGAAGTCCCAGAAAATAATGCAATTCGGCAAACAAGCTCATATCAAACTCATTGGTCATGTGATCCACAAATTCTTGGATCAATTCCTGTGATACAGACCCAAATATGATATCATCAACATAACTTTAGATGAGAATTATACCTTTGTTGTCTCTTTTGTAGAACAGAGTCTTGTCTGATCTGCCTCGTGTGTATCCTTTGGATATGAGGTATTTGGACAAAGTCTCATACCATGCCCCTGGTGCCTGCTTAAGACCATATAAAGCTTTGTTGAGCTTGTACACGCAGTCTGGATAGTCTGGATCCACGAGCCCTGGGGGTTGCTCCACATATACGTCCTCATGAAGAATACCATTGAGAAAGGCACTCTTGACGTCCATTTGATACATTTTGAAGTTCAAGCAGCATGCCATACCTAGCAACAATTTGACATTTTCTAACCTTGTCACAGGTGCAAATGAGTCTTCAAAATCATTGCCTTCTTCCTGTAAGTATCCCTGAGCCACAAGGCGTGACTTGTTCCGAGTGATAACATCTTTTTCATTAGCCTTGTTGCGAAAAATCCATTTGGTCCCGAAAACCAGCACATTGATAGGGCGAGGGACCAATTCCCATACATTGCATCGAACAAACTGAATAAGCTCCTCTTGCGTAGATCCATTCTTCAATCTGCAAAGCATCCTTGATATTCTTTGGAAGAATAGTAGAGACATAACAAACATAAGCAACATTTGCCACCATCCTAGCATAATCACGTTTGACATTTCGAGTTGTTATTCCTCCTCCAGGATCACCAAGGACATTAGGAATAGGATGATCCTTTGAGATTTTTCTGGACGGAGTAAGAGGGACAACAACATTCTGAGTGGAAGGTACAAGAGCAATATCTTGTTCGGAGGTGTCTGATACCGCTTGAGAATTTGAATTCCCCTCCTCCTGCTTCTTGTTGTCATTGTTTCCTTCATCTTGCTTTTCCTTTTAAGGGAACAAAATGAGTCTTGGAATCTGTGTTTACTGGTCGCCACGCCTTATTCCCTTTATATCCTAGACCAGCTTTGTTTGTGTTTGGTTGACCAGTACTGTTGGTCATCATCCTTACAACAATGTTGATATGGATGATTTCATTTACTTTGAACATATTATCTTCTCTGAGATTAGAATTCTCCAGTAGCAAAGCATTGTTCAATACTTTTAGATTATCCGTTTCTTGACAAACATCGACCAGCTGAGATTTGACAATCTTACTTTCCTCTTTCAATTCCTTGATCTTGGAATTGAGTTCTTTGTTGGCGCTTCCTACCTCTTCACATTTGGTTTTGAGATCTTCATAAACCTTTACAAGAGTGTCCTTGTCCACTTCTTCTTCGTCACTTTTTTCATCCACCTCTTCTGACTTGGGTGGAGATTGTTCAGAGGCCTCTGATAATATTGCTACGTGAGGCACAATATTTGATTCTTCCGCGCTACCGCTGTTATCATTTTCTTCATCACTATGTGTGGCAATATAGGATTTGTTCTCACGTTTGAGGAAGCATGGACATTCATTTTGAAAGTGTCCATAACCATCACATTCGAAGCACTTTAGACTAGATTTTCCAGTGCGAGATTTCACCCATTTGTTTTGTGAAGAGGTGTTAGCAGTTTCCTTTCTGGACGAGTTGTTATTGGAAGGTCTCTTGAATAGCTTGTCATAGTTTTTGACAAGAAGAGCCAAAAACTTCATCTCCACTGGTTTTGCTGGAAGGCTCGGATGCTGGATCAGAATTCCAGTTGTAAGCTGCAAAAGCAACTCTCTTTCTTTTCTCAGAGCTCTCATTATGTTTTCCCATCTTGAATGTTCTTAGAGAGCTGATCTATTCATCGAGTGTAAGTTCATAAACATCTTTAGCTTCTTATATAGTAGTCACTTTGTACTCAAATCTGTTTGGAAGGGATCGAAGGACCTTCCTAACAAGTTTCTCATTGAAAATCTCCTCTCCAAGATGAAAACTTTCGTTGGCAAGAGCTAGCAGTCTTGACTAAAATTCACCAATGATTTCAATCTCCTTCATCCTTAGATTTTCAAACTGTGAGGTCAGTTATTGAAGCCTCTGACCTTTCACCTTCTTGTTCCTTCGAAAGTTGTTTCAAGAATGTCCCAAGCTTTCTTGGCAGAGGTGCAAGTGGAGATTAGAGCAAATATTTCTACACTTACAGCCGATTGAATTGCATTCAGGGCCTTTTGATTCATCACTGACCATTTGATCTCAGTTTCACTCCATTCCTTCCTTATTTTGAGATCTGAATAATTTTCTTTAACTGGAGGAGTCCATTCTTCCTCTACAGCATTCCATGCAGTTTCATCAATGGATCTGATGTAAGACATGATTCTTACTTTTCAGTAGCCGTAGTTCTTCTCATCCAGCAATGGGGGTTTTATCAAAGCATGACCATTAGTAGTCATTGTGGATCAGATACAGCAACAGAGATTTGCGATTGTCCCGGGATCAACACCTGTGAAGTCGGTGTACCGCTCTGGTACCAATTGAAATAATTGATCTGACAATTTATGCATATAAATTGTATCCGTTACTGCAAGACTTAGCACAGAGATTAGCACGGAATATAACAATTATGCTAAGTAAAGAACACACAGAAATGGTGACCCAATTCGGTTAGTCAATCTACGTATGGTGGGCCTTTTTGCCCAAGAGAGAATCAATCCACTATTGAAAGCAGAATCTTACACATATAGTTTGTCAACCATACGAAGTCTCCTAACTCACACACTTCCCAACCCAACGTGAACCAACGACTGTTCAAGACGCACTCAAACAATCTAAGATTGAGTCGCAATCCAACGCTCACCTCTCTCCCAAGTATTTTTATACGAAACAAACACTCTCAAGAACAATACAAAAAATACTCACTCACGCAAGTATACTAGCTATGAATATAATGAAAATAGCTAAAACAACGACAACCTTCAAACAATGTTGATGTCGATATATATAGGTCTTGAGAAACCCTAAATATGATCTTCACCGATTAGTCCTAGTTTCTTTGTTAATAGAAACTTCCTTTGGAGGCTTATCTTGTGGAACAAACAAATATATTCGTCGTATCAGATCTTCTCCACGTCATGAATGGATAAGGAAAAGATCTCCACAATATCCGAATAAATATGGAAAGACTCTTCCGAATCTGTTCCAACCTGTTCCACAATATTCTAGCTCAGACTGAAGAACAGAATCTCCATTCTGTGTCAGCACACCTTGTAACAATTCAGTCTGATCACCTTCTACATAAACTTGTCAACTTGATTGAGCTGCATGCTCGAATCTAACAAGAATAAATTCCATAATTGTCATTATTTTTTTTAAGTCCCACTTTAATGAAATACATCTCCATTTATGAATAAATCATAATTAATATAAAACACACACACACACATATATATATATATATCGTTTTTATATTATCATCTTTTGTATTATTTCATCTTCTTGCCTAATTTCTTCAATGATTTCCATTTCAGTAAAAACATACACAAATACACAATTTGTTGCTCAATTAGACGATTAAGAAAGACATGCATGTCTATCTAGTAAGGATGGCAGTGGATCTTGGATCCGCTCCAGATCCGCAATACCAGATCCATTTTTTAGGATCTGGAACGAAAAATTTTGGATCCGACGGATATGGGACGGATCTGGGTTTATGTAATTTTTTTTGCCGCGGATCTGGTATTTCTATTTTCAGATCCGGATCCGTCCTAGATCCGATCCGCGGATCTTATATATATATTAATATTATATATATATATATTATTATAATTATAAATTTTAATTAGTTTCATTTATTCATTGTTTACCTTAAACATTCATACTTATTCATAATTTTATTTTTGTTGGCAAGGTGAATTGGATGATACACATGTTTGTTCCACAGTCAATGAGGATTATGATGAAGATGGAGAAGAACAGATCGATATTATTGATATGGTAATTATTTTACATCAATCTTATACTTTTATTATTGAAATAAATTTATGCTGCTTTGCTTATGGTCTTTCTTTCTTCATTTTTTTAGGACGTCGATGATGTTGAAAGCAGCTGTAATATGGACGACTTGTTCCCATATTCTCAAGATTGATTGATCGCATTCACTTATTTTTCTATTACATGTGACTTTAGATATGTTTGTGTGATGTTTTGGTATTTATTATTGTATTGTTATGGACGACTTGGTGACTTGTTTTGGTATTTATTATTGTGTTGTTATGGACGACTTGATGACTTGTTTTGGTACTTATTATTGTGTTTGAGGTGATTTTGTTATTTTAAACTTTAATTTAAACAAAAGGACAGATCCGTGGATCGGATCCGCAGAACCGCAAATTCGATGGATATGGATCTGGATTATAAATTTTTAGATCCGATGGATCTGGAACGGATCTGGATCTCAACAAAAAAAATGGATCTGGATCTGGAATTAACACGATCCGGTCCAGATCCGATCTGTTGCCATCCCTACTATCTAGTTGTAGTAAAGTTCTTTTATATGAATATTGAACTCTTCAAGTAGTTTTTTATTCTTTTCATCCATTTTTTTGTAATTATATAATACATGTATCTCGTAATTTATAACATTTATATATTGTTCATGCATATTAAAATTAGAAAGAAAAATTAAAAATTGTTCTTAAACCTCTATTTATAAATAATCTCTCATTTGTTATTATTTATTGCATTTGATCCGAATAAAATTGATCCAAATAGTATCACTCATTTAAATATTCAATAAAAATAACGTAAAGCCCCCATTCTGAAGACATGTTGGTGTAAAAGGGGGCAATTTTTGAGATGCGAATTCCTAAAGATTCTCTAATCTTATCCCCTTAAAGCATTTAATTACAGTTAACATAAAGTTATGTACTTAATTTTTGGCGGCATGATTAATTAATATTGTATTTGGATTAACTAATTTAACCAATCAAATTGCGTGGGCGTTTCATCAAATGTGAAAAGTCCGAAGCATTTTTCTGTAGGCGCACGTGCCGCACATGTGCCGAATTCGTGCGAACCACTCAGCTTGAAAAAGCAACCGTGACAGCCGAATTTGTCTTGCTCTTTTTTGCTGTAAATTTGAAAAAGAGATTATCAATTCATCTGTTTATTGTTGATTTATGGGGTTTTCATTATATTTAATTACTATAATATACAGTACATATATATAAATTTATTGCAAATTTTTTGAAGAATAAATTTCTGCAAGCTGGTGGAATATAAGTTATGGAATTTTTGAAATAATTAGATATGTTGTGAGTATAAGGTGGCAAGATGTTCAAAATGGCAAGATGACATGTAAGGTGAGACTTTGTTGTATTTAAGCTGTTTTGCCATTGCAATTTTAATTCCACTCCTTAAACTTAAATGAAAGATGCATATTTGTAGATTCTAGAATTTGTAAAGTTTTCCCTCATAAAAACAATTTGCAAAGTTTGCTCATTTTGACCGGTTGATTTTGATCGAAAACCATTGTATTATGCTATCAAATTGATACTAATGTGCTAGGACATGTTAAATGGCCAATACTCCCTCCATGACTCCGTCCACGAAATGGTTGTCATATTGTTGACGACACGAGTTTTAAGAAAATAGTAAGTAGCAGTAAATTATAGTGAGTATTGTTGTGAGTGGAGTAAGGGTCCCACAATAAATGTGAGTGGAGTAGTAAAAGTGACAATCATTTTGTGGACAAACTTAAATAGCAAAAGTGACAACTATTTCGTGGACGGAGGGAGTATAACTTACACCTTTGAAATGTGATTTAGTTGAATAAAATAGGACGTACATCAAATCTTGAAATTCCTCAAGAATGTGTCATATCGACTAAAATCAAATATATAATGAGTTTGTTTAACAATTCTAAACCTTCATTAGACCAATTATATAATCAAATTTTGTGGCACACTAGATAATCCAAAATTAATTATGTTAGCATCCAGTTTATAAACTTTCAGCACAATGTTATAATCAGGATGAGATAATCGATAGTTCAAAGGATGATAATTAACGTGCATATTATTCCGGTATTTAGAAAGTATCTTTACGAAACTCGATAATTATAAATGAATATGAAAGCCCCAAGTTCCAGACGTATAAGTGTGTGTCAGAGATTTAATTATTTTTAGTTTTTAAATTTCAGCAAGTAATAAATAAATATCGGGGGAGTATGGTGGGAAAGAGAAGCAGCGAATTTAGACTGAAGATATAAAGTCAACTATATTTTTGAGCTCGTTGACTATGAAGCAAGTTTATGTTTTAATGTTTTTTGGAAATATTCAAATATTCAATCCCTTTGACTGCAAGCAAAATCTGATCTGTAGTCAAACGAAACAATCCTATATTAATTTGTATGATACACAAAAAAATACTCTCGTACATATGTATGTGCATTGTGCATGTGCATGTATATACAAATCTACGTATTTACATTACACTGCTGCATACATATTACATAACCTTGATTAGTAGTATAATTTAATTTTTTTTATTTCAAAACCAAACAAGCAGAATGGTCAATTCTAATTATTCTGTTTCCCTTTTTGTTTCCTTTACCTCTCACGATAAGAAATCGCAAAAATATTTATTTTTGGTAGTACATTAGTTCTTCAGTCGCGCCTCATAACTTTCTACCCACTATCGCCACACATTTCATCAATTATAATACTCCTACATCTAAAAGAAAAATACGTACGCGTCTAAGTATTTTCTAATCTCGACATTGGTTCCCGTATATGTTTATGCACACATTGCCCCTTTCTAAGGAGTAACCCTATATATTTATTTATTTAATAATATATATAATCATATTGCTAAATAAACATGGTAAATATACGTCGATGAAAACTATAGCATAAGTTTAATGGGCCCAATGATCCAATCCATCAAATTCAGATTTTTAATCAACATAATGCTTTTGGGCCTGAAAAGTTGGTTTTTATTTTATTATAGAATAAAGATATTCGGCCACACTTTGTCCAGCCACACGCTTAAAAAAAGGAAAGTTGACTATAAAAATGAAAATAATCACATTTCCCCTTTAGGGTTTATGCTTCCCAATTAGGGTATATTTCCATTTTAAAAATATATATTACCATTTTTAGTTCGTGTGGCTGGCCACAGTGTGGCCGAATATCATTACCCTTTATTATAATCATATACTCAATTTTCACAAATTCGTAAACTCATTCGCGTACTTATTAAACTATATGCAACTTTTGGAGATCATTAGTGATCTCCAAAGGATCTCTAACTCCCCTTTTTCCACTAGATACAATTTAGAGACATTTACCCCTGTAATTCAATTACCTTCAAGATTCTCTAACTTTAATATTAAATAATTCCTCATTTCCATTAAATTAATTCATAAAATTACATTAATAAATGATGTGTGTGTTTTTGGTTGTTTAAAATTCGATGTTTTCTATTGTATTATGTGGATATAATGCACGTCTAGGTGTTATTTTATGCAAGAATTGTAGAGTCCGGGATGCAAGGATGTGAAACGGGAAGTCGAGAAAAAGAGAAGATTTTGTACAAAGTATTGCTGTGGAATTAAAGAAAGTAGGCTGAATTTATTTTTGTACTGAATATTAATTATAGTTAGTATTTTTATTATAGTTATTGGGCCTTATTTAAAGTTATTTAAATCGGGCCCATATGGCCTGGTTATTGGATTTCTCGGCAGATTTTGTAAAGGGTTGGCTTTTATTTTCTTAATTACTTTGATTCCAGCCACCTAGTAAATTAGGATTAGGATTAGTTTATTATTAGGGGTCATATATATCTTGTGGCCAGCCGACATATGGGGGAGACATTAATTCCAGCGGCTACAGACCTTTATTTTCATAGCATCATACGTACAGACTATTTCTTTTTCTTTCGTGTTGGAGATTCAAGATATTTAATTCGGTGACTATTTTCTATCAGTTTTTGTTCCTCGTTTTAATATCACGCATACGTTTATTTATTTGTTTGTGTTTAATTTTATTATGAGTATCTAAATTCTTAGTTCAACAAGAATAATGAAGCACTAGCTTAATAATCTGTGAGATTTAATAGTAGGTATAATTAATTTCTAGGATTTCAATTCATTTCTTGTGTTTAGAGTTAACTCTGATTTTGTTTAAGTCAGATCAACTTAGATTAAATTGGATTAACAGTTAATTAGTTCCCCCAATCCGCAATTGTTGGAATAGGGCTAATTAGTGATAAAGTCTACCATGTTCGTAGTAGGAATAAATTGGTAAACGGATTATTACTTGTGTTCTTGGGTAATTCGTTTAAATTGGGTTCCTTCAAAGCTAAAAGCTATTAGAGCATTAAATCTAGGACTGACGTTTCCAGCTAGGTTATGTTTTAATAAGAGAAATAGTTAGGTCTGGCATCTACAACTAACTATCGATAAAGTACGTAGGAATTGAGGTATATCCGCTACATTCACGGTAGCCTATAACTGGTTGGTCCTAAATAATTAATTAATCTTTGCGTCGATGATCAGAGCTTAGACTAGTGTGGATTTATTCGAAGCCGAATTACTTTTCCTTTGATCTATATCTCGTTTGCAATTTAGTTAATTTCTTTGTTTTCTTAGTTAATAATTAAAAACCCAAATTTAAGGCGTGGTGGCTACACCAAAATTGATTCATAGGAAAAATAAGTTATATCTTGTTCTCTGTTGTTCGACCCTGCTTATTGTTATACTCATTATTCTGAGCAGGATTTGCAGGAATTATTTAGGAGTATACGACGCTCACCAATAAAAATAACATAAAACATTACATTAATTCAAATAAAATAAAATATTACATTAATTGAAATAAAAAAATTACATTAATTAAATATGGACTACTCGTGCAGAGGTCCATATCGGCGCCAAAGGTACTCGATGAGATTATGGTAAGTCGATGGTGCTTTCGTTGATCTCTCAAGTAGGCTTCCCGCTTGAGATATTCTTCAAAGGGGAACAGAGCGAGCCGATGGTGCTTTCGATGACTGCTCGACAAAACTTTTTGAGGCATGCACGACCGGTGTTATCTCCAATCTTCAAGTACTCGTCGAACACATCTGCAACACCACTGGAGGTCAGTTGTCGCACCACTATATGCATTTTTGCACCGGCGTCAGCCCCCATCGTCCCAATGCATCTCGTTGATGCGTGAAGAAGCGGACGTTGTCCTCCAACGTCTTGTAGATGCTCAAAAACAAATGCTTATGCATCCGGAAATGGCATCGGAAAAAGTGTTCGCCGTAGGTGGGGTTGTCGGCGTGTAGGAGCGCACAGGCCGCTTCACAGTCGCAGTCAACGAACGACCTCAGCCTCTTCTTCTTCTTCTTCTTATGCGCCGCTATCTGTGCACGGACAACTCGTTCCACGTTCGCCATCATCTCCAGTACCTTGTCACCGGTGCTGTGCTCTTCATATTCTACCGACGAAATTGAAGTGCTCGATGAAGAAGACATCTTTGAGATATGAATTTGAGAGAGGAAATAAGGTTAGAATTTTTTGTGGGATGAAATGAGGGATGAGAGCTGTTATTTATAGTGGAAAAAAAGAACAAATAAAAAAAAAGAAAAATCAGCTAAGTAGCCGTTGCACACAATGTTTGATTTTTCAATTTTTTTTTCCGTTAAACACGCGCCTTTAATTTTATTTTTATTTTTATTTTTTATTTTCTAGATGGGCGCGTGACTTGCACGCGCTGGCTCGAGCCGGTATCGAACCCACCGTGCTTGCAATGTCGTGGTCTCCATCGCGAGGGGTCTCAAGCCCCCTTCGAGACAGGGGAACGAGCCCGCCTTGCGGGCAATCGTAGATTGTACTATAAGTTTTTATTAATTAAAATATAAACATGCTTGAAATATATGCAGTCCTTAGAGCACCTACAGTGGCGTCGATCGCGGTGTCGAGCGCTGCTCGACCTCGCATCGCTCGACACCGTCTTCGACCCCGTTCCTTCACCACGCGTCGCCATGAGAGAAAGAGAAGAAGGAGCAGGCGTGCAGGAGTTTGGTTTAATTATTTATTTATTTATTTATTTATTTATTATTATTATTATTATTCTGAGTTGCAGGAGCTTGAATGGAGCCATGGAGGTGAGAAGAAGAAGAAGAAGTGGGGGTTGAAGAAGAAGTAGGGGTTGAAGAAGAAACGGGGGTAGAGGCTATATGATATTTTGGGTTTATTTGGGCTTAATAGGGTAGTGGGCTTTGGGTAGTGGGTTTTTAGTTTTTTATGTAACTAGCGTATAACCCGTCGAAAATCGACGGGAAATCACTATTTCATAAATTCTTCTTAAATTCGATGTAGGATAATGAGGTAGATCGTTCTGATAGAAAGTATCCTCTACCTCACATTGATTTAGAGAAGAAAAGTAATTTTGAAGAATGTCAAGGTGATCCAAATCCTACATTATGAAATTCAATATTAAAAAAAAAAAAAAAATCACTTGAACTATCGGTTAGAAATTGACCCGTCTAACCCCACGGTTATGTGTCAGAACTGACCAGTTCACCATGATTTTCATCGGAATCGGCCTGTTTACCCCACGATTTTGAACGAAGTCGGTCTGTCTACCTGACGGTTCTAAGTCAGAACCGCCCGGTAATATAAAAGATAAAATAAATAAATTTCAAGTATGAGTCACCACGGTTTTTATCGGAATCGGCCCGTCTACTAAAAAAATCAATTGAAGTGCCAGTTAGGAATTGATTATTTCTTTGATAAACATATTTATTCTGTTAAATTAAATTAGAAATTATTTTGGCTAGAAAATATATACTTGATGATTTTGTAAGAACTCATTTTGCTTCTATATACACACGAGGCGTGAATTGATATATGTGATGGATTGATTAAGAATTTTATATATTTTTTAAATAATTTAATTTGATTGTGAGATAATATGATGTGAGAATTAACACAGATAGCGTTGGATGTATATTCTTAATGTTATATATGAGAACATATATATAAATATATATATATATATATTATATAATATATTTTTGTATATATAATGCTGCAAAAACGAGAATTAAGATAAATAGGAATGAAGATAATAATGGATAATATTTTTGAAGATTTGATCTTTTAAAGATTTTATTTTTATGTAATATATAAATATATATAGAATATAATATGATAAATATTAATTTTAAATTCAGAAAATTTGTGAATTATAGGATTTTTTTACGTATCGTCGTTTTCGTTTATATTTTTATCAAATTAAATAAAAAATATTAGACTATATCAAATTTTAATTTAGCCAACCAATAAATTAGCAAAATTATTTTAGAACCATTTATTAGGTCAACTAAAAAATTGATCAAATTAAATTAAATTAATTGAACTATAAAAATATAGTTATTTATTCGGCTACTAATAAATAAATTGGCCAAATAAATTTGGTGGTGCAAAAGATGAGCGATTCTAGGTATTTATAGGCTTTTCATTAGGAAAATTTTCATTGAAAAACCGATGTGGAACACAAGATTTTAGTAGATATTTAAAATCTATTATATTTTATATCTAAATCGATGTTGGACAAAAATATATTTAAAATCTATTATATTTTTTATGCAGAATCGTTTTCATTTAAATAATAATCATATAGATATGGACGCATAAATATTAATTAATTAGGGAAATTAGAGATTACGTAATGATTTTTATTCCAAAAATTGTTATAATACTAAACGTGAGGAATCTATCTATTATATATAGTAACAACAATTATAAATACAATAATATTATAATAATAAGTAACACAATAATGACGCATAGATATTAATTAATTAGGGAAATTAGAGATTACATAATGATTTTTAATTCTAAAAATTGGAGAATTGAGATAAATAGGAATGGAGGAATTTCAGGTGTGCCACATAGAATTATTTGAAAGAAGCTTTGTTTTCGTTTATATAATAAAATAGATGTTGTAATTAAGTATTAATAAAATTAAAAGTTATAACATTAAATTGAATTTAATTATTTTCTTAATTATTGTATTTTTATTTTATTAATTAGTGTATGTTTTACTTTTTTAAATTCAATAAAATTGCCATTTATTAATTTTTGAATTTAATTAAGTATTTTTTTATAATATTTAATATAAGTAAAAAAATAACAAAATAAAATCTATTCAATCATTGTCAATGATTATAGACCCGGGTCTTTCTCAACCCCACCAATGTGAAAAATATATCCAGAATTTTGTTTAATACCACCAATCATTGAAATCACGATTACCGATGATTAACCTGGATCTAACAAGACCCTTGTCGTGGATGCTCTTATATCCAAAGAATGTTTTTCAAAGAAAAAATTAAAAGCCTAATTTGCAGAGACATTTTCGAGCCCCACTCCAAAATGAAGCTTTTCAACAGTAACAGCTTTTACTACCTCTTCAGTACAATTTTTGATTTAAAAAAGTGTTAAATAAAACGAAAGTTACTGAAGGGACGGTGGAGGTAATTAAATTTATTAATCGCGAAATAAAGTTGCTTTTGTTTTATGTGATTAACGTTCCAATGTTTTTTTAGGGTGATTAATATCGTCCAATGTTAATTGAAGATAACAATTCTGTTTCTCCTTAGAAAAAGATAATTGCAGATATTATTTGTTGGTTTGAATCTATTAATATTTACAGTATAAATATAACATAAAAGGTAATTAAATTTTAGGGCCACAACTCACAAGTACAAAAGATCATTCCTTCATTCCCTTTATTATTTTGTAGAACCCTTATTGAAATTTTAAATCCTATTTCGGAAGTTGCGACATGCAGTAATATTCATAAGGCTGGCTAATTCTAGACGTAGCCCATCTTACTCCTTGTAGCCCTCATAATTAATTAAATAATTAAAATTTTATTAAAGTTTACTTCATTAACCCTATAGCCCCCAAATATCAAATTAACTAATAACTAAAGTTCTAAGTAATGTGAAGAATAGAAACACGCGATCTATCGTAACATAAACCCCCAGACCCAGAATTTGAAGAAAATAAATTGGAAAATAGCTACTTGATGGAATTATGGAGTTAGAGGGCAGCGTTTGCTCCGGCGAGGATTCTTACAATTTTCGGTTCTAGTTTTCTAATTATTAGGGTAAAATAGAATGCAAGGCTGAACGTAGAAATCGTTCGACAATCGGAAAATTATAGGCTAAAAATTCAAACATTTTCATTCAGAAGGAATTCCAACACCCATTTGTAGCATCAACCTAAAAATTCAGTTCCAGTTTTTTTAAACTTTTTTTTCTCCAACACAAAACTCAATTGATCTATCAATGTCATTAAGTTTTTTTGATAAATATCCAAACCTAACTCAATTCTTACTTAATTTATCGAGAGTTCCCATAAATGAAACTCAGTACTCTGTTCACACAAATATTTTCATAACTATTTTCCTTTTTTAACCTTGATTCAAGCTGTGAATATATAGCTCATGTCATTGGATATTTATGCATAGTTAAAGTCTAGAATTGGAATTTATGAACTTCCACAAGTATCGCCATCGTCGCTCAAAAACACTAGTCCTTCATTGCTATTTCTTTCGCCGATACCAAAGCGATAATTAAATTGGAAAAGGAGGAAAAGAGAAAAAAAAGAAGAAGTGGATTAAGTACCGTTGTGTTTGACTATTGGGGTTAAAAGGTAAAATTAATATAATTTTAATTATTTTGTTAATTAAAAGGACTACAAAGAATAAAATGGACGCTACATTTAGAATTACCCTATTCATAATAAGAATATTTAAATTAAGGCCTAAAAAGTCTTTTGGGCTTTTTCACTTGATAAAGGCCCATTAAAACCTTCCAACGCAATTCCAGAAATCAATCAATCAATGCACAAAAAGTCTCCTAAAGGGTAACAAAACAATGCATCAAATGATGAAGGGGCATAGTAAAACGCCAGTGTAAATTGTGGTAAAACTCAACTCTAAACACATAACCTAACTCATAAATGTGCTTGTGAGCTCGAGTGTCGATCGCTTACCTTGAAGTATAAAGAGATATATCTGAACTAAAAGTATGATTTATTTACCATAATATACTTTTTATTTGAGTAGATTAATTAAAACTTTTAAATCTGTATTCGGTAAGTTATTTATAGATTAACCAAACTCGTTTATGGTAGTCATAAATCCTGAACTAATCAGAGTTAAAAATTAGTGAAGCTCAATTTTTTTTTTTTGAGGATATCAACATTCAAAGTAATTTTAATATTGACAATAGTAGTTTTGTTAAATTGTGTCCCACATTAGTTGGAGATAGTGACATGAGCCATTTTATATGGTGAGACAACCATCTTGCTTATAAGGTCTTTCAATGGAGAAATGAGCTCAATGTTTAATTTCTAATATAGTAACAGTCTTTGAAAGCCATGTTAATCCATGATGGTTTACAGTTTACTCAACTGTATGAGATAAATGAGATTAATTCATGAAGGATAGCAAAGGACAACACAAATTGAATATCTTATGAATATGAGATTAATTCATGGTTTATAGTTTACACAACTGTATAATGCCTTCTTAAGCCCATCATTGCATTAGGTTGATGATGAGCTTGTTCTTGAAAATACAAGCAGAATAAAAAAATTAAAAAAGAATTAGAATATTCTTTAGTTACCCCAACATAAGATCGATCTTGATGGATGATCCTATATCCTTTTTTGTCGTCCATGTATTCCATAGAACCCTAGCTAATTCAAACACTAAAACTAAATCATAAATGAAGCAAGAATACTATGATTTGATCACACCTAATGTGTGTGCCTCAAGTGAAACAGAATGCCGAACATCTCCGATATGCAGAGCGTGCTCACCCATGGGAATCCTTCGAATGCCGGCCTCATCCACCACGCTCAGATGCTTACAAACATGGATCCTGATAGGCACTCTCTGCTGCCCGCCTGCACTCACCCTCACTTTCTCGAACGCAACAAGCTGCTTGTGAGGCGCCCAACGTCCCCCAGCCCCAGGCGGGCTAGAAAATACGAGCACCGTGTGGGCCCCATCTCTCGATCCAGTGTTCTTCACATCGACACTAAAGCTAAGCGCCAGGCCACTGCACCTAGTGTGAGTCACCCGTATTGATTGGCTCGACACCAACGAGGTGTTGGAGTGGTGGCGCCCGTCTACAGGGACGGACACCATCTTAGGTGCATCGGCTAACGTGTGCACGAAGGTGGAGTAGGTGAGCCCGTGACCGAAGTGATAGACCACCGGCCCTTTGTAGAATCTGTACGTCCTCCCAGGGTACTTTCTTGAAGGATTTGGCCTCATGTCCATTACTGTCATAGCCACATTGCTGAGGTATTCTTGAGGATACCAGGTCATTGGAAGCTTTCCACCTGCAATTTAATCAACAATCACATCACCTAAGCCACCATTTAAAAAGGATTCAAATTTGAATTTGCACACACTTTTAAAATTTGTTCCACTTTTTAGGAGTTTATCACCATTTCCTAATCAAAACTGAGGTGACAAGACGACGTCTTTAATATGGAAACCATGATGAATGCCCTCCAAAACATTTTACGATAATTAACCCGATTATTTATCGACTCAGTTTTGATTTAGCACGTGGATGCTACCTCAGTTTCAATTAGGAAATCCGAATAAAAATCCAAAATAAAGTAAAATTTGTGTTTCTTGAGACAAGTTTTAAAAGTCACGTGTATCATTAAAACTGACATATTTTACGACAATCAACTGGTTTAAGAACCTCAAATACTTCTTTACCTGGATTGTGAGCACCAAAGAGGACATCAGCAATGGCAGCTCCTCCGGCTTGACCAGGATAGCCCGCCCACACGATAGCTCCGATTTTCGGATCATGAACGGCGAATGAGATATCAACCGGACCACCACTCATCAACACTAGAATGACTGGACCTTTGGAAGCAGCAGCAACTTTAGAGATGAGTTCTTGTTGGCGCCCGGGCAGCAGCAACCCCGCCCGGTCCTTGAACTCCGCCTCCACAGATTGATCCAACCCCATCACCAAAACGGTTGCATCTGCCCTCCGTGCAGCCTCGATAGCTCCACCGAACAAGGCATCGCTACTGCAGGCCACGTCAGCACAGCCTGGCTGATGGATTGCCCTACCGTATTTCCTTATCCCTTGTAATGGAGTTGTGTAACCACAAGCAACACCTAAAACAGAGAAAAAATATTAACCAAAAAATAAAGAGGTACATATAATATAATAGGCCTAGTTTGATCTTCTTCTTACCAGCATAGTTGCCTATCATGGTGAGAGTAACATCAGAGTTAGGACCAATGACGGCGATGGGATGGTGTTTTCGAAGAGAGAGAGGCAGAGCGGGGCCGTGGTTTTTGAGCAGGACTATGCCTTGTCTAGCAGCTTCAAGTGCCAGCTCTTGGTGAGCGGAGGAGCAGACGTCGTTGGGGCCGAGTTTCCCGTGTGGATGAGATGAAGGCTCTCCATCAAACATTCCCAGCCTTACTTGAACTGTGATTGTATTGAACAATGCAAAATCAACTTCTGCTTCTTTCAGTAGCCCCTTTTGCACGGCACTCTCGGTGTGGACTCCCAAGAATGGCCCGCAATCCAAATCCAGACCTTAACATCATCAAATTCATCAATCAGAATCCAGACAGTCTAGCTGCAACAACTTCATTTCATGATCATTTAGTTGATGTTGCTGGATAATCTAATCCAGTTACCTGCTTTTATTGCATCAGCAGCAGCTTCTTCTGGAGTTGATGTGTAATGCTGATTATCATAGAATACGCCGACAGAGTCGCAATCTGAGACAATGTAGCTAGTGCCATGATCAGAAATTCAAGCAAGTCAGATTCTTTTACTATTATTGATGGAAGTTTTGGTAGATTTGAATGAGGTAATTAAGAAAATGTACCCGTTGAGACGCCAAGCACCTCGTACGGTGCCTCGGAGAAGTCTGGGATCGGCGCAGGTTGGGATGCCGTTAACTTGATTGTAAGAACACATCACACTTGCAACGTTGCCATCCTTCACACAACTTCTGAAGGGAACATCAAATGTGTCCACCATGTCCTGTTTGCTTACCTGCAAAGTTATACGAGATCCTCTATTTCAAATCGTATTCAACAGCTTACTAACCTACAAACTTGATAATAATTTGCTTCATTTTTCGATTAACCAAAGTTTTCTGATTTTCTCTGTAAAACTGAAACCGATTTATCAAAGATCAAAAATCACAAAATAAAAACCAAATTCTAATGAATACTGCTCAACCTTAGTACCTTAAACAATAACACAGATGAATGATTCATTCCTAATATTTTGGATTCAAATGTTTAATTATGTGAAATTGCATGTGAAAACCAATTGACCAAAACAAATGTTTAATATACCAAATGCAAAATATAATACTCTCCGTCTCATTTATAATGACCATTTTCTTTTAAGCACGGGTAATTAAGAAAAAGAGCATTTGAGATAAAAGGTATGTTCGGAAGAATTTTTATTGAATATTCTATTATTGTAATAATGTAATAAAATTATTTTGCTTTTAAGATGAGAGTGTAATAGTGTAATAAGGAAAAATTGTGCTATATATGGGACATCCCGAAAAAGAATATTGGTCCTTATAAATGAGACGGAGAAATATTCATTTAAGCATAACTACAATTTGAAATCCCAATTATAAAAAAACATACTATCTCCGTCCACGAAAATGATGTACTTATGTTTTTCCATTTTCGTCTGTACACGAAAAAAATGTCTCTTCTATTTTCAGAAATATGACTCACACAATCTACTTTAATTCAATCTTCCACTTAACTAATTTATATTAATTTAATCCTCCATTCAATTTAAAACTATATAATACGTGAGACCTTTATTCCACTTACTCAATTTAAAACTATATAGTAATACATAGAATTCTTCTTCCACTCACAACACAGTCTACCAATTTTATTAAACCCCATGTCATTCTAAAATAGACGTTTTTTCCGTGGACTGATGGAGTAAGAATTTTTATATGTTCTCAATCCTAGATTAGTGTGTACAAAATACTTACAAAATATAATTATTATGAAGGAGTATAAAATATTAGAGACTATACATTAACTAAGTGGGGCGGAGTACATACATTATTTCTTCCAAACCATAGTAGATTAGATTTTGTAATAATCAATAAAATAAATGATGATCGATAGCTGGTTGCAGCTGTGTTATAAAATAAATCAACGGTCTAAAATGAATGATCATCGGTCGCAAGTGTAGTACTATAGCATATTACTAAACACAATAAAGCAGCGAATGAAATGACGTTTCATACCTTTGCATTAAAGTGGAATCTATCCACCCCACTCCAGTTATCGAGATCGTACGCCGTGTAATGCTTGCAGCACGCCGCCACCTTCAGCCGGTCGCCGCCGTCCGTCCCCTGTAAACCTCTCACATACCTCGCCGCGTATTCACCGGCGATCATCGGGTCCTCGCCGGGAGTTTCCTGTCCCCGGCCCCACCTCGGGTCCCGCAATATGTTCACGTTCGGGCTCCAATACGTCAGGCCCGCCATCCCGCCATTGTACATTGCTCGGGCCTCGTCTGACACAACCTGCATGTGGATACTCGGGCCGTGTTAGTTCGGGCCTTCCTTCCCATCGTGGGCCCGAGAGTCACAGAACCATAAATATCTCCTAGCTTCTGATTGGTGACAACATGATGCATATGCATGGCAAATGTAGTAATTACTCCTACTTTTTTAATTAGGCTAATTCTTAATTATCGCACACAAAGTTCCAAGACGATATTGTTTTTAAGTGATAATAATAATAATAATAATAATAATAATAATAATAATAATAATAATAATAATAATAAGATGATAGACATTTTCGAAAAGCGCAATGGATCTGTCGCAATAATCGTATGAGAGATATGTTATTTTAATCAAAATACTTGTAAATATATTATTATAATATTATACTGTACACTTTATGAGATATTTATTCAATTAATTATCCCAACCACTACCCAAAATATTCCAAATGTTGATAGAAAAAAATGGAAGATGTAGAAATATGATAGTGTCATATACAGATACAATAAACCAAAAAGTAACACTATAAAAGTGAAAGCATAAAAGAAGAAGGAAAAAAGCACTCAAATTCAATCGTATGACTAATTATCCTAATCCATTCATAAATCAACTAATTAAATCAATAAATTTGATAAGGAGTAATCGATCTTACTTTCCCAATCTCTTCCCACAGTGACGCATTGAAAGAGGCGGCGGTGTTAATGACCTGCGGGAAACTGGTGGCGCCGGGGAAATCGCCGCCGAATCTGGTCCCCGGACCGACGTTGGAGACGCCATGGAGCGCCTCCGACCACCACTCGTACCCCTTGATCCCCAGCCGCGGCACGGCGGCGGCATTGTTCCCCAACAGCTTCACCTTCTCCTGCAGCGTCAGCCGCCCGATCAAATCCTTCACTCTCTCCTCCGCGCGCAAATCCGTGCGGCAGAACGGCAGCGTTTTGGTTGCGGCATCCCTCAGATCGCAGGCGAAAGGTTCCCGCGCTCCGACCACCGCCGCTGCCAGGCATAAGAAGAGAACGGTGAGGGAAGAAGCGCGGGATATTTTCATGGTATTTATGAACGAACGAATTTGGAGAGGTGGAAATGTGGGGAACGTGGAGTGAGTTTATATAGAGGGATTATGACAGTGATGATGATGATGATGATTATAGAAGGGCAGTTTTGATGGATGGATGCCCATAATTTTGTTGAGAGGGAGAGAGAGAGAGAGGAGTTGCAAGTTGCAAGGATAAAAGTGGAAGACAAATTTTCAAATATTACTATTTTGGAGGTAAAAGATGCAAGTTGGGATAGAGAAGATAAGGCCACACGAGATTTCTTTTTAAGGCAATAAAAGCTTATATGAATTCATGAATATATTACTACAGTTGATTAGGTGGAATCGAGGAACATAGAAAAACGATGAAGAATGAAAAATGTGTGTCGTTTGGTAAAACTTAAGTTCATAAATCATACTCCTAGTAATAAAGTGTCTCTAGTTTTATTAAATTTATTATTGTTTGGGAGAGTACAAACTTCCACTAATGTCACATAATTGAGCCACATATATAAGAGTTTCAGTATATTACTAGTATACAATTTGGTCAGTATATAACTATGGTCCACCTATCAATTTTAGTAGGATTAAGATCATTTTGCATCTCAACCTATAAATTTTATCAAAAGATTCCAATCTTATCATATACTTACGAAAGTGCTTTGAAACCCAGTTATTAGACATTTGTTTCTCTATTGTGTCAACTTACAGACTCAACTTGGTTATTGAACGTCCGACTTCAAAATTAAAATATGGCTGACAATACAAACCACGAGTTTCAAATGCATTCGATCAATTCTAAATTTTAATAGTCCTTCCATTGAAAATGTTGGAATAAAATTGATATTTTGTCATTTTAAAAATATCATAGGTCACCAATCCTCAAAAAAGAAGAAATCACTATAGGTAGACAATAATATAATCATGTTAGTAGTTGTTTTGTAACCTCCATGCGAGAAAACCACAACCCATTCCCCTAGTGATAAGTTGGAACATAACACCACCCCTCCGCCCTCCTCTCAAAGGCACAAAACCTTTTGTTTTGTTTGATTTTTTTTTCCTTCTCAAGAAAGTATTTTCCTTAAATTAAAAAAAAAATGTTTAGTTTGATGTTTTTTTCTCCCTTCTCAAGAATGGAATCTCCACATTAGTTTCTTGTTTGTGGAAGGATAAATAAGATTACATGACCTAACTCTATACATGTAAATTGAAAAAAGTGAGTAAGTTAATTTTATTCAGTTTAACCTCTATAAACGAATGTTTTAGGGACCGTAAAAAGTTATACTAATATAGAAGGTTATTTTTTAATGAAAGTAAAAAAAAAAATCTTTTCAAATCAAGATCATAAAATTTATAATGAAATAGAAACTTATCGCTAAATAGAGTATTCACTTGTAAGAGAAACGAGAAAGATTGTGCAAAACGATGCTTGCAAGCAACTCCTAGACATCCCACTATCATAATACTACTATTAATTAATAGTTTGTCTGTGATAATGCTCCGATATGCTTGCGCGCTTTGCAAGTTGCATTAATTTAATCAAACAAGCACAGGTGGCAAACTCTCATTGGTCATGGGGTGGCAAAATACTTTATACTATGTTATCTCTTTTATTTTTATTTATAATAAAGATTTTTGTCCACCCGGTGGCCTTGCCACCAGGGTTAATTAAGTAAATTGTATCTTAATCCAAAAAAATCGAATTATATTCCATTAAACCGGTCCATCCCTTTGTCCATATTACCCTTACTGATTTATTATGTTAATTACGATAGTTATATAATTTCCTAAAATTATGCAAATTTGTTAACCTATATTAGATCATTATCTCCTACAATTATGGATATTATTTTCGGTAGTTTTATTAATTGATTTTTATCCTTTTTTTTTAGATTATATTTTGCATGTAATTTAGGTATGTTTTTGATTGATTATTATTCATATATAGAGATTTGATTTTCATTTATTTTCGAATGAAATTTTTTAATTGATTGTTATCCATAATTAGAGATTTGAATTTAATGGATTTATTATTATCCAGATTTAAAAATTATTTTTTTTTCGGTAGTTTTAGTTGATGAAGTCACCGAAAATTAGGGGATTGGGAGTGATATATTACCCCATTAATTTAGGAACAAATTAGAGAGAGAGAGAAAAATAATTTATTTATTTTTTTTCAACCCTACGATTTATTCTACCACTACTCTTATCGTGTAACTTAAATTCAAGAAAAAGTTAGAAATCCGAGTGAAAAGTGGCCTGCTCCTTCAACACTTATGAAGATGAGATTAACAAATTGATTTTTTTGTTTTATGCAGCAGTCCTTTAAGTTAAATCAGAAAAAGGTTTAATCAGAAATTAGAACTATGTTGCATTTTGAAGCTAACTTAATTGATTTTGGTTGATCTTCGAATTTTCTTGCTATAAATAATGCATGGTTCTGCCCTATTTATGTACACTTCGATGTGTGGCCTTTTTTTTCTTTTTTTTTTTCTATTGTTATGTGACAATTTAGTTATTTTACATAATTCATCATTGAAGTCTAAACCTAAATAGTTCTCCTTGTGAGACGTATGATAATGCACCAATCTTGATTTCTAATCTATAATCCCATTATTTTAGGAACAAATTAGAGAGAGAGAGAGAGAGAGAGAGAATATATTATGGAAGAGAAATAAAATCAATTAAATCATAAATTAGCCCTAATTAATAGGGCGAAATTTTCGTTAGATTCAAAAAATATTTAGTCAACATTTACCTTAATTAATCAAGGTTAGAATTGTCTTCCCAATAAAATAAAAAAACCGATCTAAATAAACAAATATGTTAAACCGATTTGGGCAAAAAAAAATCGATGGTGGCTGGCCACTAGGTGGCCGATTATCACTACCCTTTTATTTATTTGTACGTATCTTTATAGAGAGGTACTCTCATATTTAATGTTACATCATCAAATTCATCAGACATTGTTTTGTAACATTTGCTTTGCGGGCGGAAGTAATTGGGACCACTTGTTTTAAAATAGAATTTATTTTTAAATAAATTTATTAATTATTCCCTTTGTTTAGAAATTTATTAAAGTTTTGATTGATTCCAAAACCAACTGACCCCAATCGAGTAGATGTTGCCAGATCCTAATGTTAGTAGTTAGGCTCGCTGTTTGAGCAATGTTGAGATTTTATCTTTACAGGTCTCCAGCTGAAGACGGCAACAAGGCATCACTCGGAGAGAACATTAGGTATAATTAAAGACAACTGAGTGTTTAAAAAGGGGAAGTTACGTTCACAAGATAGAACATCAGTTGAGCAATTCAAAAGGGAAGAAGAAAATTATCTGAGTGTTCGAGCCAACTGAGCGTTCAAATTTCAGAACATCAGATAAGTTCAAAGGAGGAAGATAAAAGAGAACATCAGTTGTAAGAAAGACAACTGAGCGTTCGAAGCCAACTGATCAGAGTCAGATACAAGAAGGACAACTGAGCGTTCAAGATGGAGCATCAGTTGTAGACTCAATCAGTTAGATCAACAGCTTGAAGTTCAAAGTCAGTTGAGAGTTCACATGTTCCTACTCAGACAGAAGCATTCAGATAGAACATCAGCTGAAGACCAATCAGATGAAGATCAAACGACTCAACCGACTGTCAAATGTTGGAGGTCAAAGGTTAAGATTTGAATTTCAAACAAGGAAGTCACGTGAAGGTTTGACTCTCTGTCATTACCTCATTTGGCCCAACACAAGGCTGTCTCAGATGGAAAGCAGAAGCATGCAGTTGCCAAATCCGAAAAGTCTGCAGAGATGAGAGACAAGCCATCGGTTTCAAAGAACAGAGATCAACAGCTCTTCCAACGGCTAGTTGATTCTCTCCACCTATATATAGAGGCCTTCATTCATTCACCAAGACCACAGAAAATATAAGACAGACAAGAGCAAGAAGAAATCAAAGAGCGAAAGAAAGAACTAAATACTTCACACGAGCTGAGCTGCATTCAATCTCTTAGAACATTATTAGTTGAGAGTTCTAGAGTAATCGATTCTGTCTTAGTGTCTTTTGATCCAACCTTGAGAACATCACTTGTTGAGAGTTCGTAGAGTGTTAGATCATAGCTCACTTCTTGTTCGAGCTATTTAGTTGGAACCCCACCCTTTTTTTCACCTGAAAAGGTTATTAGGACCCTACTCTTCCTGTAACTGAATAGATAGGTTGATTAGTACCCGTAAACTAATCTGTAAGGTTGATAAGTACCCGTAAACTTATCTCAACGGTTGCAAAACCCGCGTAAGCTTTGTGGTTTGTCCAGAAGAACTTGGACTGAGTTGTGTGGACTCACAACTCCCCGTGGACATATGAGTTATCTCCGAACCACGTTAAATCTTGTGTGTTGTGTTTATTTTCAGTTACTTATTGCATATTCAACTGACTAACTAACCTGCATACAAACTGCATCATTTCATATCAACTGTCTTGGTTATTGACCAACCTTGCACTTAAGCATGAGTTGATTTTATACGAGTTAATTTCCACCACATTCCGCACAACACTTTACATCCGATTGAGTGTTTCTTACTCGGTTGTGATTCCAACTGAGTTGCATTTACTCGGTTGTGTTATTTTTAGGGGGTTATTTTTAAAAAGCTTATCAGGTGTATTCCCCCCCCCCCCTCATACACCAGAACTCGTATCGGGATCATTAAGTGGTATCAGAGCAATGGTTCAAAAGACTACTGACTCTGTTTCACAAGGTGTGAATTCGAGGTGTTTTCTTCAGTGGTCAACTGAACAGATCTCTTTATCACGCTAGTGCATATCTGCTTGCATTTTTCTTCTGTTGTTGTGTGCAGATGGATGTTAAAGATAAGATCGTGGTCATGTTCTCGGTTGTGAACTATACATCCTGGAGAACTCGGATGAAGAAGATCTTACTGTCAAAGCATCATCGGATGCAACAAGTACTCACATCCGGACCGATCATCATTAGAGAGAGAATCACTCGCACTCCTACAAATCCCAACGATGGGGATGCAACTGTGGAGTTAGTGGAGAAGAAGCCAGAAGACTTCACTCCAGAGGAAGCCAAAGTGAGCCAGTTGGATATCTGGGCTCAGAGCACGATCATGTCCACTGTTGGACAATATTATCTTCCTTGGATAGAAGAGTGCGAGACCGCCAAAGAGATGTGGGATATCTTGGCATCACTGAGTGAAGGAAGTGACGAGACAAAGGAGAACAAGTTCTCACATGCTTGTCAAGATTTCGACAATTTCTGTCTGAGAACTGATGAAACCATTGATCAGTTAGAGCTCCGGTTCATGGACATCATCAGAAGGATCCAGTCCATCCGAAGAGGAAAATATACTTTGAGAGAAATCAACCTCAAAGTATTACAAGCTCTACCAGCTGAGTGGGATACCTTCACCAACATCCATGAGAGCCGAGCTGACCTTGGTGAGATGGGAACTGAAAGATTGTTCTCAATTCTAAAGGGAAATGAGTACAAGGTGAACCGACGAAGGTCAACTCAGTCCTCGGTTCAGACGAGGCGACAAGAGGATGTTAGTTCAGCCACCAAGTCAGTAGCACTCCGAGCTGACTATTCGAAGCCACGAACATCAAGGCCAACAAGATCAGCGGACACAGCTACGAAGGAGCCAAGCAGAGAAGAGCTGCAACAGAACATAGTCGTCCTGTCAAAGAAGCTAGCTGACATGGACACTCGGTTCGGAAAATACAAGAGGTTCTACAAATCTAACCGAACTCGAAATAACTCAAAGCCTGTGAACAACAGTTGCTTTGAATGCGGCAAGGAGGGACATTTCAAAGCAGATTGTCCAGACCTCTCGAAGAAAGAGAGAGAAGCGTTGAGGGTCAAACAAACTGGAAAGAACAAGGCCATGGTTGCAGAAGAAGCAGCTGACGACATGGACATCTTCACTGACACTGAAGATGAGGATGAGCTGACTTCCACCAACAACGCTATTGGTCAGGATCAATGCCTCATGGTACTTGGAACCAACCAGGATGATACTGAGGTACACTCTTGTCCTGCTAAGTTAAATTCTTCCAATATTTCTAACATGCAGGAAACACTGGATGAAGAGCTGGAACCCTTCTGGAGTGACTTTCAAGAACTCAGTGAGGAACTGCATCAGCAATTGGTTGAGTTTAAGAGTCTTCAAGAACAGCTCTCCAAACTTGAAGAATCCTTAACCGAAAAGGATGATCTGATCAAAAATCAAACTGAAGAGATAGATAATCTCAAAAGTCAACTGAATGCGGTCAACCGAACTAATGCTCCAACCGACGAGGAGTTGACGAAGCAAATCAAGGAGCAGCAAGATCAGTTGAAAAAGCAAGAAGCTCAGATCGACCAGCTGATAAAGAAATCACACGGACAAACCGAGCATATAGTTGTCCTCCTCAAGGAGTTGCAAACTAAGAAGGACAACTTAATAAAGCTATATCAGTCATCCAAGATCATCGAGAATCTCATCAGTTACAGCCGACAGATAGATGACGTGTCAGGACTCGGTTATGATGTGATCAAGGATACTGGAATCCCTCCAGCGACCTTCATCAAAGCTGTGGAAGTTAAGGTTGTCGAACCTAACACAGTTGAACCTGAATCTCCCCAAAGTAATCCAACCTCCACCTCTCAGCAAGCTCAACCGACCAAGGGAACCACAACTGAGAAGGGAAAAGGAGCAGTAGATAGAGGATAGAACGTTCCATCGGTTGGGACATCAACCGAAGGGGAATGTTCCAAGAGTCAGAAGAGGAATTAGAGGCGTCGGAGACACAATCGAAACCGAACTCAGAACCGACCTCTAAATCAACCTCAGAGTCAACATCAGAAAGAATGGAACCGACCGCAGAACCGACAAGGATCCAACCATCTGAATCAACAGCGGTTCCATCATCAGTTCAACCAGAGGTTCCAACCGAGTCAACCGATAAGGAACAGGTCGAACAACTGGAGATATTCATGCCGCAACATGAACCACCAACAGGGCATGAACAGCTATAGACAACATTCAAGGAGTTGGAATCCGAATCAGCCACAAAGATTCCAACATGGCGTCCAACCATCAAGACAAATCCAACAGGATAAAAAGCGCCATCAAAACAGGGGGAAAGCCTCTCCTCCGAAAGCTCACAATGGGAGAAATCCATCTCCTCCTAAGAAACAGAACATCACTACTAACAACAAACCTAAGGATAACCGAGGTGTTGTTATAGTTGATGATGAAGGAAAAGTGATCTGGAATGATAAATCTATCCGAGTATACAGGGAAAAACGAATCATAGTTCAAGGGAAAACTGGTTCTAACCCTCCAGGACCCAACTAAAATTGGGGACCTAAGCGAGTTTCTTTGTGCAGGAACAGGAGAAACAACTTAGGAAGAATAAAGCTTCACGAACCATGTGGGTGATGGATAGTGGATGCTCGAAACACATGACAAATCTGAAGGATTTGCTTGGAAGTTTCGTGGAGAAAGAAGGACCCTCAGTTACCTTTGGTGACAACTCAAAAGGTCACACCAGAGGTTACGGTACCCTTGAAACCAATCACGTATCAATTTCTAATGTTTCATATGTTGATGGATTGAAGCATAACCTGCTCTCCATCAACCAATTCTGTGATAATGGTTTCTCTGTCAAGTTTGATGCACAGGGTTGCAGGGTTAAAAATGTCGGATCAAAGCAGGTCATATTGTTGGGAAATCGATCCCCAACCGGGAATGTCTACTATGCTGACTGGAACAGTAGTCCTCATGACACCTGCCTGTTATCAAAGAGCAGTTCAGATGTGAGCTGGCTTTGGCACAAAAGGCTCAACCATCTGAACTTCAAGACTATGAACCGACTTGCCAGACAAGAACATGCAAAAGGCATACCAAACCGAGTGTTTTCAACAACACATATCTGCAGTACATGTCAGTTGGAAAAGCTCGCTAGATCCTCATTCCGGTTGAAGACAACTCCCTCAACCGACCGAGTGTTACAGCTGATCCACATGGATCTCTTCGGGCCAGTTACACCAAAGAGCATGAATGGCAACGAGTATGCCCTAGTTGTAACTGATGATTTCTCCATATATACGTGGACCATTTTCATGCGACACAAAAGTGAAACCCGAGATGAGCTACCCAAGCTGATGGATCGGATATCGAACCAACAAGAGATGAAAATTATCTCCATCCGATCAGATTGTGGAACCGAGTTTCTAAATGAAACCATCATCGAGTACTGCGAGAAGCACGGAATTACACATCAAACATCAGCTGCGCGTACTCCGCAACAGAATGGAGTAGCTGAGCGAAGAAACCGAACACTGAAAGATGCAGCTATATCCATGTTGACAAGCTCAGCTCTGCCAAAGAGATTTTGGGCTGAGGCCATCAACACAACATGCTACACCCAGAACCGGTCTCTTCTAACCAAGCGGTTGGGAAAGACACCATACGAGCTATGGAGACGCAGGAAGCCAGATATTTCATATTTTCGCGTTTTTTGTTCTAAGTGTTATATTTACAACAATGGGAAGACTCAGTTGAAAACTTTTGATGCCAAGGCTTCAAAAGGCATATTTCTTGGATATGCTGCTCAGATGAAGGCTTACAGAGTTTTCAACAACAGCTCTCGTGTTGTGGAGATAACACTACATGTTAGTTTTGATGAATCTACTTTTGAGTGCAGGTAACAGGCTAAAGGACAACAGGCTGATCCACACGTTCCACCAGCTCTCACAAGATCTCAGATTCTAAGGCAAAAGAATCTAGCTGAACCATTGGTATGGGCAACTGAGGATGATGATCCATATTCATCTGAAGATGAATGTGAAGACCCCAGCTCATCTCAAGGGGGAACTCCAGCTGATGCCTCTCCAACAGCATCAGCATCTGAAGCCCAACCGAGCCCGGTTCAAAATATTATCAATGTTGAGGATCCAGACTCAACAACTGATAAATCACCAGCTCAGAAGAGTCCAGCATCTCCCACAGCTCAGATCATGGAACAGCCACAGTTGGAAGAAGAAGGAAGACGCAACAGAAGATGGTATGAAGATCATTCCACTGACAACATCATCGGAGATCCAACCGAAGGTGTACGTACAAGGAGCAGAGTTGCGATTCAAGATTCAACCAAGGAAGATTCCAACACTTATGCCCAATATGCTGAGGAGTTGGTAGTTCTTGAGGAGTTCGAGCAAGCTGGAGATGTTGCCATGATTTCTTGCTTCGTAGCTGATGTGCTAGAACCGAAGAATGTTGTGGAAGCTCTCAACTGTGTTCACTGGACAACAGCTATGCAAGAAAAACTGAATGAGTTTATACGCAACTGTGTATGGGAGTTGGTAGAAAGACCAAATGGTGTCAAAGTCATTGGATTAAAATGGATTTTCAAGAACAAGAGAGACGCCATTGGATTCATCGTGAGGAATAAAGCAAGGTTGGTAGCTCAGGGATATTGCCAACAAGAAGGAATCGATTTCGAGGACTCCTTCGCGCCGGTTGCAAGGCTGAAAGCCATCCAAATCTTTCTAGCCTATGCCGCATTACACAAGTTTAAGGTCTATCAGATGGATGTGAAGTGTGCATTCCTCAACGGAGATATTAAGGAAGATGTATATGTTGAACAGCCTCCCGGTTTTGAGACTGGAGATAGAAGAGTGTACAAATTGAAGAAAGCAATCTATGGATTAAAGCAAGCACCCATGGCTTGGTATGACACTCTTTGTGGTTTTTTCTGAACTCGGGATTCAAACGAGGGTCAGTTGACAAAACCCTGTTCACCATCAAAGTTGGAGAAGACATACTTGTTGTGCAAATCTACGTCAACGACATCATATTCGGTTCGAAGTCGGAGGAACTGTGTGAAAAAATTTCAAATCTCATGAAGGAGAAGTTCGAGATGTCGATGATGGGTGAGATGAATTATTTTCTTGGACTTCAAGTGAAGCAGTCACCAGAAGGGATTTTCATCAATCAGTCCAAGTATACAAAAGAGCTCATCACCAAGTTCGGATTGCAGACAAGTAAGACCACAAGGATCCCGATGAATACTAACTGGAAGATTGAACCTGGAACTGAGGGAAAGCTCGTGGATGCCAGTAAGTATAGATGGATCATCGGTTCTTTGCTATATCTAACCGCCAGTCGTCCAGACATATCTTACGCGGTTGGAGTGTGTGCTCGGTTCCAAGTTCAACCGAGGGAAGCTCACATGTTGGCAGCAAAGAACATCATCAAGTATCTGAAGGGAACTGTAAATGTTGGGTTGTGGTATCCAACCGACAACAACATCCAACTGACCGGATACTCAGATGCAGATCTAGCCGGAGATCAGTTGGACAGGAAGTCCACATCTGGACACTGTCAGTTCATGGGAAGCAAGCTAGTTTCGTGGTTCTCCAAAAAACAAGCATGTGTTGCCACTTCTACAACCGAGTCAGAGTATATGGCTGCCGATAGCTGCTGCATGCAAGTGTTGTGGCTCAAGCAACAACTGAGAGACTATGAAGTTGCAACTGGACAGGTTCCCATTCATTGTGATAGCTCTAGTGTCATTGCTATCTCTTTGAATCTTGTTCATCACCCTCAGACGAAGCACGTTGACATCCGACATCATTTCATCCGAGACCATATTGAGAAGAAGGACGTATCTATGGAGAAGATTCCAACTGAGATTCAGAGAGCTGATATCTTCACCAAACCTCTAGCCGAAGCGCGGTTCAAGATGTTATGTGATCTACTTGGATTGTTAGATCCATCAGATGAGGAACCAACTGAGGAAGAGAGATAGATATCCATCTGAGGGGGAAGCTCAGATGAAGGGAGAATCTCGGATACGGATCGCCAACTGAAGACATCAGACATCAGCTGAACAGACGAACTCGAGTCAGCTGATGGTATGCTGCAACGTAGGATCAGACGTCAGCTGAACAGACGAACTCGAGTCAGCTGATGGTATGCCGCAACATTGGAACTCAGCTGATTCCAACATCAGCTGACAGGTGAACACAACTGATTCCGACATCAGCTGGCAGGTAACATTTTTGGCTGAAGGTGTTATGATCTTAAATGAGAATGTTTGAAATAAATTCAAACATTCCTGAGCATGTCAGTTACATTAAAATAGCCATCATGTCGCATTTAATGTAAAGTACGGCTGAACATCAATAGCTTACTTTATAGTGCGACTGGGCTGACATGAAAAACTGTACACCTTCTCACGCGCTGGTTGGAACTCGGTTCATAACGTCAAGTCAAAGATAGTCAACAGTCGCGTGATCTCAGCTGTTGATGGATTCGCGCCATTCAACCCTAGCCGTCGATTTCAACCGAGTCAAAAACCTATAAAAGGTGGAAAATCAGGAAGTGATCTCTTACCTTCCTCATTCGTGTTTATCTGCAGTTACTATTCATCATCTTCTCAGATTTTGTCTAACCTTTTTCTGCAAGATTTTCCTTCCTATATATATCTTCTCAGTGATATTAAATGGCACCCAAAGGAAAGAAAATGGCTTCTTCCGGACCCTCTCTAGTCCCCACCTCGTATGAAGAATCGTTCGACCTGCTGGTTTCGAAGATTCACTTCGAGCAGATTCTTTCCGATGATGAATTGAAGTCGCCGGTGTTGGCTCCCCTCGTAAATATCCTTAAGGAGAACGACCTCCTAGAATGGGCAAAACTCTTTCCCTCCCACCTGCTCAGGCGCCAGGTCGGAGAATTCTATGTGAATCTGCAGTCGTCCATCGACAGCAGAGAAAGAGTCACAACAGAGGTCTCTTGTCGGCAACGCGACGTTCCAGCCAGAACCATTCGCCGTGTTTCTTTCCCCATTGCAGTTTCCAACGTTCTTCGCCACGTCATACCAGTAAACCACTCTGCCACGGAATTTGTTGAAAACATAACCGACGAGCAAGCCGATGAGTTTCTAGAAAATGCTCTGATCACTCCGGAGAGGTTGAAGAGCAATATGCAGAGGACAAAATTAAAGCCAGAACATCGACTCCTGTTCGATGTTGTGTCCAAGGTCGTATTCGGGTACAGTGGAGCCTTCGGCGACATCAGCCGACCAAAGCTTAAGTAGTTGATGGCATTGGAGCACAAACACGAGATCAACTGGTTCCAATATTTTCTGAACCAGCTGACATTGGAGAAGCAGAAGATCTCCGAGACCACAACCGACTCAGGGGAGAGACTGTTGAGTGTCAAGGGAACGCTCAACTTCGGTTGCAAAATATCTGCTCTGATCCTGCTCGCAACCAAGGGTCGGAACATGGTATGGGAGGACTGCAAGGAGACCCCAGTGAAGAAAGTGTTGCTGTTTCCAACAACAAAGAAGGCGCAGGAGGTGATTAGGAGTGTATATACTCCTAAGGAGAAGAAGGATGCTGGGAAGACTGCTGAACCCAAGGACACAGCTGAGGAGGTACCAGCTGTCAGTCGCCCCACAAAATCAAAAGCTGCACGCCGACGCAGAGCTGAGTCGGAGAAAGAGAAGGAGGCGGAACCTGCCCAGAAGAAGCTGAGGGTGAGGTTCAAGAAGACGGTTGATGTGCTAGCTGAGGACATACCGGCTGAGGAGCATGCCGAGGAGCCTACTGAAGAGCCAACTGAGGAACCAGCTGAGGAGCCAGCTGAGGAACCAGCTGTTGATGTACCAACTAAGGAGGAGGCGCCAGTTGAGACGGCACCAGCTGAGGAACCATCCGAGTCAAGCCACTCAGCTGAGGGAGCTGCCTTCAAAATCGTCCCTCGCGTTGCTGGCACTGATGAGGCAGAAGGGATGGAGACAGACGTGATATCGGATGCTTATTCCTCCTCTGAGGAAATTGAAGACATTCCAACCTCCCTCACGGCAGGAGTTGATGCCGTACCGCCCCAAGAGCCTCTTGCTCACTCAACCGAATCACAGCCAAATGTTCCGAGCCCATTGCTCGATGCCAACATTGAGACCATTTCTTCGGCCAATGTTGAAGAACCTATTGATACCCCCCTCCCTACAGAATCTGATATTCTGAGCTTCCAGCTCGATGCCAATGTTGAGACCACTTCTTTGGCCAACATTGATGAAACCTTTGAACCGTTGCCTTATGAGACTCTATCTCCCTCTCCAATAGATGACGAAGCTAACCTTCAAGCCGTCGCGCTGGAGCATGAAGGCAAGGTGGCCTACTGCTTCCAGAAGCTGATTGGGATGTTCCTTGAAGCTCGCGACATGCCAATCTTCGCTACTCTTGGAACCGAGCTACTGTACCAGTTCAACCTGATCTTCAGTCACTGGTATGTGAAGGAAGACACAATCAGGGTACACAGTTGGGACAGACTGAAGGCGGACGAGTCTCGCATCCGAGACTACTTCAACTATGCCAACCTGGAAGTCGCCTACAACAACAAAGTGGCCCTGCTGACACGTCGTCTGGACTGCAGCAAGGCAGAAGGCACAGATACAAGGGAGAAAGCTGGACAAGACTGCATAGATTTCCTCGACAACATGCTCGTTAAGTCAGCTGACTTCCTTAATGATCTGGACGCAGCCGCCGCCGCAGCAAAGGACGAAGAACAAGAGCTGCAACTGTACCTGGCCAACCGTCAAGCCATTGTTACAGTTGAGGAACCAGCTCTGATTGAACAAGCCGCTCCAGCTGATCAGCCAGCTCCATCATCTGAAGAAATCTGTGAGCTGATAGCTGAGAGGGTAAACCAGCTGAGAACCGAGATGCTTGCCAACTTCCAGCAACACAAAGACGATCAGCTGAGGACTTTGGAAGCACAAGAAGAGAAGAACAAGCAGATGGTGGAGGAGAATGTTTCACTGAAGATAAAGCTGGATGAATTCTCCTCCTCCACCAGCCAAGACGTGTCGGATCTGAAGTCAACTGTTCTGGGAATTAAGTCTAAGTTGAACGTCTTCCAATCCTTGTCTGATTCCAACCTCGCTAAATCCTAACAGACTCAGGATGAAGAATGAGAGTCTCGGTTCGAGTCGAGATGGGCTGAGTTCGTTGCTTTCCAGACCGAGGTAACTGAAACATTTGCTGGAATGAGGAAAGCCGAACAAGAGCGCCATGACTCCGAACTGGCGAAGAAGGTCGGAATAGAGTGCGCGGTCGATGAACTCTTCAACTGCATTCAACAAGCCGAACATCAGCTCACCTCTCTGGATGGATCAGTAGCAAGCCTTGTTGCTGATGCCAAAAAGGGGGAAGATAAAGAGGCGGATGTTGAGATGCAGGAGGAAGAAGAGACCCAGACCGAGGAAGAGATGCTAGCTGCTGCAAAATCTCAGCTGAGGAGGAAGACATCACAAAAGAAGAAGTCCGCTCCCAAGTCAACCGAAGTCGGTGAAGCTGAAATGGAAAAAGACTTGGAGCAGGCGGAGCAGTTTGGAGTTTCTTACAACTTCATAGCCGAGATCGCAGCTGAGCTTGATTCGGAACTCGACGGTATCACAACCGAAGAGTGTATTGCAGCTGCCAAGGCTATGGATGTTGTTGAGAAGGATTATATGAATCCGAGCTGGATCAAGAAGTTCGCTGCCAGCCAGGCCAGAAGAGTAAACCAATTTGAAGATGAGATGAACAAGATAACAAAGAACTTGGACCGGAACATCGCCTCCCGCAGCCGTCGCCGAATTGACAAACATCAGGTTAAGGCTGAAGCTCGGCTGAGATAGCAGATGTTGCCAGGGAAGGTCAAGGTCCAAAGTCGGTTCAGGCACGTGGACAAGTGGATGCCAGTTGAGTGGAATGAAGGATGAGAGTCATTCAAGCAAGAGTTCGTGAATGACTTCTATTACAGAAAAGTCTACACAACTGACGATCCAAGGAAAGCTTTCAAGGAAGCCCTGACCGAGCTGCACTTAGGAGTCCCGGGCATGTTCAGCCAGTTCAGGCGTGCAATGATAGATGCAAAACTGGATCTGAACACAGTCCCGGTTCCTCAGAAGGTTACTTATAAGCCTCCCTTCCTCCCAGACTCTCGCAACCCCAACAGAACAAAGATTGCAACTGAGGTAAGGCAAGTCTGCAAAGAGCACGGGGTTGACATTTTGAAGGAGTCAGCTGAAAAGAGAGAGATTTTTGTTAGAATGTTTAGTAAGTATGGGCTCAAGTATTAGCTCAGTTAGTTTTTGAGCAACTGATGTAACTTTTGTCTTTTTGTGCTTACCTTTGTAATCATCAGTTGTAATAAAAACTATTCAATTATACGATTCAACTTGACGTACAATCTCTCATTGTCCAAGCTCTGAATCGCAAAGTCATTTCAATATCATGTTATAATTGTGCTAACCCTTTGATGTTTTAATCTTATAGACTGTCTAGAATTTCAGCTGAGATTTTGGATAGGTCAGTAGGATTTAGATCAGTTTGCCTTGTAAGAATTTTTTATAAGGGTTTTGGCATAATCAAAAAGGGGGAAATTGTTGGGAAATTTATTAAAGTTTTGATTGATTCCAAAACCAACTGACCCCAACCGAGTAGATGTTGTCAGATCCTAATGTTAGTAGTTAGGCTCGCTGTTTGAGCAATGTTGAGATTTTATCTTTACAGGTCTCCAGCTGAAGACGGCAACAAGGCATCACTCGGAGAGAATATTAGGTATAATTAAAGACAACTGAGTGTTTAAAAAGGGGAAGTTACGTTCACAAGATAGAACATCAGTTGAGCAATTCAAAAGGGAAGAAGAAAATTATCTGAGTGTTCGAGCCAACTGAGCGTTCAAATTTCATAACATCAGCTAAGTTCAAAGGAGGAAGATAAAAGAGAACATCAGTTGTAAGAAAGACAACTGAGCGTTCGAAGCCAACTGATCAGAGTCAGATACAAGAAGGACAACTGAGCGTTCAAGATGGAGCATCAGTTGTAGACTCAATCAGTTAGATCAACAGCTTGAAGTTCAAAGTCAGTTGAGAGTTCACATGTTCCTACTCAGACAGAAGCATTCAAATAGAACATCAGCTCAAGACCAATCAGATGAAGATCAAACGACTCAACCGACTGTCAAATGTTGGAGGTCAAAGGTTAAGATTTGAATTTCAAACAAGGAAGTCACGTGAAGGTTTGACTCTCTGTCATTACCTCATTTGGCCCAACACAAGGCTGTCTCAGATGGAAAGCAGAAGCATGCAGTTGCCAAATCCGAAAAGTCTGCAGAGATGAGAGACAAGCCATCGGTTTCAAAGAACAGAGATCAACAGCTCTTCCAACGGCTAGTTGATTCTCTCCGCCTATATATAGAGGCCTTCATTCATTCACCAAGACCACGGAAAATATAAGACAGACAAGAGCAAGAAGAAATCAAAGAGCGAAAGATTGAACCAAATACTTCACACGAGCTGAGCTGCATTCAATCTCTTAGAACATCATTAGTTGAGAGTTCTAGAGTAATCGATTCTGTCTTAGTGTCTTTTGATCCAACCTTGAGAACATCACTTGTTGAGAGTTCGTAGAGTGTTAGATCATAGCTCACTTCTTGTTCGAGCTATTTAGTTGGAACCCCACCCTTTCTTTCACCTGAAAAGGTTATTAGGACCCTACTCTTCCTGTAACTGAGTAGATAGGTTGATTAGTACCCGTAAACTAATCTGTAAGGTTGATAAGTACCCGTAAACTTATCTCAACGGTTGCAAAGCCCGCGTAAGCTTTGTGGTTTGTCCAGAAGAACTTGGACTGAGTTGTGTGGACTCACAACTCCCCGTGGACGTAGGAGTTATCTCCGAACCACGTTAAATCTTGTGTGTTGTGTTTATTTTCAGTTACTTATTGCATATTCAACTGACTAACTAACCTGCATACAAACTGCATCATTTCATATCAACTGTCTTGGTTATTGACCAACCTTGCACTTAAGCATGAGTTGATTTTATACGAGTTAATTTCCACCACATTCCGCACAACACTTCACATCCGACTGAGTGTTTCTTACTCGGTTGTGATTCCAACTGAGTTGCATTTACTCGGTTGTGTTATTTTTAGGGGGTTGTTTTTAAAAAGCTTATCAGGTGTATTCCCCCCCATACACCATAACTCGTATCGGGACCATCACCCTCATAGAAGTTCTAGTTTTCATATTACTTTTCAATTGTAATTATTTTGTGATTGATTACCGAAGCTATTATATTTCAAACATTTACGGTTTATTTGGGGTGCATATAAGATATTTCAACTTTAAAGGTTTTAGTAGAAATCTAATTGTTGGAAATGAAATTAGGGTATGTGGCCGATAAGCTCAGTTCAAGTGGCTGGTTGAGATACCTTAAGTTTTTATTTATTGAGAGATCTTTGATTCAATTCGGCCAGCGTGCGGTATAAAATATTCCCACTTTCTTTGGTGGTATAGTGGTCCCACTTGCGTGCGGAGTGGTGGTCTTACCTTTGATTATGGTGTAGATGAAAGAAATTAAGGTATGTGACTATGTGAGTTACAAGATTTAAGGTGAACTCAATCTAGACCGGGGTGACATACAATTTTTGTTCAAATTTTCTATTTCAATATAAATCATATCTTACATTTAAATTATATAGATTTAACAATTTATAGTATTATAAAAACAAAAACTATTATAGTAAACGTAGTCTAATTAAAATAACAAATTAATCTACAATACAATAAAGTTAAAATTTAAAAAAATATAAAAAAATTGGGTAGACGATCAAAATGTATAGAACTATCTAGTCTTCATGGTGGGTTTGTAGAAGATGTAGGCTTCGGATCCTCTGATTCTCGACAACTTCATAAATTCAATTATGTTTATGTTGGATGGTCCGATAACGAGTTAACTGGTGCATAGAGGGAATAAATCAGTACAGATTTTTAATGACATAAAAAATTTTCCGACACAGTTGGCTCAACAACTGTAAACTCAGTTGGAGGCTTGGAGCAGTCGCATAATTCGTGTTACAACTGACTGTATTTAGCGAATTGAGATTTTAAGTGCGGTACGAGATGTGGTGGAAATTAGTTTATACTCGTTAAACTGAAAACGTTATGGGTGAAGGTCAAGTCGTAACACTTAGTGCAGTTTGATAGTAAAAAACTTATTTATGCAGGTAGCATGGAGTTAGTGAATGCAATACTAAAAATCTACCGATACATAACTCTACATACATAACGGATATTTGACAAACCGTTATGTATGAGCACACTTTTCACAATGATAGCGAAGATTTCATAAAGTGCTACCCATGTTCATATATACAGAATCAAGTCATACATTATGTTCCGGTGTTATCTTTTAGTCACATAGATAATGATTATGTTATGTATGAGCATAGTATAATAACAGTTCTAGAACCATTATCCATCCGTTATGTATTAGGACCCTTTTTTTCTTTTTTAATTCTTATTTATTTTTTAACACAATTAATTATACTACATCGAGAATTTACACCTACTGCGAAATTTTTGCAAGGCAAATTCTCTTCCCGCTCCTTTATCTCTCGCTATCTCCTCCCGCTTTCTTCTTCCCGCTTCATCTCCACCGCTTTTCGCCGCCGGCCGTTTGCCGCCGCCTACCACCTACCTCAGTTGAAACTCAAAGGTGACGAGATTAGAACCCTAAAATCGCAAAATCCCCAAAAATTTCCCTCTCACAGTGTTCTCACCTAAAATCCCCAAAATTGAAATTCGATTATTGCGGTCCTCTGAAGCTATTGTCGCCGCTCCGCCGCCGCCACACACAGCTCTCTTCGATTCACACACACAGCGTCCACTTCGCTCGACTCTTTAATTTGGTATTTCTTTCTAACTTTTATTTTTATTTCCAGCTTTTTCCCCTTTTAATTTAGTGTGAAGGAAAGTAACTACGAAAAAATCTGTGAAATTTGCAATTGCTTTCATGTCTGTCGAGTAATTGTTTCTTAAATTGGTTGGAGTTGATTTGACTGAAAGGTAGCTGCATTTTCTTAATTGACGATTTTAATCAATTGATGGATCGGGGCTAGATCTCGAGAGCCTGTGAGGTTTTATTGTAATTTTCTGGAAGATATGTGTTTGTTTTTGTTTGAGCATAGCGTGCATGCCTAAGAATCTTGTGGTTTAATGTAATCTCATTGAAGAATTCCATTTTTGCTTGATTATGAATGAGATTTTGTTGCTGTAATGCGTGATTATATTCTAACTGAACATGATATTGAATTTGATGTGGTAGTTGAGTTCTCAGACATTTTTTCTTGGAGGAAGGAAATTGGGCAAAGATGATCTAGTGCAGATCTGCATCTGCATTTTGTGAGTGTGTGTTTGAATTTTTTTTAACATTTATATTATTAAGTAAAAAGTACACCACCTCAAATAGGGAAGATGGCATGAAATGTCAAAAGGATTATCTGTTGCTGGCCGAAGATGGCATGAAAATGTAGGTGCCAATTCAATTCATGATGCGTTTCTTTATTACCATAAATCGAGTTTCTTGATTCTTGTTGCATGTGGATAATAACTGAATGGCTGCAGGGTTACAATGGCAGTCAGCTTTGGGACTGTGTTTTTGCCGGCAAGCAATAATCACAACTAATATTCCTAATGAATATGGAGTAATGCTTGAAAGGGCTAATAATTTCATCAAATTGTCACTAGAGCAACAAACACCTTAAATTCTGTTCTGACTAATGTTTGTTTTTTCATGTAACAAATCTTATGTTTTTAGATGAGAAAAAGTAGCTCTCTAGATTTGAGTCCTTGGTACCACCATATCTCAAAAGGCAGTTGGCCCTTTTCGACTGCAGACAATGGGTGGGCAAAATCTGATCTCGAGGCATCGATCTACTAGCTCCAGCTACTCTGTAGAATCATGTAAAGAAAATGATTAAAATGAATATGAGAGAGGGGGGATGCTGTTTGTTATTGGTGCAAATTGTTAATCCATCTTGTAAAGATTCTGAGCTTCTTTTTTTTTTTTTTTTTTTTTTTTTTTGAGAAGAAAGAGTCTGAGATTTATAAACATAGGTATGTGGAATGCACATCAGCAGCAATACAAGGCCTGAAACTATTCAACAAGATACATCCAGAATATCGAGCAAACGACATAGAAATATGCATAGAGAAAGTTCTTAATTTTATTGAGAGCATACAGCATGGCTCATGGTATGGATCATGGGTAGTATGCTACACCTATAGAACGTGGTTCGGGATAACGGGATTAATTGCAGGCGGCAAGATCTACGAAAACAGCTCATCCGTGAGAAGCTTGTGAGTTTAAACTGTCTAAACAACTTACCTCTGGTGGCTGGGGAGAAAGCTATCTTTCAATCCAAAACATGGTAAGAAAATTTCAGTGTTTACATTTTACTTCAGTTTTGCATAATCTTATACTCTTTGAGACAAATTGGCTCAACGCTAAGTGATAGTTAATGTTGCAACAGGTGTACACAAACATTGGCAACAACAAATCCCATATTGTACACACTGCATGGGCTTTGCTGGCACTTGTTGAGATAGGGCAAGTAAGTTCTAAACACCTTCTGTTATGGTTCGTGCGGAGGTAAGCTTCTGTTTTCTCTTCCTCCCTCTGTATTCCACTTTGGCTCTCCAAGCTCAGAACTAGTAACTGTGATAAACTTTTGAGGTAATGATTGTTAAGCTTGAGCTTTGAGATTCTTGTTGTGAAAAAGAAATGGTGAGAATCCTGTTACTGATTAAAGGAAGAAATGAAAAAAGGTTGTTTCGTTCTGTGCTGAGAAGAATTTTTTAGAACTTTTAATAATGAATTGCTTGTGTTGTTTATCATAGGATCTGTGATAAAAGTTGTAAAGAGATGACATGCGAAAAATGAGCTTAGAAGCAAAAATCATGCAGTAATTTGAATATGTATCTCTGCTCAAAATTCATTTTCATAAGATACTGATTTAAAGCAAATATGGACACAGAAATCTGAATCTATGTTATCAGCATATGTCATAGGTATTTTGTAATTAACATTTTCATTCGTGGATTGTGCAGAAACTTATGTAGGAACAATCGAGAGGCTGAGTTTTAATAATTTCTGACTTTAAATTATTTAATTAGATAAAGAAACAAAAGTTGTGTAAAAAATGATTTAGACAGCATCTTAATTACTAGTTTGATTTAATGGTAGCTAATGAATTATTGAGGATATTTAAGTGATTTTATATGATAGGATTGATTACTATATGGGATTGGTGCAAGTCACGTCACTAAAGCCAGATGAGAAATATGGTCAGAGCTGAGTTCTAGTTTGATTGACAGAGTTATATTATTGACTAAAGTCTAGTTTGATAGGATTTGGGTATTCTTATAATGAGGATTTTGGTTATCATTCATCTCAATTTGGTAATGGTTGTAGTAATAATATATATATATTTAAGATTAGCTTTTGTGTTAAAACTTAGTTTTATTGTTTGGTATTATACTATTATTCCATTTTTGAAGGATGTACAATAATATCGAGTTGGTGCTGTAATTACTTTGAATGAATCACACTGCTGCACTTGAATATGTTCATTCTAGAACATGCACGGTGCTATTACCTCCATATATGGAAGGTACACAAAATACTTTACCTAATCGGAAATAAAGATATCTTAAGTTGATCATTTGATTTCTTGATTAAAGATATCTAAAGTAGCAAATGAATTTTGATTGACAATGACAACATGATATCATATATCTTGAGCTGCTGACATTGCTACTGTATAATCCCACCGATGGTAGTGTTGAAGTAGTTGTTGGCTTTGTTATGGAATCTGGATCGTTGCTGCAGGACCTTTTGCCTAGAGGATTGCACGGTGACTCTTGCCATTTATGATTTACAAGGTCTTGTAGATGCACCAATAGAGAATTACTTGCTTTCTTCTTATTTTTCCTTGCCAAAATGGTTCCTATCATTGTTTTTAATGCATCTACAATTTGAATTTTGGCTCACTGTTTTTATTAGTCTATTTATGTAGGTGTTCAACAAAATAGTGCTGCACTCTTAGATATATCTTTCTACGGCCATGAGTGTTATTGTGGATTAAATTTCAATGGTCGCAGCTCTCAAATCTTAAGTTATAAAGTTATGTTTCTATGGCATGACTCTTTTAATTTTTTATTGAAAGCTAATAAGTTACTAGTTCTATGTAGATGATACTAGATTTTGTAACATTACAAAGTAATTAAAGATCTTTGTTGCTGGTAGGCACCTCCAATTACACAAGGTTCTTCTCCATTTTACATGAAGGAATATTATAAGTATAGTATATGAAACATTTATTCTTTTTTAAGGTAGAAATAATAAACTTGTGCATTGAGATCCGTGTGTTGTTATTGTTGATTAGTGTATTGATGATTTTGTGTTATTACTTATTTATATTACTATATAAGTGTGGCAGGATTATGTTGGATAAAGGGAGCTATTGAGAATAAGGGGTTTGTGATTGCATGCAATATTTATTTGCCAGAAAAGTTGTTCCAAACGGCTAGCTTGCATCATTAGTATGTTCTTTTTCTTTGGCTAAATTGCATATAAATTCCCCATCTTTTATCCTCGTTTATATTCCTACCTTTTTAAATTAGGTGAAAATTCTTCACCTTTTAAATTTTCGCAATTCAATACTTACGACCATTTTCCCCTAAATTAGCGGTGACATTGAATTTGGAAATGCTTACATGGCAAAAATCAATGGAAAAACAAACGTTGTAGTTTTAAAAACACTTATTTTGTTCTTCGGTTGGTACTCTAATACGCATAATTAAATATAAATATAAGTGTTTGTGTATGAAGAAATGATTTTGTGTTTTTAAAATTATGTTGTTTGTTTTTTCCGTCGAGCTTTTTTGTGTAAGCATTTATGGATTTGAAGGGAAATGGTCGAAGGTATCGAATTGCGAAATTTTTTAAAGGTGGAGAATTTTCACCTAATTTAAAAAGGTGAAGATATAAACGAGGAATTTTGACTATATTTGAATGATAATGTATGAATATTTGGATGATATATGCTTATGTTATGGATGGTTTAGATTTTTATGTTGTTTTAGAATTATGTTCTTTATTTTGATAAATAACAAAAAAAAATTGGAAAAAAATAAAAAATATTGAAAGCTGCAACAGTATTACGTAACGGAACAGAGATGATTTATAACGGAAAAATTGTTATGTATACAAAATAGACAACGTGTGTTATCTAACAAAAGAACGTTATATATGAAAGAAAAAAATTCATTGGATGTAAATTTCATAACGGAGAAAGGAGCTTTCATATCGGTAAAATACGATGTAAATTTATACTTAAGAAATTGATGTTTGATATTATACCTTATTTTATCTCTCTTATGTTTTAAACATTTTTTTTTTTATCAATCAATTTCATTTAAAGTGAACAATATATAAAAATTGTAATCCTCTCTTAAGGGTAAAAATAATCCTTCTTATGAAATAAGATATAAAACTTGTAATCTTCATTATTAAATATAAATTTATATCTCATACAGAGGTATAACAAGTGAATAGAACCTTAAACTGTAGATATTCAATATGCTTTGTAAAATTACAGTTAAATATTTATATGAATTTTGAAATACGAATGTGACTGACTAAACGAGTCTTATCTCTCTTGCTAGCTAGAAGTTGGAAACTGAGAAGTGGAACCCATTTTTTTTTATGACGGGTGGGTCTCAACCTTCTCTAAAGTCATGGCAATGGCAATCCAACTCCTCAACATTGAGAGCTTCAGGGACTTGGTTATAAAATTGTTAAATCTCGGCACTTGTGAATATTATATGAACAAAAATCTTCATCGTAAATAAAATTGCAGAAATTATTTTGAAAACTCAAAGAAAATGTAGTCATCATTTCCTATTCATTTCATATGTCATTCTAAGCTCAACAGGTTTATTATAAAAATAATTTACCCAACATGACCTTATTAATGATAATCTACTTTAGTATAAGGCTTATTTGGTGAAAAAGAAATGAAATAATAATAATAAAAGAAATTACTTTTCAATGGTAATCAATGAAAGAGAATAAATAAGGTTAATTATTGTCAAAAAAATTAAAACGACAAACAAAACGAATTAATATGAAAACCCAAAACAAGTCCTAAATTTATATTTTTGTAAAAGTGAAAGAATATCGCTAGAGTAAATTATTTGTATTAACTGTTAAAAGCTTGAGATAATCGTGAGAACCTGCAGCCGCTATCTTTGGTGCACACTGGGTAAATCCCATCTCTCTTGGAAATGGCCTAGTGGTAAAAATGAGCGCCTGAAATTGAGAGGTCTCAAGTTCGAATCTCATGAAACGCCTCTATAAGTCGAATCTGCCACACCTGTACTTGAAAGTGTGGTTTATCTGCCCAATCTTGAACTATTGAATTATGAGTTTGTGAAACGAAAGAGGAAAAAAGAAAATCACAATAAAAATGGTCGTATTATTAATTTATTAAAGCAGCTAACTTTATTTTAGACTTTAATCTAATTTTGGAAAATTACCAAGGGGCTATTTACCAATAACAGTTAATGTTAAATTAATTTTTAATAAAATTAACCCCCTAAACGGACACGTGAACCACAAATTCAAAGGCAATTAATAATCCGACCCCCAATGTTCTCACTCCACCAAAATTCTCTCTTTCCACACTGAAAAAAGAGGAAAACCAAAAACTACACAAATTCATCACTAAATTCTACTCCAGATCTACCGGAATCGAGCTCCGGCAAAGATGTTTCTGTTGGATTGGTTTTACGGCGTGTTGGCGTCGCTCGGATTGTGGCAGAAGGAGGCGAAGATCTTGTTTCTCGGCCTCGATAATGCCGGAAAAACCACGCTCCTTCATATGCTAAAGGACGAGGTGATTTTTTTCTTTTTGATTTTCTTTTTTTCGCGAGGATTTGATTCATTACTGTTTGTCTGGATTGATGGATCTCGTTTGAATTGAATTGATTGGATTGGGGATTTCGGTTTGATGCAGAGATTAGTGCAGCATCAGCCGACGCAGTATCCGACTTCGGAAGAGCTGAGCATCGGAAAAATTAAGTTCAAAGCGTTTGATTTGGGAGGGCATCAGATTGCGCGTAGAGTTTGGAAGGATTATTACGCCAAGGTACGTTTGATTTACTGTTTAATGTAGATATACGTGGCTTTGGTTGTAATTTTAATTTTGTAAATGTTGATGTGATTTGAAGGAAGTAGTAATTGGTCGTTATGATTACTGATTGTGTGATATGTGGTAAGAGAGATGAGATTGGTTGGATTAGACTGTTTTCCTGTGCAGTTACTAACATTTGATTAGTATTAATATTTGACAATATGGTTTGATTATAGTTGGAAGATAAGTGGAGTGCGATGTTCTAAGTTATGACTGGACTTTAGGATTTTTTGTAATATATCATTTTGACAAGCATAATTTCATATATGAAGACTGCATTTGAAGTATAATTGAATATATGAAGAAGAGTGCATTTGAAGCGTGCTTTCAGTCGACCACAAGAAAGATATATATATATATATATATATATATATATATTGATTCTTTTTTCATCTTCTTTGGTTGATTTATCTAGTCTGAAACATCTAATGAAACCTCACTGATAGAGATAAGGGCCAAGAGAGTGAATGGAAGATTGTTTTATCAATTTGAGACAATTGATCAAAGAACAAGAAATGAAATTCTCCAACAAGATAGAGATATGGTCCGTAACAATTCATCATCTTTCTCTCTCATGTTTTAGGGGTTATTTTGATCTATATCCATATCACACCAAGAGTGTAAGATGACATTTTTACCCAATTATGAGTGCTATAAAATGGTCCATGTGACTGTTCTAGACTACTTCTAGGTGTAGGATAATGTGATGCGAGCGAGTGGAATAAATTCTTGGCTTCGATGGTGAAGCAGATATTTCATTACTTATCTGCTTAAAACGACCTCCTACTGATTATGAAACATGACGGTTTGTATTTTCAAGGCATTTGTCAATTAATTATATCATATAGCTTTTCATTTATTTACTCATATGCTATTCCCAAATGTAGATCTTGCTTTCCAAATAAATACCTACTGCCTACTGAATTCTTAAGTGGAGTATGATCATATTTCTTTAAGAAGTTTATAATCGAGCTTTTGCATGTCTGGTTGTGGTTCTACAGGTTGATGCTGTCGTTTACCTGGTGGATGCATACGACAAAGAGCGCTTTGCAGAATCCAAAAAAGAATTAGACGCACTCCTTTCTGACGAAGCACTCGCCACTGTTCCATTTCTCATTTTGGGGAACAAGATCGACATACCTTATGCTGCCTCTGAAGATGAGTTGCGCTATCACCTTGGCCTAACTGGTGCGACTACTGGCAAGGGGAAGGTGAACCTGCAAGATTCAAATGTGCGGCCGTTGGAGGTGTTCATGTGCAGCATTGTGCGCAAGATGGGCTATGGTGATGGCTTTAAGTGGGTGTCTCAATATATAAACTAAGGTTTATCATGAAGAAAATGCCTAAAAGGTACGTCCATACCCCCGTCTTTAGGGAAAGAAACAGCTTGAGCCGGAAGAGATGAAAAAGGTGGTGGGAGGATTCATTTGTTTCAGTTTGTTAGTTGTTAAAACTTGTATGACATGCTTTGAGTTTGTAAGTTAAGTAGTCGAGCCTGATTGATCTCTGTATAATTCTCTATCTTATAAATTGGAGGTCTTTGCAGCATAAATCGTTGCTGGTGTTTCTCTAATTATCTCTTCTGTGTTGAATTTATTAGAACCCAAAAATCTTATGCTCTGTTGGTTGCGACGGTTTGTCGAAAAATAATGCTTCCTTTTTGCTCTCTTTCATTTCTACGCAGGTGAATACGTAAATGTTTGTTGAATTAGCTGATAGAAAGTTAATTTACCCAATTTCAACAATTCAATACAAAGTCTACTTCTCACTCTAAAAACAAATAGGCATCATGCATAAATCTAGCTGGATAGCTTTATAATGCAATAATTTTAGTCCGACTGTAGCATAGTCTGTCAATATTAATTGACACGTGTTTGCCAAGTGTGACAAAACCATGTGATTTCAGTTTTTAATGTCTTACAAAAAGTGATTAAAAATTTATATTCGAAACCAAAGTCTTACAAAAAATAATGAAAAAATCATCAATCGCATGATCTATAATTATACAAAGACACTGTTTTAGCAAATGCGGCCGATGCGTGTCGATTAATGTTGCTAACACGATGTTCCCAACATTGGAAATTAATAATTAACTAAAGTTATCGCAAAATTGTATTTATAATCAGACTAAAAATTAGTATCATGATAAGATCGGGCTAAAATAATCACATTAATGAATTTATAAGGTTAAATTTGTGCATTTTGCCGAAAATAAAACACATGTAAAACATACGTTCAACAGTTAAAGTTTATATTTATTTTGGTCAAAAAATGAGATTTAAACACGAATGAATGCAAATTTTAATTAAGTTATTATCTGTACTCTATTTAAAATTTGAACTAGAAATACTACTCTGGAAGACAAAATCAAAAGACTCAAACCGACATTTATTAAGTTATTTTATCTATACTCTAGTCTTTTTATTAGTAGTACTTTGTAGAAATCAATTTTATCAATGATAAAACAAAAATATATCAACAGAAAAAAATTATGTGTCAATCCATAAATATATTCGTTTGGCAAGATAACAAATTAGTTATGTACGCCTAAGTGCCACCAAGCTTGTGTGACATTCCAAAGTGTCTTAATAACTCATTGACTTTATATTTGGGGAAAATATTATTTGTTTGTCAAATAACATGAAATTCATACCAAAATACCGTATGCGTAAAATTATTTAATTAATAATTAATCACACTAAACAATAAATTTCTCTATTTTGCTCCGAAGTCCACGCTCTCCAAATTGGTATCAGAGCCCTAGGTTTATTTAGGAATTATATTTGATTTATTATTTAATATAAGTGATATTTCTAACGGAGGAGACATCCAAGTCTACATGGATCCAAACAATTGTCCGAGATGCGAGTGTTACAGGAACTATCTTGAAATTCAAGATAGATAAGGAGGATTTACAGGAGGCTTTAGCCTACTGGGAAGAACGCTTTAATCAAAGCGTTAGAGATGGAGATTTCGAAGATACTATACGGAATCATCACATGAAGGAAAAACGTCGATGGCGTCTCTTTGTTAATGCTTATCTCACAGAAGCATTGACAACACTGATGAACCAAGAACATCAATTTCATAATTGATGGCTCAACAGTTCCAGAAGGAAAATGGAATAGCTAATGTTCCCAACTACCAAGATATCGCCCCAGATACATCGAAGATATCAGCTGATCTAAGGGAGATACAGAAGACAGTGTAACATTATGGCAATGGCCTCTATGGAGTACCAAAGGATTTGCATAGGATATCGATGACGCTGAATGAAATCAAAAATATCGTCACAGATATCCAAACGCGAATAGAGAAGCTGGAGCAGCAACCCCGTTCCGGTCGACTCAGAAGGAATCCTTTCATCAATGAACCCACCTATCTAACAACGGTGGAAGAAGGGAAGAATGATCCACGAAGTGACGCTCTTGCAAGAATGCTTCGATGTGGAAAATCATGAATCACCTCGAAAGACTCAATCTTGAAGATCTACACGAGTTGGCAACCCTAAAAGTGGTCGATTTGAAGATGAATCAGCACGACCATTAGTTAGTTGCAGCTCAAGGACAACAAGGACCACAGATGGCAATCCCAGAGAGGCAACAAACTCATGAAGAGCATATGGGAGATGCTTGTGACTATCATATCGGAGCAAGATTTGATCTAGTTACACCAGATGATGCCCACATGACGATCAAAAGAACAAGAAGGAGGCAACCTAGACTGCAGGATACACCTATTGGAAAGGTTACCTTGGATCCTATTCGTCCATACGGAGTAATGCTCGATATCGATGAAATCAACTTCATAGATCGAGAATCTGTAATAGACGAATGGGCTTCAGCTATGAGGATCGCAGCAGCAACGCTCGATCTTGACAAAGATGGGTTTATCAAAATCCTTGAGACAAGTCTCGCATGAGTGGTGAAGATAGCATGGGAAGGTATTCCAATAGAAACCAAACGTTTATGCTTCGCCGACATCAATTTCTTCACCGAAATAATTAAGAATATGGCAATGCTCATAAAAAATCATTTCCTTGGAGAAGGATATTTTGAATGATACAATGAAGAGAAAAAGAAGAAATACTTGATGGCTTTGTATAATTTGAGACTTGCAGTCTTGAATCAACAAACGCTCAACAAATTTTTGCAGCTCTTCACCCTTTATCAGTACCAATCAAAAGCTGATGAAAGGATCGCAATGGAAATCTTCTTCCTAAAATTTCCAAGCCCATGGAAGGAGATGCTAATTCAAGATTACAGACCAGGGGACCTCGATAATGTAGCAAAACGGATGTCATATGTACATCAAAAGCTCTCAGAGTGGTGTCAGCAAGCTACAACTTTGAAAAACATGAAGAAGCTAAGGAGAATCAATAAAGCAACTCCTTTAGGATGTGATGACAATGATCTTCTGACGATCATTGGAGGTGAATCACCAAGGCTGAAAAGAAGTAAAAACTATAGATTTCAGCCCTACTATAAAGGTGGAAAACCAAGAAGGAATTCTTGGAGACCAAGAACAATGTGGACACGACAGAAGGCAAGATTCTACAAATCTGGCCAAAGAAGCGATCCAAACAGGTTTTCATCCCGATGATCTAGTTCAAATAGATCTCAAGGAAGGACACCAACCAAGAAAACTTTCAGGCGGACTCATAGTAGAGTCAATGAAAGTTTTAAAGATTGTAACTGCTGGACGTGCGGTGCAAAGGACATATTTTAACAAATTGTCCTGATAATGAAAGAAGGGGCATTTGGAGGTTCGAGTCAACACCAGATATCGAGGATGCCATCTACTATCAGGAGCTGATACAAGTATATCAGTTCGAAGATATACCCTCAGACGAAAGTATATATGAGCAGGAAGAAATCTTCAGTGAAGAAGACTTTGATTGGTCGGATGGAACTTCACAATCTGAATTTGACTGATTTCGAGGTTATTCATCAAGAGAGCGAGGATAGAACGGGGTTTTCAAGCAAGACACTCATCTCGCCCAGAATAATGGATAAGATTATGAAAGAAAGCCTGAATATACAAAAATATCAAGACTTTACAACATGAGTTTTAAACCAAGTTATGAGAAACTTCAGTTTAAAAAACAGGAAACATTACACCGTTTATGGCATTGAGAGACGAGAAATGTCTCTTCCAATTGAGCTCACTGCAAATCAAGCGGAAATGTAATTGATTACACCAGACGATGTAAGAGCAGATCTGGCGAAGATGAAGTCAGAAATTGCAGAAAAGATGAGCTGGATTTATATTGGAGCAATCCAGTTGGTGCTCAAATCTACTCTATTCTTAGGAATGGATGCACCGATTGATATCGCAATATGCGATAGACGAGTCAGAAGTTTAAAAGATTATGTTATGGGAACAATTGCGGAGAATCTTTGTGTTGGACAGGTTGTTGGGATTATATATCCAAAAATCGCATATAATCTTAAAGATGTAAGTTTCAGCAAAGCTCTGACTCTATATCAAGATTTCAAGCGTAATGATCTATTGGAAGAAGGAAATAGACCTTACTCTATTACATATCAGGTGTCATATGCGCTTTCCAACTCGCATCATACTAATCTATTCTTGAAAAAGCCATTCATTGAGATACCAGATATATTCAAGAAGGTGTCGACGGCGGTCGGTCCTGATAGAGTGGAAATCCCTCGGTTAAGAGAGGTTGACATTCAAATTAGAGAGAAAGAGGTTATGAGGCATGATCAAAGCCTCAAATTATATACAAGAAGATTATCTTTCCAAGGAGATAGAATTATGTCACAACCATTTGGAAAGAATCTAATCCAAGATTCTCATCCTCAGACATCTCGGAGCAAAAAGGTAGCAGTAAATCTGCAATGCCCTGAAGGATGGAGAGGAGTTACAGTTAGATTTGACACTACTAGATGGGAAACCAACTTCCCTTGTAATGTCTTATACTATCTGCAGCAACCAGAGCTCAACCATTATAGAGGAATCCTCGAAATAGAAGGAATCCAATTGGAAATCAAAGGAAAAGCGGGAAGAGAACCAGACAAACCGGTACTAGGACTTGATTCCTTCCTCGAGAAACACAAGCCCTGGAGAAGCATGGACGAAAGAGTAGAGATTACGGTCAATAATATCATATTATTGATATAATGACAAGTCCATTCTCCATATACATATCTGTTGGGATGTTATACGAAAAATATAAAGCAGAATATTTTGCTGCTTATATTGATTCAGGAGCAGGAATCTGCACAGCAAAACGAGGAGTCTTCCCAGAAAAAGTGGAAGATGGTCCACCTCGTATTGTCGGACGAGACTTCTCAAAGAAAATTTTACTCTTATCAAAAGGAGTAAAAGAAACGGAGATTTTGATTAGAGGAACAAGAGATACACCATGATACAAGGTGAAGACTCCACCGATCAATTTTCATGATACATGAGCAGATATTCTGTTGGGAAACAACTTCCTACAGATGTTCAAGAGATATACTCAGGATAATAAAAATCGACGATTGGTGTTCACAACCAATTGTGATCATAAAATCATTGTCCAATAAATGTGAAGGGCATTTAACCGACAAATGCCACTGACATTCCGCAGCAAGCGTGGTGATGAAGGAAAACTTTGTCATCCAAAAATGAAGGATCAAAGGAGATTCAATGAGGCAATCCTAAGCTGCATCAAAGAAGAGGATCTCAAGGATGAAGAAATTCAGATCCTTAAAGTATCCTTAATATCCAATCCAGTATTAGGGAAGAAACACAAGTGTTCTTGGAAGATGCCAAGAGGAAGATCAAAAGGAGTTACAACAGAGAAGAACCATGCAGATACTGTAGTGGTTTATTCCCAGAAAGCAATGCTGTGAAATGGCATATCAACGAAAAGAAATTCTTTGCAGTGCGAAAGACGTTCAAAAAATGGCCTTTATTTTTATTAGCAAAGAAATTTACTTTGAAAGTTGATAACACACATGTTAAAGCTTTCTTAAGGAACAAGATGGAATCTAAGCCTGAAAAAGCTAGATTAATTAGATGGCAGGCTGAATGCCAATATTATATTTTTGATATTGTCATTATAAAATCTCATGAAAATGTTCTTGCAGATTTTTTGACGAGAGATGGAGCCAGCTGAAGCGAGATCCATCCTGACAACCCAAAGGCATTTTAGAGACAATCTGAAATTGCTTTTTGAAAAATGGAACGAGTGCATTCTTCATGCTAAACAAGTAGGAAGATTGCAATCTACTCATGAGACAAAAATTACTAGCAGAATACAAACATGCTTGCTTACTCAGTGTCATCTCTGGGAAGCAATGCAACCGGCCCTCCTCCGGGCTTCCAAAGAACCTTTGGAAAAATGAGAGTTCCGAGTACATGGCTTTAAACCTGTAGCAGGGGATTCTAATACCCTTTGCCCAAGTACTAAGTTGGTGGTTTCTTCGGAACCATTGGCCCAAGGAAAAAATGAGCTTCAGGAGTCACACCTTGAAGTTTCATGTCAATCCAGCACCTCTGGGGTTAAAGAGGGAGAGATTAATCTTAGGCCAATGACTGGCCTTTCTAAGATTAATACTGACAAAATTGAAGTTTCTTCTCCATGGAAGGTTTATCAATCTAATTGGGAGAAGCTTGCTACCCGGAGAAATATCAATCCAGAAAAAATAAAGGTTGATATTTCGGGAAAATATCCTCGAGTGTGGACGATGCCAGGCGCCGATTCACATGAAATCAGAAGGTGGTATGATTTTGGGGCATTAGCCTCAGTTTATACTACATCACCATCATTCACGGAGATCAAGGGTCTACTAAAATGGATCCAAGAAGCTGTGTATGATGCCTGGTTTAACAATTCATCGCTTAGCCGGGGAGATATACTGGAGTTATATTTCATCATTACAGCTTTAGAACCAGCAGGAAAAGGTAATCATGAAGCCTTTCATTACATAAGGCTCATGAGACTTGATACCAATGCTTTGGGACAAATCAAGGCACCAATGGAAGAAAGGACTACATTAGTCTCAACAATGCCAGAGGATCTCATCTCTACCAGAAGAGCATGAAGTCTATGGGTCTGTCTCACGGAGATGGACAAAGTCAAGTTTCCATTCAAATTCTTTCAGAATTCAGTGAATGGATCTTTCCTGTTAAACACCATGACAAGAAAATCAACCAAATATGCAGATGAAGCTTTCGAAAGAAAGAGAACTTTGCTTTGGAAAAATAGGATTGCAAGGAGCAAGGAGAATCATCGCAAATATTGCAACATGGCTCATTTTGGGCATTGGTCTGAGCACATCTGTTCGGAAAAGGCTTTCTTCCCAAAAGAGGGAAATAGAAGGCTCGTTTCGATGAATATGCAGAGCGCAAGGAGATGCCAAAGGCAAGGATACCGAGGGCCCCAGGAAAAAAGTAGATTCCCAACTCGAGGTAAAAGAGTCATGTGACTCTGCGCTGGAAGACCACTCACCAAAAAGAAAGCGACATCGGTGGGTGGATGAACAAGTATTACCCACTAAACTACAAATGGGTAAAAATACAGGAGAAGGACCACTACTTTAAAGTAGTGATCTACCAGTCACGAGATATTATCTTCACCAAAAGATGGTTGTCTTCGTTCAATCATAGAAGACAGGGTGGATCAGTGCATGAGAGGTCGACTGTCCTCATATGGTAATCGTCGGACCCTCTTCACGTGAAGAAAAGCAGCCAATGATAAAGAATCCAAAGCAATAATGGAGTGGTAGAGATTCCCTATACCTCTATTTAAGGAAGCAGAAGATGAGGCAGAAGGATCATCGAAAACCTACACAACAAAAATCCTCTCTGCTTCATCAAAAATAATCCTAGCATAGTTCTTTTCTTTTCTTCATGTACCTAAGTACGCTGCCATGGGTAGCTAAAAGAGTTTGTCTCCTCCCTAGAGGAGATATACTTATGTTATAATAAGTTTTATATAATTTCTAAATAAAAATCCGGGCTCTTGCTCATCCCTTCCAATATTTAAAATTTTCTTTGTGTATCGACGGAGCACCCTACGCCTCGGGTAGGAAACGAGCGAAGGCTGTGCTGGATGTTGCTGAAGAATTCTGCAGCTGGAAACCATCGGTTGCGATCGTGTGGTTAGACAAGGTCCCTAAAACTTTCGGCAAAAAAATCCGGCAGCATAACGGTCAAAAAGGTATGAAGTCAATATACGTAGAATTTATTTTATACGGAAGTGTGATGGGCCTGATAGGATTAAATCGATTATCTCCAAATTGAGAAAAGGGATTTTGATAAGCAAAGTAGAGAAATTAAAAAAAAAAAAAGGACGCATACATGTTCAAATACAAAATGCGTATGATTTGCATGTTTTATTCCCCATAAAATTCTATTCAAAATCATTTATAAAAATATAAATGATAATGAGTAAAACCAAGTGGTATGTTGAGGGGCAATTTCGTAAAAATGGATATAACTAATTGCATTTACTTCAGGTGTACATAACAAATTTGTTAACTCACCAAACGTATATAACAAATTTTCTTTCAAAAGATTATTGGGAAATTCTATCCGGAATATAAATGCACTACCCGACCCAATCCACAAAATACATTTACTCGTGGCAGTGGCAGTGGGAGTGGGAGTGGGACCATAGGAGGAAACAAGAAACGAAGATAATAATAAGGCTAGCGGCGCCTGTGCGAGCACGCTCGCTGCCCTAGCAAACGTGATCACACTCCCAACGAACCACTGTCGAGCGTGGCGCTGCGAGCGCGCGTTCACTTTAGCGATCGCTGCTCGTCGCGCGCGCTGACATCCTTTGCGGACACGTGGTGATCGTTGTGCGATTGCAATGATTAAACTTCAATTTTTTTTATCATCCACTTTACCCCTATAAATACCCTCTTCCCCTCCCTCAAACATCACACCTCTCCTTCTCCCTCTCTCTCAATCGGCGATCTCCGGTGATCTTTCCGACGATGGCTCCTCATCCCTACATCGATGGCGAAACCTTGGAATTGGCGCGGGCATGGTTATACTCCCACAATGGTGGCGGCGACAACGCAACCGTTTGGACGAGAGTGGCGACTCGCTACAACGCGAATCGCCCACAGTACTCGGTGGAGCGCAACTAGACGTAGTTGCATTACCACTGGTCCGAGTCAAGAGCAATTGCGGATTATTCAACGCGCTGTACCAGACTATCCGAAATCAAGCTCCGGCCGGCGTCACTGAGGAGATGTTGGTGAACTCGACGTTCAATGAATGGACGTCCTTGCACGGCGAAACGTTCAAGCATTTGGCGGTTTGACAACTCGTGAAGGATGTGCCTGATTTTTTTAGTTCTTAGTTGTTGTTTTAAAATTATTTCATTGTATTTCTTTTAATTATGTTTCTTCTAATTTAGTGATGTAATTTAATACAATTTAATTTTAATTATGCAAAAATAAAATTAAAAAAATAAATAAAAGCAAAATAGAAAAAAATTAAATAAGAGGGAGTTCGCCTAGCGAGCACGCGAACTCGCTCTGACGTGGCATGTGAGCGATCGCTGAAAATGAAAATTAAAGTGGTAAATGAATAAAAAATAATGGTCCCACAGCCACATGTCATGTATTCTACGGGTTTAAAAACTAATGGTCCCAATGCCAAAAATATTAATGGTGCCAAATCAGTGAGTGGCAGAAACCGAAGAGAGAGAGAGAGAGAGAGGAAGAGCGTATCAACTCCACTCGCTAACTGAGCTTCAATTCAACGCGCTTTTTTTGCAGTCAACGCACTCTCTCTCCTACCCATCATCGCCATTATATATACCTGCACACCCCGATTCATCCATCAATCCATCACAAAGTTAGGAGGAAAAACAATCGATATACTGAATTTTGAAACTCTCAGATTCAACAAATATGGGAAACTTCACCTCTTGCATCAGCGCGCAATCCAACACCGCAAAACTCATCGATCTCCATCGGAAAGCCGTGCGCGTCGTCGCTCTTCCAACGACGGCCGCGGAACTAATGCTCGAAGAGCCTGGCCACTTAATTTCGCCGCTCAATGAACTCCGGCGCGATCGCCGATTCTCCGCCATGAAAGCCGACGAGATTTTGACCGGCGGCGGACTTTATTTACTGATTCCAGTCAGTAGAGTCAACGGAAAGGCTTCGGAATGGGAAATGGCGGCTATCGAGTCGTTCTGCAGTGATAGGAGACCGAAACGACGTAGTTCCAAGGTTCTGCCGGTCGTAGCGGAGGTTTCCGGCGACGGTTGCCATGATCCGGTGAGATTATTAGGAGAAGAGAGTGACATTGGAGTTGGACGCCTGAATCATCGAGCGAAGCAGTGGAAGCCTGCTCTGGAACCTATTTACGAGGGAAAATGAATCTGCTGCTCGAAGAGCATTCGGAGATTTCTCTCTATAAGGTTTTGGATTGCCTTTTTTAAATCCTTGACCTATGTACATATTGATATTTGATAGATTAATATGGCTAATTCGGCCAAATTTTGTGAAATTTATGGTTTTTTTGAATAATTCAAATCGCGATTAAATTTTGATTCGAGGATTTTGGTGTTATTTTTTTACGAAAAAGAGGATTCTATCATTCATTAACGTTGCATCTTCGATTCAATTTGTTCGATTAAATAACATAAATGTGTAAAAGAATTTCAGCAATGATGAGAAGAAAATTGGAGTTCTTGAACTTTTTCTCTTTGAAGACTGAAGTCAGTAAGTCAGTTCGATTCCTCTTTTACAAAGTCTCTAATACAAAAATACTTAAAAGTTCAAGATGCGTTGATGATAGTTTCAAATAAAAAAAAAGAAGAGGATGCGTGGATGATATCAAAATAGCTGAATGTATCACGAAAGTGTAACGAAGAACCCTATATGTATCAGTCCATTTCGGCCTATTTCTTGAGGGGATGGGTTGGCCCAATGGGCTTATGATTCGATTGGGTCGAAACTTGTAGAATCAATTTTATCAATAAAAATACAACGCCGAATTTGAAAGAAATTGAATGTAGGAAAAATGTTCTTGAGCATTTACAAGAACTAAATTTTGAAGAGTACTTACAAATTAAAGCACAACGTTGATCCACTTGTAAATATAATAAATACTATGACATCTCGATATATATTCTTTTGATTGGTTGAAATTGAGATCATTTCCAAGATCTTCAACGACCAAAAATTCTAGATGGATTTTCTTTTTCAAAGTATTGGATGTTTTTTTTATACACCCTTTATCCACGATATTGTTGTCATTTTTGCTATTTAGGTCCGTCCACAATATGGTTGTTACTTTTATTTATAGTCTTAGAGTCTATATAATATATTATATTTACCTAATATTTCCCACTATCCATTCACAACAATTTTCTTGACTATTCACTATTATCCACCACTTTCTTAAATCTCGTATCGTCCACAATGTTTCAACGATATCGTGGACAGAGGGAATATATAATATCAAGTAAAAGATATAATCCACTTAGGATTTCCGATTTTAAGAGTTTGATCTGAATTACAAACCAATTAAAATATAAGGTACGAAATATCAATGATTAAAAGTGTTGTTATCTTTGCAATCAAAGTCTTATTGTGCACAGTACAATTTATTAAACACCCCACCCCCCCCCCCCCACCTCTAGACTCTATTAGTACTCAACTTTTTACGATTCGTGTTTTGCATCCAATGTTAAGATTTTACGTGGTAAATATAAAATTTTCATTTTTTTTCTAGTTTTGCAACCAACGAGATTTTCCCGACGAATCTTTAATTTTTTCCGGCGAATCTCTAATTAAGCATTTGATTACGTGGTAAAATAATATATGCGTGGCACTTATGTGGCAAAATAATTATGCACCAAGTTGTAGATGCTAGATCTACAATTGAGGGTGACGTCAAGCACGTCGGGATGATCGGGCACTAGCAACCTGTCAACACAACACAGACAGAACGTGAGAGCCCTAAGGTGAGCACCGGTGGGGGGTGTCGACCAAAGAGCCTCCGACGCTCAAGTTAGTAAGGTGATAAAGTAAGCGGAAAGTAGATAAAATAAGTAGCGAGATTGTGTGGAGAGCCGATGATAATCGGGTTGGATCGGGATAGGTCGGAGGGTGATGACGGTGACAGTGGCAGATGAGAGCGTAGAGAGAGTGTAGCGGGCGTGTCGGGCAACTCCGGCGGTCTTGAGACCGATAGAGAAGGCTATCAGGAGACTGAGCAAGTGGAATAAGCGAAGAGAGCAGAGAGAATGAGAGTACGAGAGTATGAGAGTCCAGATGCCCTTGCTTGACTTAATCAAGTCGTTTATATAGAGCCGCCAATACCCTTTAGGGTTTCTCTCTGTCAGCCTTATCTGTTAGCCTGCTCTGTTACGGCAGTTCCTATCTTGGCGGAACCACCTCATCTTGACCTCGTCTCCAGCGGATATGGTAAATCAATTTGTTAAGTCGCATCAACCGCCATGACCGACGTGGCAGATCATGGGTTTTAGAGATGGCTTTTCCAGCCCAATTATGAGTTTGAATTTGATTAAATAACTATTGGGCTGACTCGTTTGTCTTGTCTGGCTCGTCTGGTTCGTCTGGCTTGTCAGGTAAGTTAATTGGGCCTAGTACGAATTTTATCCACTACAGTTTATCCCTCACTCTCTAGTTAGAAGTATTATAAGTGGAGAGTTGATAAAATCGAGTAAGTCGAATTCACCGGGAGCAATTGATTGGCGCGTCTTGTGTGGGAGGTTGATAAATATTAACTTTAAATTAATAATTGCCATACCACGAGCCAGAAATGCCTAATTAACAACACACACACACACACACAGATATATATATATATATATATATATATATATATATATATATTGTTAATTATCCTATTCGTATATCACTACTTATTTGCATTGAAAAATAGTGATGGCAGTGGCCAAAGTAGTCGAGCTCATTCCATTCGCTTCCTAGGCCAAATTTGGACAATTTAGATTAATAAATGGGCCAATCATTGCACGAGGAAAAATGTAGATAATGAGCCATACTTTGCTTTGGGCCTGTTAGATGGAATAACGGCTGTATAGATGTTGGGCCATTCCTTGTATTAATAAAGTATTTGGCCCACTGTATGAGATAGAGAAATATACCCATGAAACCATGATGTATGCGCTCAAGGAAACAACCTTGTCGACCTCATCGGCATGGTCGGCCTCGTCGGCCATGTCGGTCACGACGATCAATACGGTTAATTTCAGAAGCAATGGAGGCTCACCAAGATGGCTCGCCGGCCTCGTCGGCCATGTTGGCCTTGTTAGCCACGATGGTAACACATTTGGCTTAAGCAGTAGCGTAGGCTCAAGTATAAATATACTGCTCTTTCGTCCGCCTAGTCGGGTTGGTCGGGCACGCAGATGGAAGCTCTTGGGGGGCTTTCATCCGTCTATTCGGGTTGGTCGGGCATGCCCACCTTGTCGATTTCCTTTTCGCACTAGCCTCGTCGGCCAGCAATATAGTTCATATGGAAAATATCAGGGGACCAAGTAGGCAGCCCCGTCTGCCTCGTCGGCCATGGAAGCATATATATTTGAATTATATATAAAGAGAGGCTCAAGCGAGGGATTTTATCAGCCTCGTCGGCATGGTCGGCATGGTCGATGTGGTCGGCTGACGGTTGATCTTGGAAGAAATAGGTGTTCATTGGCTGCGAGCTAGCAATGTGAATTAATAGCAAATGCTATTCAAATTTTTCGATAGAAAAATCATCAACTAGGCGTGCGTAGACTTGCTCTGTCCATTTCGACTGAAGCTACAAGTTGGACTAGCAGCAACTTTATCCTTAAATTTTGCTGAGCATAGTACTTTACCTAACGTCTTTATTTATTGGAAAGTGGGAAGATGAAGACGAATAAATGCTCGGATACACAGGCCTACTCTACTGCTTGAAGTCGGTCAAATTCACGTATATGCTTTATCTTCTGAAATCAGAAGAGTAGTGCATAGGTTTGAAGTAATTGCTTTGTTGTTACTTTTTGTTTATAAAAAGATGGAGCTTACCTTCTTGTTCTTCCTTACTCTCTCATCATATCAGTGAAGTGAAATTGCTAGTAGTGAGAGTAAAACGCCGGTATTTCTTCCATCTCGTCTTGCGGCATCGTCGACGACAGTGAAGGAAAGAAAGTGATGTCGTAGTAGCTGATTCGCTCCACCTTGAACGAGAGCAGACCGAGGAAGTGAAGCTCGAGTTTGTAGGTTGTAGAAGAGCCAAATCGTTGGCATCGTGAGGCAAGAGCCAGTTGCATATAGTGCAGCGTTTTGTAGTTGGAGATGACGGCGTCGACGGCGGGTCCGTTTGCTTGACTCTGCCGAGATATCAATTAAAGAGGTGAATATCTTTCCCTTCCATGTAGTGTCGCTCCAAGATTTGTTCAGTTGTCGTCGCTGACGAGAAAGTGAAGAGTGAATCCTTGATAGGGATCGGCGACACGCAGTGAGGTTGACGACTGTGACATCAACGACGAGTTTGATGATGCGACTCAACTGAGCTCTGATCTATAGAGGTAACCATCTCTCTTTTGTGCGGTGTTGTTGTCGTGTTTGTCGATGCTTGTATATATCTTCCTTCAAGTAAGTTTATTTTGCTTGGTCAGTTGGAGTATGCTTTACCTACAAGACGACAAGCTTATTCCTTGTTCGGGATTGACGAGGCGGCAACAGCAGGAGGAGGAACCCATCCATGTCTCAGATTTGGTGAGGTTGTAGAGGTGTATTGATAACTCTTCACTTGGTAAGAATATGTTTTGTGCACTTGGATAATATACATACATGTATTTATTTATATATACGTATATACACATATATATATTTGTTCTAAATGTAATGGAGGGTCTGCTGGTTTTATAAAATGGTGAGAGGCTATCTTCTGTATGCGTGTATATAGATGGGTATATAGGTGAATTATAAGTACATACAATATAATAGCATGTAAAACGTAAGCATATATATAGTATACGTGGTTTTTGTTTCATTCTGTATCATATAGGTGAAGTAAAGTTAGCATCAAGTAGTACATATATTGAGGTTGATGGCCCCGTCTATTTCTTCACATTTGAACTTTTTCTTTTTGCAATATTCGTATGAAGGTGCATTTAATGCTTCTATTCTTGCTTATAAGAGGGTGTGTAGTGATTTCTTTTTCACCTTACTTCTCATTTGGTAACTTTGTAGAGAGAGGATTCTTGGAGAGCAAAGGAGGAAGAGATAGTGCTAGAGAGAGGATTTTCACATCTTCAAAGGTTAGTTTTCTTTTCTCCTTCATCGTTCTTCGTCGTTCTTCGTATATTTCGTATGTAGAAATGAGTATTTACCTTGGTAATTCATTTTGATTCATGTTTTCAACGCGTTTGTGCTAGATTTTTGAGTAGTAGTAAGTTGGTGTTTTTATTATTATCCATGTCATTGCTCTATTGTTGTTTGCATCTGCTTGGTCGGCTTGGTCAGGTCAGTCGGCTTGCTCTACTTAGTCGGTCACTTATAGCTCAAAGCATCTAGGCATGATAATTTAGTCGGTTAGGAGAGGTTGGTATGCTCTATGTATGCTTTTACATGTTTATCTTTTTATATGCTCTTGGCATGATAGCATGTGTTATTATCTTGGTCAACATGTCTTCTCATTGCGAGGATGGTTCGTCGGATTCGAGTAGTAAACTTCTTGTGGTTCATAGTGGCAATGATAGTGATGTTGATAATATTCCTTGTGGTATTTCCCTTGCTTGGCCGGCTCGTCTGGATGATTCAAATATGTTTACTAAGTGTGGTCTTGATAGTGCCGGTCCCATAGAAGAGAGCCGACCTACAAACTACCTTCCATTAGATAACTTCCCGAGTTTGTTGAAGTTGGTTGATATGATAGAGCTTCATCGTATGCATAAAATTCCTTTAGATATTGAAATGCATGCTCCATGTAAAGGCGCAAGGGCGGGCTGGGACTTCCCGGGTATGGTCTGTCTTTATGAGAGCCCTTTCAGATGGGGTTTTAGGTTTCCGTTACCTAGATTGGTCATGGAAATCTGTCGTTACTATGTTATCTCTCCCGGGCAGTTGGTGCCAAATGGTTGGCGGACTTTGATGGCTATTGAAGTATTAGCCGAACTAAAGGGTATTAGAATTACCTATCGGGAGGTGTTGGCTTGCTATTCCTTGAGGACGGTTAGTTGCGATCATAGTCGGTTTCAGCTGGGTTGTAAGTCTGCTAAGAAGAGAATGATTGCTAAGCTCGACGACCCCGACAAATTATGGAAGCAGAAGTATTTCTTTGTATCGTTTGAGGCGTTGGGGTTGTCTCCTGATTGCGGCATCCCTCGTTTATGGAACATCGCTAGTGAGTGTGTTGTTTGTCTGGTTGGTTACGATGTTTCTTTATCTCTTATATTTGATTATATATTTGACTGATTGATCTTCTGTTCTTTACTTCTTTCAGGCGCTCTTGATAAGCCAGCCCCAATACTGTGTGATCGGTCAAAAGCAAGGCTTGAGAAGTTCTTTGCCATACCCGAAGAAAAGCGTCATTGGGAGGTAGTTTTGACGCCTTCTAACCTTCGTCGTAGCAGCTTCTGGGAGTCAGTGCAGTCACGTCGGGAAGGTATTAGTTCAATTTTCATTTTGTTTTCTGCTCGTGTGATACTAACTTGAGTGTTCAATTTGATGCAAAGGACACCATGTCGAAGCAGCCAACGTTCCCTTTGTCTGGTGACGATGCTATTGAGGAGTTGCTCCAAGTTAAGAAGGGCAAAACTAAGATTCGTGCCGCCAGAAAGGCACATGCCAAGGCACCTGTCCGAGTTCCTACTTCATCTGTTGGTCAAGCCAGCAAGAAAAGGGTTGTCGATGACGACGCTGCCTTCTTTTCCATGGAGGATGTTCGTCTCAGCTTCCCCATGACGGCTCATGCTTACACTGAGTTTACTCCCCACTCTTCCGAGGTTCAGAAGCTATTGTGGCATGAGGATGAGTCCACTTTCAGACAGCTTGGTTCGGAGACTACTAGTCAGACGGGCATCGCCAATATCTTTAAGGTATCTTCCACTTTTACACACGATGACCTATGCGTTTTGCAATGTTTGGTTGCTAAGTTTGTCTTTGGTTTATAGGGATTGCAGTCGGTGATTTACTTGACCAAGAAGGTTGGGGAGTTGGAGGATCAGGTGAAGCAATTGGCGTCGGACAAGACTGGTCTTAATAAGGAAATATGGGCTCTCAAGGAGAAGATCAAAGAGCTTGAGGTGGTCGAGGTGGAGCGCAAGGCTTTGCTGAAGTCAAGAGATGCTGATGCCGAGCGTTTGAAGGTTGCTCTTGCGGAGGTGGATGCCCTCCGAGCTGACATGGAGAAGAATTGTAGGGTGGCTGCTCTTCTGACCAAGGTAACGCTTCGGGAGCAATTGTACCTGGATTTTAAGGCAGGCAAGGCTGAAGAGTGGGATGGAGAGAAGATTTGTGCCGCGGCAGAGAAGTTGAGGAAGATGATGGCTGCTGAGGAGGACGAGGTAACAAATACAGATGATCATTTTGATGATGTGGTTACTTTAGACTTTGTAGGTGGAGATCAGGTTGGTCAAGCCGGACAGGGAGGTCAGGATGAGCTCGAGGGTTGAGCTTGCACTCTTTTTTCTGTTAAAGACTTAGTTTCTATTATGTATCGCTTGAAAGATTTTTATTTTTATTTGGACGGGTGCATGTACCCGATGATTGAGCATGTACTATGAACTCATGACTTATGTTTTTCTTATCATTTGTAAGGGTTCGTATCCCCATTTTTCCCCACTAGTCCAAGTCATAGTCGGAAGGTATGGCTTGGATTAGTTGTTAAATTATATAGATGACGACTGGCTCGTCTGGGGCGTTCCTTTGTTATTTGCAAGGTCTTCTACTTGTTCTCTTTTGTTATATTGTTAACTCTTTATTGGTTGAATGTTTGTTTTATGACTTGAGAGTGATCAAGTCCGTTGTGTCGGGCAAGTCAGTTGACTTAGTGAGATTGGAGTGTTCTTTGTTGGGCTGTGCTCCTTAGAGCTGCCTACATACCCTTGAAGGGATCAAGCCCGAATGTAGTTCTGACATTGGCCTGCATTGACTTGTCAGAACTAGTGTGGAATGATAAGTGGGTCTCGTGGACCAAATCAATTGAAACTAAGGTCATAGATGTTACCATATTTTCGCTTCCAGCTATTTTATGGCGCTTGGACAGGTGGTTTGGTGTGGTCCGTTTCTACCTGTCAGTAAAGGTGGGATGCACTCCGTAGAGCTGCCTACATACTCCTTTTGGAGATCAAGCCCATATGTAGTTCTAAGAATTTTCTGCATAAAATTGTCAGAACTAGTATGGCTGGTAATATGAGTCCCGTGGGACTTAAACTTATTGACAAAGCATGTAAAGTTACCGCCTCATGTTGGCGTAGTTCAGGTGGTTGGTGGATGTGTTTCCATCTCTTCTTATTCGGCAAGTTGGGTTGTGCTCCTTAGAGCTGCCTACATACCCTTTTAAGGGATCAAGCCGAATGTAGTTCTGACATGTTCCACGGAGCAATCAGAACTGACGGAATAGAAAAGTAGGGGTGGCTGCGCTCCTTGGAGCTGCCTACATACCCTGAAGAGGGATCAAGCCACAATATAGTTCTTTTATGTCCTGCATGAAAGTGTTAGACCGGTATGGCTGAAAAGGTGGGTCCCGTGGGACTAAATCAATTGAAATGAATGAAGAGTTGAGTTAAGCATGATACTGTCGAAGATGGATGGCATTCCAGCTGTTGCCTATATCGCGTCCGTCTTTCTCTTGAAGCTTGTATGCTCTATTCCCGTATACCTTTGTGATTAGGTATGGACCTTCCCATGTCGGGCCTAGCTTGCCAGTCCCAGCTTCCTTAGTGTTTTGGAATACCCGTCGGAGTACCCAATCGCCTAGCTTGAACGTTCGAGTGCGGACATGCTTATTGTAGTGTCTGGCGACACTTTGCTGGTAGGAGGCTAGCCGTAGCCTAGCCATATCTCTTTTTTCATCAAGTGTGTCGAGCTCGTGACATATTCCTTGGTCGTTATGGTCTTCTGAGGCGAGCTCGGTTCTCGCGGTCAGTACTTTGCTTTCGGTTGGAATGACTGCTTCCATCCCGTACGCTAAGGAGAATAGAGTTTCTCCCGTCGAGGTTCTGGGGGTCGTTCGATATGACCAAAGCACTCCGGGTAGTTCAGCGGCCCATAAGCCCTTGGCTTTTTCGAGCCTCTTCTTCAGGGTGTTGACTATGGTCTTGTAGGATGATTCAGCTTGGCCATTTGCCTGGGGATATCTAGGTGTTGAGAAGCTAAGTTTGATGTTCCATGACTCACAAAAGTCTTGAAATTCGTAGCTGATGAACTGAGAGCCGTTGTCGGTCACTATCTCCTTTGGTACTCCATATCGGCATATCACATTTTTCCATATGAATCCTTTCACCTCTGTATCCCGAACTTTGTGGAATGCTTCGGCTTCAATCCACTTGCTGAAATAGTCTGTTACAACCAACATGTACTCCAATTGTCCAGGTGCCTTAGGTAATTTGCCCACGATGTCCATCCCCCACTTCATGAAGGGCCAGGGCGACGTGACTGAGATCAATGGTTCAGGTGGAAGGTGGGATACTTGGGCAAACCGCTGGCATTTGTCGCATCGCTTGACATAATCAGCGGCATCTGTCTTCATTGTAGGCCAATAGTATCCGCTTGTTAGAGCTCTGTTGGCTAAGCTTCTCCCGCCAGAGTGGTTTCCGCATTTTCCATCATGCAGCTCGACCAAGATCGTCTTTGCTTCTGTATGGTTAATACATTTTAAGTATGGACCAAAGTATGATCGTTTGTACAACTTACCTCAGATGATGGAAAATCGGGCAGATTGAGCTTTTATTCGGCGTGCTTCATTTTTATTGTCTGGAAGTATGTCTTGCTCAAGGTATTCTAGTATTGGAGTTATCCAAGTCCGACTGTCTGATATGTCATGCACTTGTTCTTCTTCTTTCTTCCACACGGCCGACCATTGGAGGTAGATGATTGGAATGGTCTTCGGACCAGTGGTTTGAATAGAGGAGGCGAGATTGGCTAAAACATCTGCGTGACTATTCTCTTCTCTAGGCACTTGGCCAACTGTGAATTCTTCAAAGCTTGATTGCTGCTCCTTCACCTTGTCTAGGTAAGCCGTCATCTTGTTGTCTCGAGCCTGGTAGGTTCCTTGCATTCGATTTACTACCAGCTGGGAGTCGCTGAGGACATCGATCTTTTTTGCCCCCAGTTCCTTAGCTAATCTAAGTCCAGCTAGCATAGCTTCATATTCGGCCTCGTTGTTAGTTGTCTTGAATCCACATCTTACTGCTTGCTCAATGTTGTCACCTTGAGGTGATGAAAGAACGAGTCCAAGTCCACTTTCATGTCTGTTACTTGAACCGTCCACAAAGAGTTTCCATGTTCCAGCTGATTCGTCGTCAGTAAGGCAGCATAACTCCTTGTCTGCCTGCATTGAAAGGTTAGGCACAAAATCATTCACGAAATCAGCTAATACATGTGACTTCAATGAAGTACGCGGCCTGTAGGATACGTCGTGTTCGCTTAGTTCGACTGCCTACTTGGCTAGTCTGCCAGACAGCTCCGGTTTGTGAAGGATGGTCTTCAGAGGGTATGTTGTAAGGACCACAATTGGATGACATTGGAAGTAGGGGCGAAGCTTTCTTGCTGCATGCACGAGAGCGAGGGCAAGCTTCTCGAGCAGGCTGTATCTTGTCTCTGCGTCCAACAAGGACTTGCTGACGTAGTAGACCGGTGATTGTCTACCTTCATCCTCTCGGACTAGAACTGCACTGATTGCTGTTTCCAACACCGCCAAGTAGATGTATAATGTTTCACCATCTTTGGGTTTTGATAGAAGCGGCGGGCTCGTCAGGTACTGTTTCAGCTGGTTGAGTGATTCTTCACACTCCGGTGTCCACTCGAATGTTTTTGACTTCCTCAATGTATTGAAGAATGGAAGGGAACTCTCCGATGATCTCGAGATGAACCGGCTGAGAGCCGCCACTCTCCCTGTGAGCTTTTGTACATCTTTGACGCATGTTGGGGATGTAATTCTTTGTACGGAGTCACTTTGAGCCAGGTTGGCTTCAATCCCTCTTTGGGTCACCATGTAGCCGAGAAATTTCCCTGCAGTCACACCAAATGAACATTTAGTCGGATTAAGCTTCATATTATACTCACGAAGTATGCCGAAGGATTGTCGGAGGTGGTCGATATGGTCTTCTGCTCGTAGCGACTTCACGAGCATGTCGTCTATGTAGACCTCCATTGTCTTTCCCAACAATTCTTCAAACATCCTATTGACCAAACGTTGGTAGGTTGCTCCTGCATTCTTCAATCCGAAGGGCATATATTTGTAGCAATAGATGCCTATGTTGGACATGAAGGCCGTCTTTTCCTGATTTTCGGGATGCATTAGTATCTGGTGGTATCCGGAGTATGTGTACATGAAGCTGAGTAGCTCGTGTCCAGCTGTGGCGTTGACGAGCATGTCTATGTGAGGCAGTGGAAATGAATCCTTAGGGCACGCCTTGTTCAAGTCTGTGAAGTCTATGCACACTCGCCATTTGCCATTCTTTTTCTTAACGACCACCACGTTTGCTAGCCAGTCGGGGTACTGGACCTCTCTGACCAGCCCAGTGTCCAGAAGTTGTTTGATTTCGTCGTTAATAACTCTATTCCTTTCTGGAGCGAACTTTCTTCGCTTTTGCTTCCTTGGAGGGTAGTCAGGATCTACATTCAACCTGTGAACAATAATATCAGGATCAATTCCGGTCATGTCCGCATGGGACCAAGCAAAACAATCATAGTGCTCAGAAAGAAATTGAATAAGCTTCTCTCTGAGGTCGGGTTCAAGTTGTGCTCCGATCCGGACTTTATTGTCCGGGAAGTCTGGATGAATGGAGACTTCATCTAGCTCCACCGTGTCAGGTTGATCAGGTTGAGCATGTTGACTCGGCTGGGGGTCAGATGATTCTCCTTGCTGTAATTGCTATAAGACGGCTTGCTTAGCCTTCATGGTTGTTTGATAACACGATCTGGAATCCTTTTGGTCTCCTCGAATCTCCTTTACTCCCCACTTTGTCGGGAACCTCAGGACTTGGTGGTAAGTAGATGGGTACAGCCTCCATTTCGTGTATCCATGGTCGACCTAGGATAACATTGTAAGCGGAGGGGGAGTCCACCACTAGGAAGCGAGTGCAGAGATTGACTCCTTCAGCGTAGACGGGTAGTTCAATTTCACCAATTGTGCTCTTCTGTTCTCCGCTGAAGCCGATAAGGACTGTCGCCTTCCTGATGATCTTTGTTTTGTCGATCCCCATTTCCCTGAGAGTAGACAAGAAGAGGATATTGGCAGAGCTGCCGTTGTCTATTAGTACACGTTTGGTTAAACAATTTGCAATACAAATTGAAATTACTAAAGCATCATGATGAGGATTAAGTAGCCTGTCTGATTCAGATGTGGTGAAAGTGATGGTTTGTGCAGGCAGGATCGTTGTGCTTCTTTGAGCTTCGTTATGTTCTGGTTGGAAATGACCAGCCTGTCTGGTATGTCTTCTGGCTGCTGAATGGGTGATTTCACTGACTTCTGATCCGCCGATTATCACGTTAACTGTTCAATCAAGTGTCGGCGGTCTAGGCGGGGTGACATCTACATTGCTTTGCTGATGACCTTGGGCTTGTTGCAAGGTCTGGCGTCCTTTGTCAGTGAGGAGGTCAGTCAGGTGACCTTGCTTCAGTAGGTGCGATAATTCTAACTTTAGTGCGATGCAGTCTTCTGTTCGGTGTCCGTGATCAGCATGGAAATCGCACCATTTCGACTTGTCTCTCTGATCAGCTGGTGTCCTCATCTTTTCTGGCCATTTGACCTTGTTTCCAAGTCCCTTAAGGGCTAAGACCGCCTCAACCGGCGAGATGGACAAGTTGTACTCGGGTATCTCCGCCCTTTGACGCGGTCGAGTCTCATAAGGGCGATCATATTGCCTCATTCTGTATTCTTTCCATGGAGGCGGGTAAGGCTCGGACCGCCTATCACTCGCCCTCCTGTCTGCCCTAGAGTCTCTTCTAGTGTTTCTGCTTGGTGAAGACCGGTGGTGGTTATATTGATTTTCCTTCCACTTGATTTGTGCCCATGCCTTGGCTAGGACATCTTCCATCGTTCTGCAAGGATACTTGGTGAGATCCTTGTATAAGTCCGAGTCGGGTAGGAGACCCTTTCTGAAGGCAGTGACTGCTGTCTGGGTGTTGCAATTGGTTATGGGCACCTTCTCCTTGTTGAAGCGGCCGATATAGTCTCGGAGAGACTCTCCACGCCGTTGAAATCTTCTGAAATCTTTTCAAGTTTCCTGCTACTGGCATATTGCTGTACGAAGATATCCGTTAGTTGAGCAAAACTTGAAATAGAATAATTTGGAAGGTTAGTGTACCACTGAAGGGCCGGTCCTGTCAAACTAGAACCGAACCCCTTATACATGCAGGCATGCCTCAGTTCACGAGGAATTGCGGCGGTGAACATCCTTTGCTTGTACTGAGCAATGTGATCTGTCGGATCAGTTGTGCCGTCGAACCTCTGCATGGTGGGGAAGTTGAATTTGCCGGGCATCTCGACCAAGGCAATTTCATCCACGAATGGTGAGTCGGCGTAGCAATTCTCTGAACTTTTGTGGATGGGTGCCGGCACGCCAGGAATTCGCTGGATCAAGGCCTCTATTTCGGCCAATTTTCTTGCCAAGTCTTCATCTCTGATTGCATACTGGCCGGTCGTGGCTGGCTGGGCGAATTCATTGGCGAACAACTGATCTTGAGTGATCTCCCTCTGACCATGTCCGATCGCCTGTTGGTTGATTTGGGTTGGAGTGATCGTCTGATTGGACTCTGGCATGGTAGGTTGCATGTTTGCTACGACGGCATTATTCATTGCCACGCCCGGGGTGGTGAAAATGGTTCGAGCATGTTGTCCCCTGGTGGTGATTGTTCCATCTGGTCGGGCTATTCCTCTTGTTCCAGTGGCGTCCAGATTGGTTTGCCCTGGATCACATGCTTGCTCAAGCACAGATGGCGGAACGTTGACGCCTGCATTCAAAATACCACGAGCCGGATTAGTTGGGTTACCAATGACATTACGGTTTCTTACCGAAGGTGACGGGTCCGTCACGAGAGAGTTAGATCCATCATTGCGACTGATTGGTGTGTCTCCCAGAGGTTGCATGGAAGGCACTTGGGCCCGGAAGCTTGGGGGTTCGATGACCTCGATAGGCTCCAAAGATTCGAGACGACCGTACAAGTTGGCGTTCTCCATTTCCAACTTCTTACATCTCTCCCTCTCCCGATTCATCTGCTCAGTGAGGGCGGCGATCTGGACGGCTAGGTCAGCTTGAGCAATCATGTTGGGTGCGTCGGGAGTTTCAAATCCGTCACGTCCATCAGACATGATTGATGGTGGAAGAGATCTACGGAAAGTGCGTTGATTCGCTTGATTGCTAGGGCCCCACGGTGGGCGCCAAATTGTAGATGCTAGATCTACAATTGAGGGTGACGTCAAGCACGTCGGGATGATCGGGCACTAGCAACCTGTCAACACAACACAGACAGAACGTGAAAGCCCTAAGGTGAGCACCAGTGGGGGGTGTCGACCGAAGAGCCTCCGACGCTCAAGTTAGTAAGGTGATAAAGTAAGCGGAAAGTAGATAAAATAAGTAGAGAGATTGTGTGAAGAGCCGATGATAATCAGGTTGGATCGGGATAGGTCGGAGGGTGATGACGGTGACAGTGGCAGATGAGAGCGTAGAGAGAGTGTAGCGGGCGTGTCGGGCAACTCCGGCGGTCTTGAGACCGATAGAGAAGGCTATCAGGAGACTGAGCAAGCGGAATAAGCGAAGAGAGCAGAGAGAATGAGAGTACGAGAGTATGAGAGTCCAGATGCCCTTGCTTGACTTAATCAAGTCGTTTATATAGAGCCGCCAATACCCTTTAGGGTTTCTCTCTGTCAGCCTTATCCGTTAGCCTACTCTGTTACGGCAGTTCCTATCTTGACGGAACCACCTCATCTTGACCTCGTCTCCAGCAGATATGGTAAATCAATTTGTTAAGTAGCATCAACCGCCATGACCGACGTGGCAGATCATGGGTTTTAGAGATGACTTCTTCAGCCACAATTCTTCTCTTTCTTTCCGCTTTAGTTGTTAAATGTCGGAGGTTTCCTTCTCTTTCTTCTCGCCTTCAAGGTCTTAATGGTTTTCTATTGTGTTGTTGTGAGAGATTATTGGACAAATAGGTGGTCCTATGAAGGGCAACAATTTTCTTTTGCACTCTATCTATTCGACAAAATGCTTCAAAAGGATATGCTATTAACATAGCATTAAAGGAAAAAAAAATTGTTGAACTTGGTTCTGTGGACTATTCAAGATAGTGATAATTACAAGATTTCATGTTCATGGAGTCAAGTTATTGCTTTATGCAGTAGTTATAGTTATTCATCCTAATTTTAAGATGCACTGCCAAAATAGGCCACAAAATATGTATGTCGGAGAATATGCTTGCATCTGATTTGGTAATAATTATTTGAGCAAAAACTAAAAATACCCCTTCTCAAACACAAAAGATAAATTATAGCCCTTTTTTAAAAAAAAAACTCAAAATACCCTATTGAGTTTGTTTAGGACTTTTATGTCCTTCATGTATACAAGAAGATTGCATTTAATATGTATCATACACGAAGATTAATTTCTTGTATGAATTTCCGGCGAAATTTTCCGGCGACATTATCTGGCTAAAAAAATTCCAGTGAAATGTTTCCGGCTAATTTTTCGGGTGAAAATTTGAATTATACACGAAACCTAACTTCATGTATGATGCATACATGAAATTATCTTCGTGTATGTATCATACATGAAAAATTATCTTCATGTATGATACAAATTTGATTTTTTTGGAGGCATAATTTTCGTGTATAATGCATACATGAAAGTCAGTCTTCGTGTATGTATCATACATGAAAACTTATCTTCATGTATGTTACAAATTTGAACTTTTTGGAGGCAAAAATTTTCGTGTATGATGCATACACGAATTAGGCTTCTTGTATGATCCATACATGAATGTTAGTCTTCGTGTATGATGCATACATGAAGTTAGACTTTATGTATGATTCGAATGTTTGCTGGAAAAATTCGTCGGAAATTTTTCGCCGGAGAAATTCGCCGGAATTTTTCGCAAGAGAAATTTGCCGGAAAATTTCGCCGGAAGTTCATACATGAAATTAGTCTTCTTGTATGATTCAAATGAAAGTTAGCCTTCTTGTATACTCATTAAGGGTATATTAGACTTTTTACAACTCAAAGTGGTATTTTGCAACTTTTAAACTTAAGGTGGTATTTTGCAACTTTTGTTTAAAAAAAGGGGTATTTCACCACATTCCCTCTAATTATTTTACCACGTAAGTGCCACATATATATTATTTTGCTACGGAATCAAATGTTTAATTAAAATTCGCCGGAAAATCTCGCTAGTTGCAAAACCAGAATAAAATTAAAATTTAATATGCAAAATACAAATTTGTAAAAAATGAGGCATTTTACAAGCCATTCGGCCTAGATTTAACCCTCCTTTTTTTTCCCCTCTTTAATGAGTTGGGAATGATAAATTGAGGAGCGATATCTTACTCGGACTCGGCAAGGAATACCCTTGTTTGCCCTTTATATTAAAATCTGAGTTTGCAAGACAAATCATAAACATTTACTTTTCCATTCGATTATACTACTAAATTAGTTGAAAGGGAATACCGTTGAACGGTTCCTCTTCCACACTGACTTAAATTGGTTTAGTTGGTATGACTAAGTACACTAAATCTTTTGTGCTAAATATATTAATTGTGTGCTCCACATCTTCTACGTTATTACCCAAAATTGACAACTGATTTCTCTTGCATTTTGATGAATTATTAAGCATTTTGCTAAGTAGTATAACGTAATTTCATTTTGTTAATGTGTCCTAATCATGCGTCAACCTAGATTTTGGCTCCAAAGACGTAAGTTCAGCTCGACAATCATCCGTCCCAAAAATTTGGTTTAAGGTCGCCTCTTGCAATTTAATTAAATTTGCTAACATTGTTACGAATGAATTAAACATCAAGTCAATATAACATTTCTTGAAAATCATACATTTCTAACGTATAGAGTCTAAATACGATATATATTAATAAATATAAACTCATATTAAAAATAAAAAATTAATATTAAAACCTCATTTGACATTGTAATTAGTTGTTACCAAGTCCACCATTTATCCCAAGTTGGAGCGGTTTAACAAACCCTTCTTTAAACACCCCCCCCCCCCCCCCCCTCCCCTTCTCTCAATATATATATATAATGCAAAAAAACGCATGCTTTAACTCCCTCTTCACCATTAAAATCTTCTTCAACTCAATTCAACACACCCACTCACCACCTCTCTCTACTTCAAATCCGCCGCCGCCGCAGATGGGGAACTCTGCCCCTCAACGCCTTCCGCACGCCGCCGGACGAGTCATTCTCTCCGACGGCGGCATTCTAACCTACGACGAGCCGCTCACGGCCGCGGAGCTCATGCTGGAGCATCCGCAGCACGTGGTGGTGGAATTCCAGCCGATCGCGAGCGGCCGAAAGCCGGCGCCGCTGCCGGCGGATCAGAAGCTCGAGATCAGAAAAACTTACCTGATGCTCCGGATCAGGAAAGGCAAGCCGATCCAATTCTCGTCTGAGGAAGCTCGGAGAATTTTCGCGACCACGAACGCCGCGTTGAAATCGAACGCACTGATGTCGTTCACCGGATTCCTGCCGATTTGCGCGCGGATTTGCGCTGCGATCGGAGGGAGGAGCGACGCCGTTTCGACGGCGGAGAAGAAGCGCGGCTCGGATGAGAGAGAAAATGAGGCAGCGGCGGAGGATTCGAAATTGGACGGTTTTGCGGAGATTTTGGAGGGAAGGCCGGAGTTTCTGAGCAGGCAGCTGTCGGGGAAGGGGTGGAAGCCGAGTTTGGATCCGATTAGGGAGAAAGTTGTGAAGGCGAAAGTTCGTCACTGGATTATTCTCTGAAGGTGGTGGTTTTAGTCCCGTCGAGATTCGTCCGAATTTATACCGTGACGTGCATTGATGATATAAAATACGATCGAGATAAAATATTATTAGTTAAGTAAGGTGTTTAATTAGCGTTGACGTTAGTTACTAGTACTATATATGGATGTTTATTAGTGTGCTTGTTTAGCATGTGGATTGTGTAAAGCTATCGATCTATATGTGTAATTATTGTGCTTTGGCTTGCTTGTTCCATTTTCACAAGCCGGATCGTCTATTATTATTAGACTGCAATCTTACATATTTTCTTTCGCACCTACAAATGATAATTTATATAATATATATTTGTCTGGTTTTGGTTAATTTGTATATTTTATATATTAAATCTTACACATAAGTAAAATTTTGGTATAATTATATATACATGCAGTAGAAGATGTTGTGGCCAATGCAATAATAAAATCTTCGACTTTGAATTTTGGAATTTTGAATGTCAGATGGCAAAAGTAATATAAATTGAAAACATGATGGACTATAAGACTTTTCAATCAGTTTCACAAAATCCAGTTAAATCGTAAAAGCTTTTAAAATTATGACAGAATTGAAAAAGACGATGCCAAAATTCGTGATATAATGTGATACCATGATAAAATAATTATCTTTTGTAAATATGAATATAACGATCACAAAATTGAAAACCTAAAAGGAGGGACTTTTAGCTGGGCCCAAAATCTGTAGCCCAAACTCTTATTTTTGATATCCAATAATTAAATCTTACAGTCCATTTGGACTTCCGGGAGCTGATTCTCGTATGTGTTGTGAGCGATTTAATAACAGATTTTTGTTTTATTGGTGTAAGCTAATGACCAAAATCATACTTTTAGTATCTTCAAAACAATATGTTCGTCTTTCTAAAAAATAAAATAAAATGTTTTTTTGCAATGTCGTATATATTTATTTTATCAAATAATTCATTACGGCATCAAAGATAAAACCTCTACATCACATAAATGTGAGATTACTGCACCACCACTCAGATGTGAGAGATAACTACATTATCATATAAAGTGAGAAATCTACTATGAGATTGAATTCAAAATCTGTTATTGAAGAAAGTCTTGGGTGTCTCAACTTTGCCACTTAGCTAAGAAAATACTCATAGGCAAACATAGAAAGTACAATTTTAAATAAAATTTCTTCTGCTGATTATTTATATGAAATTTGTAATTCTTGAATTAGACTAAATATATTTATTTTGTAATTTTGATAGTATCTCAGTTTACGCGGGACACCACTCTCACTTTCATCCACAATCTTTAGAAAAGAAGCCCCTAATTCCCTGCAAATTTGCCGCAGCCTGCTTTCCTACCTCCGGCGACGTCGACGTCGTCGACACATGGTCAGTTTTCTCTTTGTATACAGATATATATCATCCCTTTTTGCATTGTCATGATTAATTAGTTGAAATGAGGTCTGTTGATGGACTGTAGCTGAAGCATCTATATATATATTCTGCAATTACAACAAGAAAGTAGAGTTATTTTTAATCATGCACTTTTTCTACATTTTTTTCTTTTCTTTTTTTTTTTGTGTTCATTTGAATAAGATATTTGATATGGGTCAGGGTCACATCCTCTTGGGCCTAAAAGCAATATGATTATTTACTTAGCTTTGGCCAAATGTTGTATAATCCCAAGATAAGTGAATCAAAGATGGCCTCTTTTTTTATTTTTTTATTTTTTTTTGGACAACATTGTAAGGAAATTTAAATACCGCGTGACGGAGGACTCGAACCTGTGACCTTTGGCTTAACCTCACTACCACTAGGGTAACACACACACACAATGGCCTCTTTTTTATTATGATTGAAATGTCTATCCTTGGATTCCCTAACCCTATAAAAACGAGATATCTTGCAAAAAGAGGTAACTTTTTACTTTTCTTACTCCTTTTCTCTTCCTTTTCTTCTTTTTTCCTTCTTCTTCTTCCAATATCTGACTTAAGCGTCGGAGGGTCTTCACCGGATAACCTCCCGGTGTGAGACTTTCTTTCTGGCGCCGGGAATGATCCCAACCATATTCGGGTCTTCTTCTTGGGTTCTCGGATCTCGGACACCCATTTCCCCCACCGCCGCTTTCGCACGCCGCGGTACACGGGGTGGCGCGTTGCGCCGCCGCCGCCCCTTTGCGGCGGAGCGCCGGAGAGGGTGGCGGGGTGATGATCGTTGTTGCATGGTGGAGGTTGCTCCATTGCATATATTAATAATACTATATAGAGCAGCATTTTTTAGCATGCTCGGTTAATCCTTAAATACTTATTGCTGCTGAATTGCGTTTGTGTTGTGGAGAGAGAGAGAGATAGAGAGAGAGAGAGAGAGAGAGAGAGAGAGAGAGAAATTTGTAGTATTTGCAAATATGCCCTTAGCTCTCCTCTGGATTTTATATAGCCCGCCATGGTAACACTTGCATATGTGTAGTTCGTGATAGATGAGATATACATCATCGCCAAATGCTGAAAGAAATTACAGTCAACTTTTTTAGAAAATATTTACCTTCTAAATTTAGAAAATTATTTTGGAATGAATTATCTGGAATTTGGTGAGGACATGTGATATGTGGTCGGAAAGATAAGGATCTTGTATAAAGGTTGAGCATAAAGATATTGTCAACTCCTATCTAAAGTACATTAAATACTAACTTAATTAGAGTCTGTACGTAAATATAATTAATGAGATCGATGCTTAGTATTTATCATTATATCATTCAAATATATTTATTTGTTCTAAAAAAACCATTGAAAACTATTTTACCAAATTAAAATCTCCCTAAAAATAAACATATACATGATCGATAGCTTAGTGTGATTCGTATTCTCTTAGAATATACTAGGCAGATTCTTGAAAAACTTAATTTCATTACAAACTAATCTGGGAAAACCGGAGTACTTTTCTTTTCTTTTTCTTTTTCCGATTATTATGCAATAAAAACTAAGATATATCAGGATCATTCATTTTGCGTTTGGTAAGTTAGATATACCAAGGTTAATTTATTTATCTTCATTTATAGGGTGTTTTGTAGCTTAGGGCTAGTTTGGTAGCTTAGTTTGGATATGCAAAGAAAAATAATCTTAAGATAATTTATCTTGATATATTAAATAAATAAACTATTGTAGGTATTTGGTAGGGTAGATCAAGAATTAAGATTAAAATTTTTGTTGTTTGGTATATTATTTTAAATACAAGATTAAATTTGATGGTTCCAATATACCCCATTGCAAATAAAAAAATTACAAAAATTACCTAACATTTTCCTCCCACCTCTCTCCTCTTCCTCACTCTCACCTCTCTCCTCTCTCTGCTGCCGCCGCACCTTCCCCTTCCCCTTCCTCTTACCTCTCTCCTCATCCTCTCACCTCTCGCACCCTCTCCCCTAGAAAGATCCGGCCTCGGCGAGGAGACCTGCCTCCCCACCGCCATCCACTACATCCCCCCCTCCCACCATGGAGGCCGGCCGCGGCGAGGCGGAGGTCGTCATCTTCTCCGCCATCGATGACTTGATGTGCAAGACAGCAATCAAGCCCAAGGACATCGACATCCTCATCGTCAATTGCAGCCTCTTCTCTTCCACGCCGCGTCGCTGTCGGCGATGGTAGTCAACAAGTACAAATTGAGGAGCAATATCAAGAGCTTCAACCTCTCCGGCATGGGCTGAAATCGAACATCACGACGATCAGACCGCTCGTGCTGCCGGCGTCGGAGCAGCTGCTCTTCCTGTTCACTCTAATCGGCCGGAAAATCTTCAACCTCTCCGGCATGGGCTGAAATCGAACATCGCGACGATCAGACTGCTCGTGCTGCCGGCGTCGGAGCAGCTGCTCTTCCTGTTCACTCTAATCGGCCGGAAAATCTTCAACCCTAAGTGGAAACCTTACATCCCCGACTCCAAGCAGGCTTTGGAGCACTTCTGCATCCACGCCGGCAGGAGGGCGGTGATTAACGAGCTGCAGAAGCACCTCCAGCTGTCGGCGGAGCAAGTGGAGGCGTTGCGAATGACGCTCCACCGATTCGGCAATACGTCGTCGTCTTCATTGTGGTACGAATTGGGGTACATCGAGGCGAAGGGGAGGATGAAGAAGAGGGACAGAGTGTGGCAGATGGCAGAGGTTGGGAGGATATTGAAGGAAAAGAGTGATTTGAGCATGTTACTGTTTCACCAAGATAATTAAACTCCCCAACTTGGGGAGATAAATTATCTGCAAAATACAGCTAAATAGCATCGGGCCGTGACTTTGTATCGGGCTTGTCAGTTTATTTATCTAGCTACCAAACACTTGATAAGTCTAGATAAATAATCTAATCTTGTCAAATCTAAGCTACCAAACGGGTACTAGATAAATTAACCGAGAAATCCGATACAAAGGCTAAGCCCGATGCTAAATCCCTATTCCATCCATGTAGTTTATCTCCCCAAGTTGGTGAGATAAATTAGCAGAACTCAACAGTTACATCGTTGTGGACAACTCTACCCTTTTTTCTATCGATTTCATACTCCTCTCCACTACTATATTTCTGATCTGTGTTTCTTCCCCATCTAGTACACTTCCCCATCTGTTTCTTCCCCATCTCGCAAATTAAAATCTAGTTGAAGAAGACGAGCTTCCTCTTGGAACAGGTGAAAAAATCACCGCCCCTTTGCTATTTTGAGTAGCCCCAAGAATGCTATAATCTAACCGATAATTTCTGAAATCTTGCAGCACGAAGGAATCCCTAATTTGTCGAAACTTGAACACAATCCGCGGCATTGAATTTGCAATCGGAAGGTGGTCGTTCACAGATGTGCAGGTAAGTTGTAACTTTTTACTTTTCAAGAATCATTTTTTTCCCGATGGGACAAGGCACTAATCTCCCAATTATTTCCCGTTAATTTTGTGTTTCGATTTCGTGAGAAAGCAGATGTGGCAATTACAGCACTGGACCAATTTGAAATCGACTTGAGGTCCATTACAATCCCCACCAAACTTGCAATTCCTGCAAAAAAACTACTGGTATTGAGGTAATAAGTGCCCTGCTTCTTTCTTCATTAATGGAAGTGACGATTTCTGCATTAGTTATTTGTTTGCATTTCTATGTAACAGTATGTGAGATTCCATAATGTCTTCATTCCATAATATAGTACCAAGTGTTAAAGTTGATAATGAAATTTGTTTTCACAGAAAGTGGTTTGGAATTACAAATCCTGAAATGAAGAAACATTGTCTGTAAAGAAGTTAAAGTAATGTTCTTATTGAAATCTGATTGTTGAATTCCTTGATGTTGCTTTGAAGTAGGTCTACCATTCTGCCTTGGAATCTGTTTCATGTTGATGCAGCCTTTGTATCGTAATGTGTAGACCACAACCATCTAAATCACCCTGAACTTGGCTTGATTTTTTTTTTTTTGTTATGACAGGGTTTCATCCGTGAACACTAATCAGGATGCAAAAAAAAAAAAAAGTCTTAATTGCGAAATATATCCAATTTCACTTTTTCTAAATTAGTTATATCCACTTGTTGGAAAACAAATTAGTTATGTCCATGTTTAGTATGAAGAGACCAATTTACCCTTGATGTTGTATTTTTTATATTATATCTCTTACACATTAGGTACGATTTGACTTGTTTCATACTTTTACTCTCATTAACCGAAAATGATTGTGATGTTAGGCTATGGAAGTTAGTAAAAGTGGTCAATAATTAGATAATTAGTGTTGCAATGATTAGTTTGTCTAGGGTTTACTCAAAACACATTTTCCGATACTATATGTAAACCATAAAAAACAACCAAAATTATATGAAATAAAAACAAAAAAATATTTAAACTAGACAAAAATAACCAAAATTATATGAATTGCTAAATCTATTTAAATCTCGCTCGGCTAAATGTATAATATTGAAAGATCCCACTCGAGATTATTGAAGATCCCACTCGAGCGGGATTTTCTAATTTTCGAGCGGGATCATTCCATGTTGAAGGATAAATATTATTTCGAATAAATTCTTAATTAATTACGCAATTTTTAATTAAATTAATTATATAATAATATTGAATACGTAATAACTAATTAACTTATTAAAATAAAAACACTAAAATATGTATAATATATAACATTAAATATAATTATATCAATTTGACAACTTTTGAAAAATCCCGCTCGGTTAGTTCATATATATTGGAAGATCCCACTCGATATTTTTGAAGATCCCACTCAAGCGGGATCTTCGAATTCTCGAGCGGGATCTTTTGTTTCTTAAAGCTAAATATTATTAGAAACTAATTATTAATTAATTACTCAATTTTTAATTAAATTAATTATATCATAAAATTGAGTAACTGTTAAGTGATTTAAATTAAAATGAAAATATATGTAAACTATATTAGAATAAGCAAAAATTTATTAATTGTAAATTGAACAATAATCCCGCTCGTGTGTTCTAACAAGAAATGAAGATCTCACTCGATATTATTGAAGATCCCACTCGAGTGGGATCTTCATTTTTGTTAAGTTTGTACGAGCGGGATATATAATTATTTTGGAACTAATAACATTATTTAATTTTGTATATAGTTTACATATTTTTTGGATTGTATTGGTATTTTAATTCGTAGATTTTAATAATTTGTATACAGTATGTGATAATAATTGTACTACACAACTGAGTGTGATAGTAATCGACACTGGTGGATGTGAAAATTCATCTGTAAATATTCACGTGAATGGTTGAAATTTCACCATTGATGTAACAATTTTACTTTCACGTGAATTTGTACAATTTCACTCACCCAATTGATTGAATGAATGAATGAATTCTATATAAGTGGTAGCAGAGATGAATCTTCAAACACCACAACCATCAAAATATTTTGTACTCCTCATAAAAAATTATCACAATATGGAAGAATGGAAATATTTCAACATCAAATATGGTGGAGAATGGCACCATTGTGAGTATGTGGGCGGTTCAGAATCGATCACTCAAGTTCTTGCTGCCACTCCAGCTCTTATCAATTTGAAATATAACATCGATGTGCTGATGCGTCGAAATTCGATGAGCACTCGGTACGAGATGTATTATTTATCGCATGCTCGAAGTGGACGCACTGTGAAAATTCTCTTGAGCACAGATCAACAATTTGCTCACTTGTGCATGGAGTCCCGTCCAACCGTGTATCTCATCCACAGCCAAATAGATGTGTATGTTCCATATTTCGAAGAACCTGGGGCGTCATCCTTTCAATACGACCAAGGGCAGCCGTCATCATTTCAATACGACCAAGGGCAGTCGTCATCATTTCAATACGACCAAGGGCACACGTATTCTGATGAAATGGAGCGTATCCAACAACAAATCAATTCCCAGGATTTCTTTTCCAACTTATATCCTAGTGGGTATAATTACGAAGCGGCGTCCACGTATCACGTACCTATTGTTCCGGATTGTCATGTTCCAGACAACGAAGATGATGAACCACAATGCACTGTCGAGTTGGATTCAGACAATGAAGATGTTGACAGTGCTGATCTCCAAACTGATAGTGAAGCATCTGAAGACTGGACTGAGGAAGGTTTACGCGATTTTACTATGGTAGAGCACAGTGCATGGATTCGTCCCAGTGCAACGACGGACGCGTGCGATCTAACCAACTGGTTAGTTCCGGTGATTTCGCCCGATGCTACGATTTCTCTCGTAGCACGTGATCCTGACCCGACAGATGATGATGAGTTGCGTGTTGGTGCTGTTTTCCACAGCAAAAAAGAGATAAATATTGCAGTCGGAACGTGGCACATGGAGAGAGGACTTGAATTCAAAACTCCGAAATCAGATTATATTCGAATGAAGTTCTTATGCAAGTATCTGAATTGTCCATTTGAGTTGCGTGCAGCCTCACGTGGAACGAATACTTGGATAATACACAAGTTCAGTCCTGAGCATTCATGCATCCGTCAGCTACGACGTGCCGCTCCGAGGAAAATCAAGATGAATGTTGTTGCAACTTACGTGGAGCGAAAAATCAGAACCAACTGTAGAATCATGGAGCCAAAGGCCATTATGGAGGAGATGTTACGCGAGTTCGGTATCACCATCCGTTATGATTTGGCGTTACGAGCACAGCATTACGCAATACAAAGTATATACGGAGGGTATGTTGAATCCTTCCAGTTGTTGCCTGGCTATCTTCACATGCTCAAAGAATCAAATCCCGGCACGCTGACTGATCTTGAGGCTGGAAATGATGGGAGATTTGAGCATTTGTTCGTGGCTCTCGGCGTCTGCAGACTCGCGTATTCATTCAATATGAGACCTGTGATAGTTTTAGATGGCACTCATCTGAAGTGCAAGAATAGAGGTATTTTATTTGTCGCTATGACGAAGGATGCCAACGAGCATGTTTTTCCACTGGCGATAGGTGTTGGCCCAATCGAAAATGATATATCTTGGAGATGGTTTCTAACCCGTTTGAAAATGGCTTATGGCGAGCTTAGAGATACATTGATTGTCTCTGACGCACATGTCTCCATAGCGAACGCTGTCAATGAGGTGTTTCCAAATGCAGTTCACGGTCTTTGCTACTATCACTTGCTGAATAAGTTGACGTGTTATGGGAAAGTTGTTGTAAGATTATACGAACGAGCTGCTTTTGCATATCGCACTTCAATTTATGTTAAGGCAATGACCTCTATTCAACAAGAAAGCCAAGGCGCATACGACAAACTAATGAGAGTTGGACCAGAGAAGTGGGCTCGATGCAAGTGTCCATTGCCGCGTTATAGCTATCTCACTTCAAATGCAGCAGAAGTGTGAAATCATAGAGTAAAATGGGCTCGTGGTCTCCCTATATGCTCAATGCTTGACGCTATAAGGTATATCATCGAGCAATGGTTCGATGAGAGATGAAATTTGTCCAAAGGGGACGATGACAGAATCAATGAATAAGTCATTTAGGTACGATACGAGTGGTGGAATCGGCTTGGTGTTCAACGTGGGTGATGGTAGAAGAAATTGGAAAGTTGATCTCAATTTACACACTTGCACATGTTGTGAATTTCAAGATGATGGATTGCCTTGTTCGCATGCTTTTGCTGCTATCCGGTATGTTTTATTGCTTCATTTGCATACCACGTGAAATTATAATTACAATTATTAAAAATTATAATTAACATTATTGTTAAAAAATGTAGAAAAAATGCTGATGATGTATACCAATATGTGCAATGGTACTACAAACGAGAAGTTTGGGACGAAGCTTATCAATATCCTATACATCATGTTCCACATGTAGAGGATTGGGATATTCCAGTTCAAGTGGCCAATATCTTGGTCTTGCCTCCCGTAATCACTTCACAGGCAGGACGGTCGAGAACTAATCGGCGAACATCTGCATTAGAGAGAACTACCCGGAGACAAATCACAAGGCAAGAAGCAGAACCATCGACAAATCAACGTTGGAGGAGATGTGGTAATTGTCGTGAAGAAGGTCATACGCGTAGACATTGTAATCGGCTTTAACAATCTACCATTAATCGTAACTATGTTGTTTGAATTTATATAATTTATTTGACTTGGAAAATGTATTTTTTATTACTAGAAAATTAAATTTAATGAAATTTAAAAAATGCATAACTTATACGGTTAAAAAAATCATAACTTAATATATATATATAATAAATTTAAATAACAATTATATTTCTGTTTACATCTTCTAAATTTCACTCGTGAAAACCTAGATCCCCCCCGAAAATAATGGAATTATTTTTAGATCCCGCTCGAGTGGGATCTACATATCTCGAGCGGGATCTATATTTTTTGCATTTATATAATTTATTTGAGTTCGATAATGTATTTTTTATTACTAGAAAATAAAATTTAACGAATTTTAAAAAATGAATACATTATACGATTAAAAAAATCATAACTTAATATATATATAATAAATTGAAAAAGAAATTATATTTCTATTTACAAAGTTTAAATCTCACTCGTGTAGGCAAAGATCCCGCTCGATATCCTTGAAAATTTTTAGAGATCCTGCTCGAATGGGATCTCTATATAACTCGAGCGGGATCTTTGTCTATTCAATTTATATAATTTATCTGAGGTGGAAAATGAATTATTTACTACTATTATGTTAAATTTCATCACATTTAAAAAATGCATGTGCTATTTGATTAAAAAAAATCGTAACTAAATATATATAACTTTAATTTCACAAACAAATATATTTTTTATTACAAAATTGAAATCCCACTCGTTTAGGTGTAGATCCCGCTCGATCTCCTTTAATATTTTTTGAGATCCCGCTCGAGTGGGATCCCTATATAATTCGAGCGGGATCTTTGTCTATTCAATTTATATAATTTATCTGAAGTGGAAAATGAATTATTTACTACTATTATGTTAAATTTCATCACATTTAAAACAATAAAATGCATGGATTATATGATGAAAAAAAATCTAAAATTACTAAATCAAACTAAATCATAACATAAATATAGTCTAAAGCTCGAAATTCATTACAATAAAAATTGTTCCAATTCTAAAAAAAAAGAAAAATGGTCCTTAGCTCTTAAGCTGGTCGACAAAGTTCATATATAGCACATGCCATCCTTAGTCTATATGCTGTAGTGCGAGCTTGCCCCCATAATATGGATGGAAGCCCAATATCAATCTTTCAACTTGCATCAGTGCAAATGGAGCGCAACTGTGACCGTCTCTTTGCTTAAATTGATGATCAATGTCAGCCACTACCAATTGCAATGGATCATCGATACGGGTGCGCCCAATACGTTGATGTTTCCAATAGAAGGCATGGCTAAGCACTACATGCCATAAGTGTAGCAGTGGCTTCAACCTATCAAATCGCCTTTGTTGCACTGATGGATCAAGGTTGTAGTACATGGAGTCGTACAAGGTCGCCGTCCATGCCAACATGTCGATACTGACCACCATGAAGTGTGTACTTACACAACACACTAGTATGACCTTCACAAAATGGACATGGAAGCATAACTCAATTAAATCTACTACATTATCACAAATAGTTTTCAATAAATTACTTAAAAATCTAAATTCACTTACTTGTGTTGCATCAAACATTGAGGTATGTGACGCTCCAACGTCTTCTCTTCCGTGGATGGTAAATAGTATGCTTGGGGCAGGCTGGTACTGAGGGTGAGTGGTTTTTCCCATATGCCAATCATTTTCGAGCGAACCCTGTTTCATCAATAATATTAAAACCAATTTATCACTCAAGACAGTGTTGTTGAAATTAATGGTAAACAGCTACTTACGAAGACACCCGTGTCTAAGATGACCGTGTTCCTACAATTCACACCATGCTTCATCCCATCATCTACCTTCAATCGCAGGCGCAGATTCAATAAGTACAAATCAACGGCCTACAAAAAATGGTTAGATATTACATTAAATTAATAACAAATTTTAATGATAGCCATCTAACAGAGTACAAATTAACTTACCCCGGCAAGGACATCAATTTTTGGATTTAAAAGCTCCATAAACCATGCGTGATCAAGTTCTACACCACTATCTTCAATAATCATCTTGTCACTCGACGGACCGTTGCAAAATTTTTGGAATTCTTCAACCAGGTCATCTGCCAGTGGGATCGGTGCAACTTCGGCTTAAAATAGCGTAGAAACTGAGGCTGCAAGCTTTTTCTTTCTAACCCCTTTCCGTTTAGGCTGTTTAACGGCCGTCTCTTCAGGATGATGGCGATCAAGTGGGATAGCAGGGATAGCACTAGTTGGCACTTCTTGTGAATGTTGCATTTGGGAACGATCTTGGGCTAGTGATTGTTGAAACGAGCTTCCAATCAACTACATTACAAAGTATTAAAATAATTCAAACATGAGTAACAAAACAGATTTGATAATAAAAACGTTATATTACCTCTCCCAAGTGACTCCACATATCTATCTGATGACCACTTCCAAACATGGAATGCCGAAGCGGATCATGATGCGTACTACCGAACTGTCCTTGCGGCCGATATGCCGTACCAAATTCAGGCATAGAAAATCGGGCCGGATAGAATGGCTCAGTAGTGTATGGGATGGAACTGGACGGGGTAGTACATGGCACGGTGAATGGTTCAGTACTGTATGGGATGGAAGTAGAGGGCAAAGAGGATGGTTCATAAGTGTATAGGATGGAACTGGGCGCCGTAGTAAAGGGCACAGTGATGGGCTCTGGTGGTGGGCTCATAAGTGTAGGTTCATATGCAGGTGAACGTCGGGATGTTCCACATCGCATTTGTTCCATCAAGTCCCCAAATCACTTGGCAAACCGAGGTACCCATCTCTTGTCCATCTTGTCCAGGAGCCGATCCTCAGATTTTTCCAATTCCTCTCTCATCCAACGACGATCATTGTATCGGCGGTGGTGCTCGCCCCCACTGCTGGAAGATGATGATGCAGCTTGTTGGGATGCAGCTTTTGCAGTTTTGCGAGTACGCTTTCCCTTATCTTGTGGCTGAATTTGAGGCTCCTCGTCTGAATTGTCTGCCTCAACATAGCTAGCACCCGCTCCATGTGATCGTCTGGGCCTTGAAGCTTCATGTGTCGGGTTGGCCTCTTCATCGAAAATTACTTCTGTACGGGGACGAGGAGGAAACTGGTCACCATCCCTTAGCGGATTGCTGGGCGGGATAAAACCGATATTGAGAGCATTTGGATATTGAGTCGACTGCCAGTAAAACGTCATCAACTCGTCGTCAGAAACAGCAATTGGTGTCAAATTGGGCTCCTGTACAAAAACAAAATGGATATTAGATATGGCGTATTGTATAAGAACAACAAAGTATTAAGAGATAAAAAAATTAATTTATTACCAGTTGAGAAAAAAGTGGTCCAAGATCTGTTGTAGGTCTGCTTCTAAACCTCCATTTAAGGCATCTGGGAGCCCCGGTCGGGTCATCAAGTCTTGCAGCGGCTTCCGCTAAATTTGGCATGACTTCTAGAGACCACACATGAAATGTCCACACTGCACCATAGAAGTGATATTTCTTTGTATTCTGCACATTGGTGATGTAGTGCTTCAAACTCAAGTATGAATATGTTCCTCATGGAAAATTATTGAACAAATTCAAATCATCAACCAATTTCCAAATCCACTGCGGAACCAATTTCTTCATATCTCTACCGAGTTTTACCGCGTACGCCACTAAAACATAAGCCGCGCCGAGGCACAAATCAACACATAGATCACCATTTCGATCGGCAATGGGCGTCGCGTGTTCTTAAATCGCTCCAGTAAGGCATTCCCAGTGATAGGCATACCGTTACAAAACCGTCGATAAACCTCCACATCCGATAAATCGTGGTCATCCGCAGGATTAAAGCTCGACTCACCAAAGCTCAAACCAGTCACCAAGGCATATTCTTCAATAGAAAATTAGAGGTTTACACCGTTGATATGGAACCACATCTCGTGAGGCTGAGAACATGGATAGTTGATCTCACGTAACAGTACGTGATGCACAGCCATCCCGCATTTCTGCCCAGGCTCCCAATAGACAAAATGCCCGAAGCACCCATTTATAAATCTCTCGACCAACTCTTGACCACCGACCTCATACAAAACCCTTCTAACATCTTCCAAAACACCAATCCTATAATACGTGCTAATAGTGGAACTACGGTTGATAGAGTCGGGCCTCTTGTATGTAATCTATGCACAAAATCAAAATAACAATTCATTACAAATAAAATAGAAAATAATTCGATACATAATCCAAAAAAAATTACCCATCTTCTTATAATAATCCACAAATAAAAATTGATTACATTTAAATACGCATATTTTTTAAATCCACACTTAATCTTTTCTACACGCCAATTACGTGAAAATTACAGGCCAAGTACGTGAACATATACGCATAATTTAAAAACTAAAACGAATTGACAATTTTCTACGCAAATGGAAACTATTTTTTTTAACCATCAAATTATTCGACTAAAATAAAAATTATTATATATTGTTAATTTTAAATTAATTTCATCCTAGAAAAACAAAGATCCCGCTCGGACATAGGGGTCCCACAGAAAATCCCGACCGAGCGGGATATACAACCCCACCGAGCCGGATCTTCTTCACGGCGAGCGGGATTTATTGTTTACTCAAATTGGCATACTTTAGAAGTCAATAAACGACAAAAACATGAAATTACGAGTGGGATTTCATATAATTTTATTAATATGGGATAAACTACACTATAAACCTAAAACATATGATTTTAATTTTGTACGCACAAAATCGAAATGCAAAAAATAACCAACAAATCAATCAACAATTAATTCAACAAATAATTCAACTAATAATTTAACTAATAATTTAACTAATAATTCAACAAATATTAATTAATATAAAAAAATTGGCTAACCTCTAAAGACATCTTGACGGTGGAGTGGAGGTGGGGAACGAAGATTCCGCTCGCCGCCGCTTGTTTTCTCTTTATTTGGGAGTGGAGGTGGGAGGTTTTTCGACGGTGAAGAGCGGAGGATTTTTGCACGGTGAAGGGTGGAGGCGGTGGAGGTGTTACGATGAATTGTATATAGGGCGGGATTTAGGGTGTTTAATGTCGCGTGATGGGCGGGATTTGTGATAGAAAATTGAAGATATATATAGATGATATATATTGGCATGATGGGCAGGATTTGATAATAGAAAATTTAAGATATATATAGATGATATATATCGAATATTGAGTAATACAAAGATATGGGACAAAAATTTGAGTCAACCCATATTCTTCAACCAGTGCATGTGATGCAATGTCATATCTCACAAGCATGCACGAATATTTTAGAAAATTTGAATTAATACCTTATACGATTAAAAAATTCATAACATAATATATATATATATATATATATATATAATAATTTTGAAAACAAAAAATATTTCTTTTTACGACTTCTAAATCCCGCTCGTGAAAACTTAGATCCCGCCCGAAAATATTGGAATTATTTTGAGATCCCGCTCGAGTGGGATCTACATAACTCGAGCGGGATCTATATTTTTTGAATTTATATAATTTATTTGAGTTGAAAAATATATTTGTTATTACTATAAAATTAAATTTAATAAAATTTAAAAAATAATACCTTATACGATAAAAAAAATCATAACTTAATATATATATATATATATAATATTAAAAAAATATATTTATATTTATGTCTTCTAAATCCCACTCGTGAAAAACTAGATCCCGCCGGCAAATGATGGATGTATTTTGAGATCCCGCTCGAGTGGGATCTACATAACTCGAGCGGGATCTATTTTTTTAAATTTATATAATTTATTTGAGTTGGAAAATGTTCTTTTTATCATTAGAAAATTAAATGTAATGAAATTTATAAAATTAATACCTTATACGATTAAAAAAATCATAACTTAAAATATATAAAATAAATTTCACAAAATAATATATTTCTGTTCACAACTTTTTAATCCCACTCGTCAAACACTAATTCCCGCTAGCATATTATTGAATTATTTTTAGATCCCGCTCGAGTGGGATCTACATAACTCGAGCGGGATCATTTTTTTTTTAATTTATATAATTGTTCTTCGATGTAAAATATATTTTGTTCTTACTATAATGCTATCATTATCAATGAATAAAAAATTAATGATCAAATTACATTAAATAAATAACGAAAAAAAATAACAATAAAAATTACATTAACTAGCAGGGTTTTAACTCTTTCACATGAACTTGTGGGCGGGATTAGGGTTTTAACTCTACTCTCACCTACCTCTCCAATCTAACCTAATTAATTCATAAAGTAGTCAACAGAATCTTTGTCTTTCCAATTCTCCATGCAACACACGGTCACTTCCCATGTTTTCGGGTGAAATGCTGAATTGAAGTGATGTTTTTTTTGTCATGTTTCAATTATTTTAAGGGTATTTAGGTCAAATTGGATATAACTAATTTCAATATATAGTAAGTGGATATAACGAATTTTTACTCAAAAAAAAGAGCTTCCAAATTGGGCAAAAATTAATAAGAACAACATAGATTTGATTATCTAATCTTGCTGCACGGAACTCATTTCTTCTTATGCTCCATTAATGAAGTTCGGCGACGTCTGGAGTTTTGAAGACGATGGACAGCGTGATTTCTTCAAATGGGTGAAAGAAATAGCAGCTCCAATGATGCTATATATCAAACCATATTTGTAATTTTTTTATAAGGTACCAAACAACAAAATTTGTTATCTGAATTTGTTATCTAACCTACCAAACAGTTATGATAGTAAAATCATCTAACAAACCAAGATAAATTATCTTAAAATGATTTATCTTTGCATATTCTAACTAGGGTACCAAACACATACTTAGGGAGCGTTTACTAAATAGGATAGGATTGATTATTTTTATCCCATGATTACTTCAATCCCATATGTGTAATTTCAAATATGAACAATGATTATGTGCTATGAGATATCCTTAAATTTAATTATTAAAAATAAACGCTTGATTAGCCTATATTATTTTTATCTATCCAGCTTATCCACTTAGTAAACGTCCCTTTAATGTGATTGTAGTCTTTATAGAAAGAGTAGCGTTACAACTGCCAAAGTGCCCCACAACAAATATTGTTTTTAGCATCGTTCATCTATTAATTTACTTTTCTTATTATGAATGCGATAAACCCATAAAAAAACTAGTCATAAGATTATTCAATACTCCTAAGTAACTATTGACACATTAACCAGAAACAGAAAATAGTTATTATCAATTTATAGTTTAAACTGTTTTGCAGATGAAAAAAGAAATAAAAATCTGACCTCCATTTGCTAAAAGACAATTTAAAAAAATTCAAAAACTACTTTATATTAGTGAAGCCTTTCCATATAAGTTGGATTTGTAAAGAGAATTGAGCAAAAAGTGGCAAACATAAGATTTTAAATAAGGGGAGACAATAATTATTCTCACCCTGTCACCGAAAACATACATACAGTGACACAAATTTTAATAATTTAATAAGCAAAACAGAATAGTATAAAACTTATGTTAAAATGTACCACACAAAATAATCTGTAAAGATGTAACCTATATTTGGTCCGAAACGATTTGTCCTATTCTGAAACTTATGCATAATAGCATCATTAGGAACACATTTGAATATATTTTTCAAAGCAAAATAGTAAATTATCATTCTACCATTCATTACTCATTCGATTGCGAAACCAATTTTTCAAAATTTTCATAACGGAAAATACTCTTTCCTTAAAAGTCATTGCAACGTTACAATATATGCTAAAGTTATAGACTTATGAACCAACAGACACCAAATTTCTTCACTTTTTATTATCAATTTTAATTTTTTTACTTTTTCTATGTAATTGAGGGTATATAAATATATGCGTATTAAAATAAAAAAAAATAGGATTTACAAAATACAGTGGAGGGTGGGGGGGTTATGACTCTCCTCCGCCAGCAGAGCTCAACATAAAAAATTTACATTTACAATCAACTTAATTCAATAACGGCCTCAATTATAGTTATCAACAAATGACGACTGGCATAGTCTATGTTGTGCATGAGGGTGTCTTAAAATGTCTCACATTGAATGGAGAAAGTTATAAGAGTCACTTTATATTGGTGATAAATCATTCTCCTTTCCAAACTAATTTTATGAGGGGAATTAGGTCTGATATCAAGTTGTTACAATATTTTACATTGCTTACACATGAAACTTACTTATATAACAATGAATAGATTGATAAAGAAAATGTTGTTGCAAATTCATGCACACACTATCAATTAAGTTAGTTTATTCTCGTGATTAGTATATTTCTTGAGCAAATATTGGAATCTTTTAGTAATGCTTACGTGAACATTGTCGATTCTCTTAAAACAAATTATTTTAATATTTTAACTGAAGTTGTTAATTTTACACTCTCTCCGTCCCACAAAAATATTCGACATTTTATTGTATCATGAGTTTTAAGAAATATTAGGCAGTGTGTGGAGTGAGTGAAAGAGGAATCCCACTTTATGTGTGGAATAAGGGTAAAAAAGTAAAGAATGAATGTTTTTTGGGACGTACTAAAATGACAAGTTGTGAATGCTTGTTTAGGTCGGAGAGAGTATTAACTATCATTGTATAATCTTCATTATCAATTGTCATTTAATGCATTGTGTGAGAGTGAGGCATGGAAGGAGATATGAGGCACAACATGCTTCATACAAACAATAATACATTGTGGTGGGTGTCTGCTAAGATTCAAAATCTACATAAACCATTCATTATCTATATATGTGGATATATAGGTTAATTAGCAAAAAAAAGTTAGCATACTTTCATATAGTTTGAATATATTTACTCATTAATCAATATTAAGGATGGTAATGGGTCAGAATTTTACGAATATCTCTACTTACAAAATCCTAATAGGACTGATTATGAAATATTAAATAGGTTTGAGACAAGTTTGAAAAATAGCACTACCCAAACAAATTTATCTATATATATATATATATATATATATATATAAGTAATTAAATATTATATATAATTAATAATGTACTATATTAAGAATTTTATTCTTTATTAATTTATTTTTGTCTTATTTAATTAAAATTACTAAAAATGCAACGGGTCTACGTGCAACGCTCGTGTATCACTACTAGTTGACGTACAAAGCTGCAAAAGCAAATTTTCATAGATACTCATCATCCCTCCCTATATCACCACCACACCTTCTTTATCCGACAACTTTATATACACTGTATATACACAAAATATCCCGACATATAAAAATATTGAAATCCGAATCCATGAGTCCGCATGTAGCAGAGCATTAAATTAATTAGCTTGTCTTGGGGCGCTTAATTACCACTAATGGGCACTTAACATGCTTAGCACAGTAATCACTCACACTTCCCAAAAGCGCCCTGCAATTGCAAACACCATAACATACATTATTTAATCAAATCAAATTTGAAAAGATTTAGAGAGAGAGAGGCAGAGACCTCTTGAAGAAACCATAGTCATGGCTTCCCATGACTAAAATGTCAGCCTCAAGTTTATCCACTGCTACACACAATACATCCTTTGCATCTCCGCTTCCAACTTTCTTCTCCACTTTCACCTTTTTCATTAATTAATGTATTTTTACTTTTCAGATGACACACGCAAATGACACAGTGAATTGAACAAGGGTATGTATGTAAATGCATACTTTGGTGTTGAATCTATTGTAAACTGCCTCAGCCCTTTTCATAACCGAATTCGCCAAATCCCTGCTTTGCTTCTCCATGGTTGCAATCGCATCTCCCGCAAATATGTACCCTAATACAATCATGTAAAACGTGCCTCGATCACTAATTTTTTACGCTCGTCTTTTGTCTCTTATAAAAATCGAATCGTTGACTTTTGTATGTTCCAGTTCTACAATAGTCATCATGAATGACTGAATGTAGTAGTATATAATTAAAATGCAATATATAATACTCTAAGCATGAATCGGAAAAGACATTGTAGTTGTATAATAGTATTAAAAAGCATGGCGGGCGACTATACCTGCGACATCAAAAGAGGAGTACGAAGGAAGAGGTGGTTTGACGTAGAGGAGGATTAAGGTGGTGTTTGGATTGTACTTTTTCCCTGTAACAAGATTTGTGAGACACCATGACAGAGCATACATGCTTTCTTCACTTTCGTCCACTGCCACCACTACTTTCCTCTCGCTCATCTTCTTCTTCTTCTTCTTCTTCTTCTTCTCTCTCTCTCTCCTCTCTCTCTCTCTCTCTCTCTCTCTTGGAGGGAATATTATTGAGTTTTGGATTTTATAGTTTGGAAATGGAGGCGTTACTGCTTTCAGGTGTTGTACTCTGTGAGCGGGCTGGGCCGGGCTGGGCTGCATCTTGTTTGGCGACAAGTTATGGTTTTTGACTGGCTTATTCGGCTGTTTTTCATCCTATTTTTTGTTTTAGCTTTAGCTTTTCCAAGAAAAATCTGTGAGAAGTTGGGTCATTCACTGGTTTGTGTGTGTTGGTGGTATTTTGTGTAAAGTATCTGGCTTTTGTGATGTTGATAGTTAGATTTTTTTTTTTTTTTGGGGGGGGGGGGGGGGGTGGTTTTTTAGACAATCAAAATGAAATTAAATGTATGATTTCTTGTACTACGGATGAAATAGTATTTTTAACAGTTTGAAAATGATTTTTACACGATTTTTTTATGCATTGCATTTACAAACACCACCTTTATTTTTAATTCTTTTGCCTTGAGCATTCCCAAAGCCAAACACTTCTAGCAAAGTTTGTTCAATGTGTGCATTAAAACAACATTAATGTTTACGGATGTAGCCATGTTTTTATTATGAAATTTTGAGATTATTGATTGTAATTGGAAGAAAAATTATTATGAAATGGTGTGTCGTAAGAGGGACCTGAGTTGTAGAATTGTGTGGAAATTATAAATTCTGATAATTGTTTGTTACTTTAATTTTTTTTTTCAAGTTTAATTTATAACCTCTTTTCATCTAGGAAAAAAATAATCTTAAATTGTTTTATCGGGGTGAACCCAATGAAGTTGGCACTAAGCTACGACAAACAAATTATTGACATCTCTACCTTAATTCCATTGCATGAAGACTCGTCATAAGTTTAAAATTTCCAAGAGATATCAGAATATTAGTAACCAAACCATTATCCGGACAAATTGTTATGACAAATGGCATATAAGAAGTTGCTTTGATTTTTTTTATTTTTTTTTCATGAAATAAATATCTTTAGGGGTGGTTCGGTATACCATACCAGGATTTTTTGGCCATACCGCATAAAATACCGAAACTTTCGCTTCGGTATGCATAATTTGATATTGATACCATACCAAACTTTTCGGTATGGTTCAAAAGGCATACCGTTGTCGTACCTTATTTTCGGTATACCGTCTTATTCTTAATATTAATATAATGAATAATTCATTAATAATTTAATATATATACATATATAGTTATATAAATATATTAATTTATATATAATTGTTTAGAATTTTCGGCATATACCGCGATTTCGGTATGTACCAAATATCGGTATTTATTGAAAATTTCGGTATACCAAACTTTAGGTTCGGTACGGTATACCGCGGTATTTGAAATTCATATACCGTTACCATACCAAAACCTTTCGGTACGGTATCATATTATACCGAAAATATAGTATACCATAAATTCGGTAAAATACGGTATTTTTCGGTTTGGTTCGATCGGTATACCGATATTTTGGTATTTTAGTTCACCCCTAAATATCTTCTAGTAATATTGAATAATAAATTAATTATATAAAAATGTGTATTCATAAGGCCCGCCACCATCGTCATCTAAAGGGGCCCATTTAACTATATTTTCCATTGAAAACTCTCCACGATTATCCTAAATTTAATGCAAATTAGAAGTTTGTAAAAATGGGTCAAATTTTTAGGTCTGTTTCAATCATTATTACTACGACATTATATGCAATTTGCAAGGCTCATAAATCCAATTATTTGACATTTACCAATAATTCGCGAAAACCCAATCCAAAATGAAAGGTTGCAATAGCTTAAAAGATAAGAACTTCCAATTTGATTTTATACTTTAATACCCTTTATGCATCCATAGTTGCGTAATTATTATGTCATGAACATCTCCAAGATTAATATGTTTAATTTTTTAATAATTTATTTAGAGTTTTTAAAGATATTTGTCACTTTTTTTTTTCTTTCTTTTGTCATGGTGCACTGGACGGTTTGGACCTGAAGATAAATTTTAAACACAGCTCCCAAATCTCTCACTGTAGCCTCCTAATTAAAATAGTATTAAAGTAAATAATAAAAATACTAATATATCCTTATAACCTTGATTTAAAATTTTAATTAAACAATATATATTTCACCTCATAACCCCCAATAAAAAATATATAGCCCTCAATTCCCCCGATGATGGGTGAAACTGCAAAATCAAACACTCTCTCCCTCTTCATAGAACTGGAAAGTGACGGACTTTTTTTTTTCTTTTCAATGAAAGACGGTATGGTTAATCTCTTAATTTTTACAACACAACTAACGATGGTGAATTAATCCATACATGTCGTCTCCTTACAATTTCAAGTTGATGTTTTGATAAAAAGAAGAGCATGTGAAGAAAGAAGTTTGAATCACATTTTCCTCCAATAATAATTGACTAATGTCACGACCATCAGTAAAAGAAAATTTTCATAAATTTTAGAGCCACTACCTTCTTTCTTAATTTCTTTCCCTTTTCACATTCACTCTGTTCTTATAATAAGTTGAGGGCACATTAACATTAGATTTTTTGTCGTACAGAACTCATAACACAACAATCAAATAACAAGACAATACAAAAAGAATGAGAAAGAAGAGTCGGTGATTAATCACAGAACAAAATTCAGGATGTTGTACAGATCAAAATTAATCAAATATTCCTCGACATCGAACAAATAAACAATAATTTTCTGAAACTAAATCAAAATTAATTTTTTCTAAAACATTCATACAATAAATAAATATTCAAACAAGGACTCTATTCATTCTTTAATTCTCTCTTTTCCAACCTTTACAAGAAGCCTGTTACAACGAAACAATTTTCTATAGATTTCAACCAGTATTTTTCATACGTTACATATCAAACAAAGTAATCCAAACTCCAAAATGGGAGAAATTTTTTTGCCAATTTTATAGGTTGCTGTAGAGGGAAAGAGAGATTATTTTTGAATAAATTCGTCAATTTCATACTTCGTCGAATAGGGAAGAGAGATAAGTTTCGCTATATAAAGAATGGAGGCTATGAGATAAATATGTTTATTAGAATTTTAAATTAGATTATAGGGGTAAAATAGTATTCTGATTATTTAATTTATTATTAATTTAATTAAAGAGACTATAGCGAAAGATTTGGAGATTGTGTTTAAAATTACCCTAGTTTAAGTTAGACATAATCCATTTGGTGGCCCGGCCCGTATTGGCATTGTGTGCTTAGGCCTTATCGCAACTTTTCTTAGGCTGTCTGCAATGGGTCTCCAACGGCAGTCTCAAAAAAGGCTTGAGACGGGGGGAAAAGGAGACGGTTGCGTTACGGGAGGCACGGGCTCGAGACCGTCACGTCCACAGAGAGAGAGAGAGAGAGAGAGAGAGAGAGAGAGGGATGCGGCGACGGGTGGCGGCGTCGACGAGAGAGGCGGTGGGGGAGGAGTGGAGGAGAGAGAAGACGTGGTGTCTCGTGTGATAGAGAGAGAGAGGAGTGGAGGTGGGGTAGAAACGGAGGAGACAAATCGACGGAGGAATTCGCCACCGCCACCGCCTTCTCATTCTCCACCGCCACCCACCTAAAGTCTTTCGCCGCCACGCTCCCTATTAAACCTCCACCCAAACGCCTCTTCTCCATTATCACCCAGCAACAAAATCTCGCTCTCCAATCTTCAACTACGCTGGAAAGTGACGCGTACGTGCACCAACTTCAATTAGGTAGGTTAGTTAATTAATTTGTTTTTCTGATTTCCTTAATGAATTTCTCGATCGATTGTTGTTGCTGTAAGTTACGAGCTATTAATTTTCCTTTAATCTTACATGTTTTAATCGAGCTGAGTTCTAAACTAAGTATACATTATTGTAAATTTGTTTATTGAAGCTTCATTCTATTTATTGATGCTACATTTAATTACGAGAATATTGACCTTTTTAGATATTTTTGTGTTAAAAGTTATACTTATAGCCACACTTTTAATTTACAATAAAAAAAGTCATACTTTCTGTTAGATTCGAGCATGCAGCTCAATCAAGTTGGCAAGTTTATGTAGAAGGAGATCAGACTGAAATGTTAACAAGGTGTGCTGAGACAGAATGGAGATTCTGTTCTTCAGTCTGAGCTAGATTATTGTGGAACAGGTTGGAATAGATTCGAAAGATTCTTTCCATATTCAAGCGGATTATGCGGAGATCTTTTCCTTGTCCATTTATTGACGCGGAGAAGATCGTATCTGGTGAAGATATTGTTTGTTCCACAAGATAAGCCTCCAAATGATGTTTTTATCCACAAGGAAATTAGGACAAAAATCGATGGAGATCTTATCTAGGGTTTCTCAAGACCTATATAAGTCGACTTCAACATCTTTTTGGAGGCTGCCGCTGTTTTAGCTATTTTCATTGTATTCATAGCTAGTATACTTCTCGTGAGAGTATTTTTATTAGTGTTCTTGAGAGTGTTTATTCATAAAAAAACACTTGGGAGAGAGGTGAGCGTTGGGTTGCGACTCTAGCTTAGATTGTTCGAGTGCGTCTTGAACATTAATTGGTTCACGCGGTGTTGGGAAGTGTGTGAGTTAGGAGACTTCGTATGGTTGACGAATTATATGTGTAAGAGTCTGTAACTACAACTTACAATAGTGGATTGATTCTCTCTTGGGTAGGAAGACCCCCCAGACGTAGGTTGACTAATCGAACTGAGTTACCACTTCTGTGTGTTCTTTACTTAGCATACTTATTGTTTTCTGTGCTAATCTCCGTGCTAAGTTTTGCAGTAATGAAATACAATTTATATGCATAAATTATTGGTTTAAATATTTCACTTTCAAAAGTGGGACGAAAACACACTTCCTTCTCATCAACTTTTCTTCTCTCTCTCCTACTTTTCTTCTCTCTCTTCTTCCAGCTCATTTTTTTTTCTTTCTCTTCTTCTTCTTCTTCTTCTTCTTCTTCTTCTTCTTCTTCTTCTTCTTCTTCTTCTTCTCTTTTCTCCCTTAGTGTGCTTTTTTTTTGCCGGAAATTTTGCTCTATATTATCCGTTTTTCTCCTATTTCACTGGCAGTGGTGGTAAGAGAAAAAATTTATCTTCATTTTCCATTGTTTCCAGTGGTGGTCGATTCCTTTTGTTTCTTTCTTGTTTTTTTTTTTCCGGTGGTGTTCGTTGCTTTTCTCCAGCGCTGTTTTCAGACATATTTCCGGCCGTTTTTCACGGCAATGGAGGTACTCTATGTTATGCTATTTGATTTTCATTGATTTGACGAATAATTTTTGTTAAATGTGAGGATTGATATGTGAAATTTTCTATTTTTCGCGGTTGTACGATATACAGTCAGACGATATATGTTTAAGTCGTACATTCGTATCAATGTTTGATTGTGGCCATGGATGAGTTTTATATTTGTATAAGGTGTTGTAAATCGTACAAACATATTTCTAATACGAGTGTACGATTGTATATATCGTATCATATATTGTACGACATACATAATATTTTAGTTTGATATATTGTACGAAATACATTATCATTATGATAAATTGTAGGATTTGAATATATCGTAGCTTATGATTGTACGATATATGGTATATCGTAACATCATTTAGATTTTTTGGTAATCTGATCTTGTCATCGTATCAATGTTTGATTGTGGCCATGCACGAGGTTAAGTTTGTACAATGTGTTGAGATGGTACAAAGATATGTATAATACTAGTGTACGATTTGATATATCGTATTATATATTGTACGACATAGATAATATCTTAGTGTGATATATTGTATGGCATTCATTATTACGTTATAATGTTAGGATTTTAATATATCCTAGCTTGTATTTGTACGATATATGGTATATCGTAACATCTTTTAATATGCGACCGTGTGATATTTCATGCAGACTAAGCATTGTTGTTTAATTGTTGCTCATGGTGGATCATGGAATCAGAATATATACGAGGGTGGGAGGAAAGAGTACATACCTATACCACCTGATGGGATAAGTTATGAAGTTTTATTGAGTAAGCTTGAGATTCGGATGAAGAAGGACAAGAGCATCTTTATTTTTGAGGTTGATGCCCTTATTACTTTGTTTTTGATATCTATAAGATAGAAAGGTCTATAAATCCAAATATATATGAGACTAAGGAGCTTGAAGTCTCTTCCGATGGATTGATGCATGCCAATCAACTTAAAGCATTTATCAAGAAGACAATCAAGGACAAGTTCGAAGGGACCTCTAAATCCTCATGGACTTATTGCAAGCCATATACTTCAAGGATTGAAAGCTTGAAGATGCCGGTTGGATAATAACCACCAAAGTTTCAACAATTTGATGGCAAAGGAAATCCAAAACAACATATAGCTCACTTTGTGGAGACTTGCAACGATGCTGGAACTTATGGAGATCACACAGTGAAGCAGTTCGTGCGTTCTTTGAAGGACAATGCTTTTGATTAGTATGCTGACTTGCAGCCAAATTCAATTGATAGTTGGGGGCAATTGGAGCAAGAATTCTCCAATCGCTTCTATAGCACTCGAAAGACGGTGAGCATGGTGGAGCTTACAAAGTCAAGTCAATTTAAAGACGAGCCCATCATCGACTACATTAATCGTTGGAGGGACTTAAGCTTAAATTGCAAAGATCGATTGTGTGAAACTTCTGTAATTGAGATGTGCACTCAAGGCATGCATTGGAGTCTTCAAATCACACCTAAAAATTATCTTCAAGAGCTTAAGAATTTAAGAGAGAAATTCTCCAAGATTGCTCTCTCAAGATTCAAGATGTCCCGGCGAGATTCAAGGCGTTCTTTGTGAGAAGCAACGCGTTCTTCGGCAGAAATATCTCAAGTGGCGTTTGATCCGAAAATAAGGCGGAAGTCCTCCAAGTCAACGTTATAAAGCTCGACGCTCAACGTTACTTCAGAAACAAGACGAAAGTCCATCGAGTCAACACCATCAACTCCAAAGCTCAAGCCAAAGATCAAATCAAAGCTCAACGTTTACTTCGAAAGCAAGGCGAAAGTCATCCACGTTGACGTTATAAAGCTTGAAGATAAAGTCCAAAGAGATTAAGGAGGCATACTTCTTATCAAATCTCAAAGACTATCAAGTGCAAGGAGGTCAAGAAGGCATACTTCTCCATCAAATCTCAAAGACTACTCAAAGACCGTTCGAAAGTCAAAGTGAAGAGAAGAATCGGAGGATTAAATAGAGATTGAACCCGCATATTTGAAACTCTTATATTTGTATGCAATCTTATATTTATTTGAATAAATACAATATTTTGTGTTTACAGATTTTGGCACGCCCGGTGGGACAATCTCTGTCTCTCATCTCTTCTCTTCGCCAAATCCAAAGAAGATGTCTACAACTCTTGAGGACCAAATCGCAAAGTTGACAAAGCTTTTTGAAGGACTTGCCAAACGTTTAGAAGAACGAGAAGTTCGACTCGCAAAGCTGGAAAAGGCAAATATATTGGATACAAGAAGTCAACAAGCAAAGGACGATCAAGAAGCCGAGCTTTTCATGGAATCAAAAGCTGGTGACAAATCTCCGACTAAGGAGCTTGAAGTCTCTTCCGATGGATCGATGCATGCCAATCAACTCAAAGCATTCATCAAGAAGACAATCAAGGACAAGTTCGAAGGGACCTCTAAATCCTCATGGACTTATTGCAAGCCATATACTTCAAAGATTGAAAGCTTGAAGATGCCGGTTGGATATCAACCACCAAAGTTTCAACAATTTGATGGCAAAGGAAATCCAAAGAAACATATAGCTCACTTCGTGGAGACTTCCAACGATGCTGGAACTTAAGGAGATCACATGGCGAAGCAGTTCGTGCGTTCTTTGAAGGGCAATGCTTTTGATTGCTATGTTGACTTGCAGTCAAATTCAATTGATAATTAGGGGCAATTGGAGCAAGAATTCTCCAATCGCTTCTATAGCACTCGAAGGACGGTGAGCATGGCGGAGCTTACAAAGTCAAGTCAATGTAAAGACGAGCCCGTCATCGACTACATCAATCGTTGGAACTTAAGCTTAAATTGCAAAGATCGCTTGTCTGAAACTTCTGCAATTGAATGTGCACTCAAGACATGCATTGGAGTCTTCAATACATCCTTAAAGGAATTTAGCCAAAGACCTTCGAAGAATTGGCTACAAGAGCTCATGACATGGAGTTAAGTATAATCGCAAATGGAGTTGAAGATCTTTCGATTGAAGAGGATCACAACTTTGAAGAAAATCAAGAAGCAACTCATGGGGGCAAATCTCCTAAAGAAAGTTCAAGTGATGAAGATGCTACAAGTGAAGATGAAGAAGATGCTACAAATCAATCTTCTAATACTTGGTAGGATCCATGAAGTCAACGCTCCTTGATAAGAGCCTAAACTATCTACATAGTTCCTAGATGCGAGCAAAAACCATCTAAACTTTTCGATCAAATAACTTAAAACGCTCCTTGATAAAAGCTTAAACTATCTACATAACTCCTAGATGTGAGCAAAAACCATCTAAACTTTTCAATGAAATAACTTCAAGTGCTCCTTGATAAGAGCTCAAACTGTCTAAAATGCTTCTAGATGCAAGTAAAAACCATCTAAACACTTCAGAAAAAGAACTTAAAGCGCTCCTTGATAAGAGCTTAACATGTCTACAACGCTCCATGACGCACGAGCCTAAACTGCATGTTACTCCTTGCTCGCATGAGTATAAACTGTGTACGGCGCCTCTTCTTAAAACTATAATCAAACTCTTTGAAGAATTGCCCAAGAGAAGACTCATTGACACGAGTATAAAAGGTCTACAATTCAAATCAAATAGAAACACATTGACACAAGTATAAAAGGTCTATAAATCCAAATCAAATTAAGATTCATTGACACGAGTATAAAATGTCTACAAATTCAAATCAAGTGAAGACTCATTGACACGAGTATAAAAGGTCTATAAACTCCTAAGCACGAGTATAAAAAGTTTACAAGTTCATCAAGCTCCTTGATACGAGCATAAACTATCTAAAATCAAGTCAATATTCAAGACTCCTTGAAACGAGTTTAAACTTTCTAACATATTCAAGACTCATTGAAACGAGTAAAAACTTTTTAACATAATCAAGACTCTTTGAAACGAGTAAAAACTTTCTAACATATTCAAAACTCCTTGAAACGAGTATAAACTTTCTAGTGAACTAAAATTTATCGAGACTCATTTATTTTCACGACAAGTCGTCCATGAACAAGTCTCAAGGGGGTATTTGTAGGAATCGAAAATTTAAGAAATATTTGTTAATTATTTATATTTATTTGATGATGGAATCTTATAGATATCCATATTAAAATAAGTTATTTAATTGATAAATATATCTTTATATGGTGATAAATATCTATTACTTTGGAAATAAGTAAAAGATATAAGTCAATATTCAAGAGCCAATCAAATTGCGCCACCTAAGCCCTTACAGCCCATGATGGAGTCCAAAGTCCACTCAACTTCTCTATTCCTACAACTATAAATAGGGGTCTCCACACAACTTCAAATCACACCTAAAAATCATCTTCAAGAGCTTAAGAATTTAAGAGAGAAATTCTCCAAGATTTCTCTCTCAATATTTAAGGTGTCCCGGCGAGATTCAAGGCGTTCTTTGTGAGAAGCAACGCGTTCTTCGGCGGAAATATCTCAAGTGGCGTTTGATCTGGAAACAAGGCGAAAGTCCTCCAAGTCAACGTTATAAAGCTCGACGCACAACGTTACTTCGGAAACAAGACGAAAGTCCATCGAGTCAACACCATCAACTCCAAAGCTCAAGTCAAAGATCAAATCAAAGCTCAACGTTTACTTCGGAAGCAAGGCGAAAGTCATTCACGTTAACTTTATAAAGCTTGAAGATCAAGTCCAAAGAGATCAAGGAGGCATACTTCTCCATCAAATCTCAAAGACTACTCAAAGACCATTCGAGAGTCAAAGTGAAGAGAAGAATTGGAGGATCAAATAGAGATTGAACCCGCATATTTGAAATTCTTATATTTGTATGCAATCTTATATTTATTTGAATAATTATAATATTTTGTGTTTACACATACAATATATCGTAACATCATTTAGATTTGTTCGTAATCTGATCGTGTCATTGTATCAATATTTGATTATGGCCATGCACGAGGTTAAGTTTGTACGAGGTGTTGTAGATTGTACAAACATATCTTTAATACGAATGTATGATTGGATATATCGTATCATATATTGTACGACATACATAATATCGTAGTTTGATATATTGTACGACATACATTATCACTACGTTAAATTGTAGGATTTTGATATATCGTAGTTTGTGTTTGTACGATATACAGTATATCGTAACATCGTTTGATTTGTTTGTAATCTGATCGTGCCATATTTCAAGCACACGATTTTACAAATCTCGTAACAAACTACACATATGCATTCACAAAACCACAAATAATTCGTATTTTGTGCTATAAATTGGTCACCCTCACATACGAGATTAACAACATCGTAACAGACCAAGTACGGTATTGGAAATATCCTAACAATATACACACATGCAATTACCCTAACTAGATACATACTTTCACAGATAATTCGTCTTTTGTGTAGAGGTGTATACGAGCCGAGCCGAGCCGAACACTGGCAGGCTCGAGCTAGGCTCGTTAGAAAAATTTAAGGCTCGAGCTCGGTTTGAGCTCGATTCGAACTTTGTGTTTCGAGCTCGAGCTCGGCTCGACAGACATTAACCAAGCTCGAGCTCGGTTCGAGCTCAGCTCGCTATATATTCGTTTGGCCCGAGCTCGAACGTTCGAGTTCAGCTCGATAATCTAAAAATTATAAATGTATTAATTTATATTGATATTAAAAAGTAATAAAAAAATATTTATTAAAAGTATTAAAAAATTCGTGAACATGTTCGCGAACATGTTTGTTTAGGTAATTTGCTAACATGTTCGCGAGCTAGCTCATTTATTATCGAACTCGAACGTGTTCGCGAGCATTTCGAGCCGAACATAGACATACTCGAGTTCGGCTCAAAAAATTTGTCGAGCTCGATTTGAGGCTCAAGCTCGGCTCGTTTAGTAAACGAACGAACTTCGAACGAGTTTTTTTCCAGCCGAGCTCCGAATAGCTCGCGAACCGTTTGACTGGTGTACAATCCTAATTTTGTGGCATCAAATGTTCACCCTCACGTACAAGATTAACACTATCGTATCATCATACACACATGAAATTAAAAAAACACAAAGAAATTGTAACATCGTATCAATTTTAAGAAAAAATACATGCACAAATTTATCAAATCGTACCAAATATGTAATGTTATTCCTCAAAGTAGCTACAAAATATTTTTGAATTGATCAGTCTTTAGTACGAGTTTAATAAAATCATAGCCACAGAAGTAGAATATTTCTAATATCGTAACATCGTATGTACATGAAATCCCAAAAACACAAACAAATCGGAATATCATATCATCATACACACATGAAATTCAAAAACACAAAGAAATTGTAATATCGTATCAATTTTAAGCAAAAACACATGAACAAATTTATCAAATCGTACCAAATATGTAATGTTATTCCTCAAAGTAGCTACAAAATATTTTTGAATTGGTTAGTCTTTAGTACGAGTTTAATAAAATCATAGCCACAAAAGTACGATATACTAATATCGTAACATCGTATATACATGAAATCTCAAAAATACAAACAAATCGGTATATCGTATCAATTTTAAGCAAAACCACATGCACGAATTTGTAAAATCATACCAAATATGCAACAATGTTCTCCAAAATATCTACCAAACATACATGAATTGGTCAGTCTCAATATTTTTTATTTTTTCATTGGGTTTGATTTGACGCGACAGCATGTAGTTTAGTGCGACGCCCGAACGAACATCGAAGTCCTTCATGCGCATGAAAGCTCCTAGAGCTAATCTCTTCACTACAACCTTTGTTTCGGGCCCAAAAAAGTCGAGCACTTTACGGATTTCTCCAATTAGACCCTCGTAGCCATAACATTAGATTTTATAGTGAGGTGGTTTAGTGAACGTTGATCGGACATGTATCCACGCAACCTTGAAAATAATTAGATACAAATGTGTCAAATTTGTATTTCATGTACGAGTTAAGCAAAATCGTAACAAATCAAGTACGATTTTAGGTATATAGTAACAATATACACATATGTAATCCTAAAAATACAAACAAGTCTTATTGTCGTGACATCAATTTCCCACGCTCACATACGAGATTAACAACATCGTAATAGACCAAGTATGATATTGGGAATATCATAACAACATACACGCATGCAATTTCCCTAACTACACACATGCATTCATAGATAATTCGTATTTCATGGCATCAATTGTTCACCCTCACGTACGATTAACAATATCGTATCTACAGAAGTACTATTTTTTCACACATTGTATCATCAAATCTCAAACAAATCTGAATTATACATGTAATCACAAACAAATGATAATATTGAATGAACATCAATTATGAATATCGTAATATTTTGCATACATATACTCCCAACTATACCATGAAATCGTACAATTATATGCAAATAAAGTAAAATATTTTGAATATCGTAAAAATATCGATGAATATCATACGAAATATGGAGCGATATTTCCTAAGATAGCTATAAAACATGCATGAATAGGTCATCCGCGAGTAAGAGTTCAACAAAATCGTAACTACAGAAGTACAATATTCCAAATATCGTAACATCATACACACATGAAATTCAAAAACACAAAAAAATCGTAACATTGTATCAATTTTAAGCAAAACATATGCACAAATTTACCAAATCGTACCAAATATGTAATGTTATTCCTCAAAGTAGCTACAAAATATTTTTGAATTGGTTAGTTTTTAGTACGAGTTTAATAAAATCATAGCCACATAAGTAATATCGTAACATCGTATATACATGAAATCCCAAAAACACAAACAAATCGAAATATTGTATCAATTTTAAGCAAAAACACATGCACGAATTTGTAAAATAGTACTAAATATGCAACGATATTCTCCTAAATATCTACCAAACATACATGAATTGGTCAATCTCAATATTTTTTGCTTTTTCATTAGGTTTGATTTGACGCGATAACATGTAGTTTAGTGCGAGGCCCGAACGAACATCGAAGTCCTTCATGCGCATGAAAGCTCCTAGAGCTAATCTCTTCACTACAGCCTTTGCTTCGGGCCCAAAAAAGTCGAGCACTTTACGAATTTCTCCAATTAGACCCTCGTAGCCATAACATTGAATTATGTGGTTGGGTGGTTTAGTGAACGCTGGTCGGACATGTGTCCACGCAACCTTGAAAACAATTAGATACAAATGTGTTAAATTTGTATTTCATGTACGAGTTAAGTAAAATCGTAACAAACCAAGTACTATTTTAGGAATATCGTAACAACATACACATATGTAATCCTAAAAATACAAACAATTCGTATTGTCGTGGCATCAATTTTCCATGCTCACATACAAGATAACAACATCGTAATAGACCAATTACGATATTGAGAATATCGTAACAACATACACGCATGTAATTACCCTAACTACACACATGCATTCATAAATAATTCGTATTTCATGGAATCAATTGTTCACCCTCACGTACGATTAACAATATCGTATCTACAGAAGTACTATTTTTTCACACATTGTATCCTAAAATCTCAAATAAATCTGAATTATACATGCAATCACAAACAAATGATAATATTGAATGAACATCAATTATGAATATCGTAATATTTTGCACACATATACTCCCAACTATACCATGAAATCGTACAATTATATGCAAATAAAGTATGATATTTTGAATATCGTAACAATATCGATGAATATCGTAACAATATTGATGAATATCGTACCAAATATGTAGCGATATTCCCGAAGATAGCTACATAATATGCATGAATAGGTCATCCGCGAGTACGAGTTCAACAAAATCGTAACCACAGAAATACGATATTTTAAATATTGTAACATCATACACACATGAAATTTAAAAACACAAAGAAATCGTAATATCGTATCAATTTTAACCAAAAACACATGCACAAATTTATCAAATCGTACCAAATATGTAATATTATTCCTCAAAGTAGCTACAAAATATTTTTGAATTGGTCAGTCTTTAGTATGAATATAATAAAATCATAGCCACAGAAGTACGATATTTCTAATATCGTAACATCATATATACATAAAATTCCAAAAACACAAACAAATCGAAATATCGTATCAATTTTAAGCAAAAACGCATGCACAAATTTATAAAATCGTACCAAATATACAACGATATTCTCCAAAATATCTACCAAACATACATGAATAGGTGAGCCTCAAGTACGAGTTTAATAAAATTGTAGCAACAAAAGTACGATATTTCGAATATCATACCTCATTCATATGAACAACAAATGTTGCTACGAGTGTACGAGTTTAATCAATGTCGTGGCATCTGTAAATCGTACAACTTCAAAATTTGACGAATGAAAAATTACGGTGGGTGAGAATCGAGGCGGTGGAGAAGAAAAAGAGCGCAACGACGGAAGCGGTGAAGCGGGGCGCTGACGGAGAAGAAGAAAAGCTAGGCGGCGGCGTAGATCTGGTTTTCTAGAGAGAGAAAGCAAAAACAGAGAGGTAGAGAGAGAAAGAAACAGAGAGAAAGAGAAGAAAGTAGTGGTGGTGGTGGAGAGAAAGCGGCGGTGGAGCGGTGGCGGAGCAATGGCGGAGTGGCAGAGCGACGGCGGTGGGAGAGAATGGGTGGTGGTGGTGGAGGTTGGAAGAAAAATTTGCAGAGAAGAGAGAAAGAGGTAGAGAGAGAAAGAGGTAGAAGGAGAATCTGAAATTAAAAATGATTTTGAAAGTAGTAAATTTGGTGTATATAGGTAAAACCTTAAATTAAGTTCCAAGGGTATTTTCGTCCCAAATTTAAAAATATGGCTTTTTTTATTGTAATTTAAAAGTGGATCTATAAGTATACTATTTAACTCTAAAATGGTCCTTTTAGTAGTTAACTCTTTAATTACCCTTTTTTTGCAATTCGCCTACTGCGCTTTTTCTTAAGTGCAAGATTAGTTTGATTGTATATTTGCTGATTTTTCCATCAGTTCATTTCTTATTGTTACTCTGATAATATTGCATTGATTAAATATATTAATTTTAATTTGAATTAATGTAACGTTGGTTGTTATTTTTATTTTTTGAATTAATTTAATGGTAAATTTGAATTGTTTAATATTAAAGTTAGAGACAGCTTAGAGATAGGGGTAGGTGTTTCTAAACTATCTCTAGTAGAAAAATGGGAGTTAGAGGCCCTTTGGAAACCACTAATGATCTCCAAGGATCGTAGATAGTTTTATAACCTTGATTCTTTCGCATATTCATATGTTCAAAACATATGTAACTAAACAAATAGGGATTTATAAAAGTTCAATATTTCAGTTAAATATTAAAATAATTAGAATAATTAAATGTGATATATTGTGTATCAATTAGTTGAGCTAATTATTAATACCAAAAATCATGGGACCAAATTAGTGTTGGATCCTTTCTTTAGGAGTACAATTACATCTTATAAGTTTCTTTTTAACTTATAGATCTCACACCTAGGTGTGAGTCGGTATGATGTACCTTTTTAACTTATAAATCTCACACCTAAGATGGGTCGGTATGATATATCTTATTATTTTTTGTCATACTTTATACCTTATTTTAAATAACGGTATGAGAAATTTCATATTGTTACCTCACCGAACTATTCGGTATACCTAAATTTCGGTTTGAAGCAAATCACATGCAAATTACGGTATATTGAAATCTTTACGGTATATCGAAATTACCATTATACCAAAAAAATATTTATATTGAAAACGTGTGCATAATATTGAATAATATCAAGCAAACATAATAAAACCCTTTCAAACAAACTTCAACACCCGATTGTGAGAAAATTAAACCTAAATTCTATAATTTAAAATTCTAAATTCCTAATTAAATAATAAAAATATTATTTACTACGGTAACGGTATTCAACTATATACCACAATATCGAGAAAATCATACATGGACTTTACCGTACCCTGATTATACGATATGATACCTTACCAAAAATTATGATATACTTTAAATTTCGATATTTTTTGGTTCCGTATTCGGTATATTTTGTCAGCCCTAAAAGTCACACCTAATTAATAGTAGTAGACTAGTAGTAAAAGTAAGACGTTGAAACCTGCATGATTGAACTTTTCAATAATATTTATTTTTAGAAATTTTTTGTTCTTAGAACAAATATTAATAAAAGAAATTCTTATTATAAGCCTAAAATAACTTATGATTTATTTTAGGGAAATTCACCAAAGATGGTTCTCCGATTAATTTAAAGTATTTTCCTAACAAAACTACGACGTCTATCGTAAAATCATGTATATCAATCACCATTTCCTCGTCGTGATATAAAATATCAGAGTTAGAGCATTTACAGCAAGGGTCTAGTAAGACCTAGGTCTAAGCACTGGGAAACGTGATTTTAATGATTGGTGGTGTTGAGTTAGACATAGGTTGATTTCTCCACATCAATGAGGTTGAGTAAGACCTAGGTCTAAGCACTGGGAAACGTGATTTTAATGATTGAATAGATTTTATTTTGTTATTTTTTTTATTTTTAATAAATTTTATAAAAATTAATTTAATTAAATTCAGAAATTAATAAATGACAATTTTATTGAATTAAAAAAAAACTACAACATACACTAATTAAAAAAAAATACAATAACAAAAAACTACTTCATTACAATAATTTAAAAAAAAAAAAGACAACTACTCCTCCCAATTGAATTCCCTTGGGAGGTGGATTCGCCGGATTTGGAGATTGATTCGGTGGGATTGAACCAAAAGTTTGCGAATACCACGAATTAAACTGATCGTTGGCCATTTTTTTTGCACAAAATATGATGTGAAAGAGTAAGTTTTTTTGTAGGGAAGATTGGATGAAGAAAGAAATTTTTTGGTGTGTAGAATGAATGAGTTGAAGGGATATATATAGTGAAAAAATGAAATGTAACCGTTGGAGTATATTTAATTTTGTTAATATTATTTTTTTTTTTCAGAAAATTAAAAATAAAATGGACCAATGAGGACACGCCACGTATCCCCATTTTTTGACGTGGCGGAATCGAGGAAGGGATCGAACGATCGACCTCGCACTCGACACCACCATCGACACAGGAGGTGTCGATCCCCCCACAGCAGCTTCGACACAGGGTGTATCGATGTGGGGGGTGTGTCGAGCGGCATCGACACCGGATCGACACCCCCTCCACGAAGCCCGCTGTAAGTGCTCTTACTATTCAATTAAATAACTGAATTGTCATAAGAAGGATGAAAAGTGGAAAAGATGAAAATATGATAATTGGATAAGAAAGAAGAACATGATGATGAACTTTTGTGCAATCGATTTAGCGAGCGATAAGACGTGTCGTGTAATTAGAATGTAGAACTGCCCAATCCTAATTAATCAATCAATCAATCGATTACTGTGGTAGAGAGAGGAGAGAGAGAGAGAGAGAAAATGAAGTTGTTAAAGAGAGAAAGGAGATGCGATAAGACCGAGAGAGATGATGAGAAAAGAGGATAAGCACCAAATGTCAGCACGCCAAAATATCTCTGTAATTATAAGCCCAATTGCCCAAACACTATTGCGCACGCGTCCACTTAGCATTCTTGTACGTTGCATGCATCCATAAATTTCTCCATATCTGTATTTAAAACTCGTATAATAAGGCAATGGATAAATTTTTAATTATTATATTGTCAATTAAAAACTAAATGAGGACAATAATAAAATAGAAAGTTTTTTATATACTTATTTGGTGATACATTTTTTTTTATTTCAAACTAAAATATTTATTCAGGGATATATAAAATATTAGTTAACAACATATTAATTTATTCTGGGCCTTAAATAATTAAAAGTTCTGCAAAGCACTAGTCAAAAACTATACAAATCCAAAATTTCAGGCAAAGGGTTACTTTTATTTGAACAAAAAGGAAAATCTTATTAATTGGTTAGAAACTTATGTACAAACACAATTAAATATATTGTGAAATAATGCTCCCTCCATCTAGGGATGATAATGGATCGAGTTTTATGGGTATCCATACTTTTCAAACTCTAATAGGACGAGTTTGAGAAATATTAAAAGGTTTTAGGATGGGTTTAGGTAGAAACATGTAAATTTGTGACGGGTTTAGGTCGGGTTTGGGCAATTACCTCCGGGTATCCCCTACCCAAACTCATTTATATATATACAAGAAAAAAAAATTATATGTATAAATTATTATATAATTATAAATATTAATAGATTTAGGGTTTTATATTATTCTCTTAACTCACTCACATTCCGTAAGAGTGAATTATTTAATGTTTCTCCTCTACTTCTATAAATCTACTTCCGAAATATAACGATACATCGGCAACATCAATAATTCATAATCTTCTAATTATGTTTAAAGGTTATGTAAGTTCGTAGTACTTTGCTTTGTGATTAATTTTAGTGAAATTTTCTATTGATATTTATGTTTTAATCATGATTATAATATTTTGTTATTTAATGTTTGATTTTTAGCATTCGGGTTTTTAGCGGGTAATAAATGGGTATTATCCAACGGGTTCGGGTCGGGTACAGGTACGGCTTTTAATTTTTTTTAATTCAGGTTTGGGACGTGTTTGGATGTGAAAAATTTTCATGGGCTTGAGTTTGAGAAATGTTTAATAGGTGGGTACTCAATCCATTGTCATTCCTACTTCCATCTACGAAAATTATGATTAGATTTTTTTTTTTGATTCGTCCATGAAAATTATAAATTTTTTATTTATGGAAATGACTTTACACACTATTTACTTTCTTAACCTCATTCCTTTCAATATTTATATAAAAATCAATCTCTGGCGCCCACAACTTTATTACTCCACTTAAATATCTATCTATTTTTTAATATAAAAGATAAAGGGTATAATAGTTCACTTATATATCTACTTAACTTTTCTTAAAATTTATACCATAATCTAAAATTATAATTTTCATGGACGGAGTAAGTATAATTTAAGTGATTCTAGTTCTAGCTTACAACAACAACATAACATATGAGATGATCACAGTGAAGCACCAAATAATAAAGTAAAATAAAATACTTAAAACTAGATAATAATGCATAAATTGAAGCCACATCACCAGTTACTACTTACTACAGCAAGTCAATGAGTAACACGAAAGGTACTTCTTAATTGTCCATTTTATTATATAAAATGAAATATCTGCGAGATTTTGTTTCGATGTGCGATATTTGGTGCAAACGAAGTTAAAAATAAATGGTGCTAAAAAAATATTTTGACGCCGCATTCATACCCAAACTTTATTGGATTAATAGATTGTACAAACTACTCACATAAAAAAACAATATTGAAGGACAATAATAATAATAATAATAATAATAATAATAATAATAATAATAATTTGCTGCGTCTAAAATAAAAAAATATTAAGGCCATCAATTTTCCCACTCCCATACACCATGGCAATGGCATAACTAACTTATCATAAATTTCAAAGTAGTAAACTACATATAACGTGATCACATATTCTTTTCCTTTCCCTAGCTTTCAAGTATCAATTATACCAATCTCATTTTATAGTTCCAACAACGCAACAACTAAATCTGTAATTTTTCTGTTTTTTTTTTCCACAATATACTGTATTTGGTAATATGAATCTTCAAAATATATCGAATTCATACTTGGCGTCACGAATACAATTTCTGTTTTCCTAAAAAGAAATAAACAAGTAATTTCAGGTTTAAAACTGGGCCCACATAATCTTGGGCCATACAGTTAGAGAGGGGGGCGGTGAGAGCGCGTTTTCAAGAATGGGCCCAACAAATTTAAATTTCTGGTATAATATTGGGAGCCGTTGATCCGCCAATCATACATACACCTCATGTTCAAACTCAACAAAGCTAAAATTTCAAAGTTTAGCTAAGAAGCATAATACAAATAGATAAATAAAATGATAATAATGATTAAATTAAATAAACAGAGGAAAAGGAATCAATAGCATTGATTTCTTACTTAGATCACCTAAATTAGTTATGTCCAATCATTGCAATTAAAGTTTGTATTTTCTCAAATCAAACTTTATTTCTCAAAACATACATCATTAAATTATATACGAGTTGTTTGATCAATGAAACTTAGGTGTCTTTGATTTTTTTAAAACCAGTGTGATATGAAAAACGTATAATAACTTAATAATAATTGTATTAGCTAGGTATATAAAATAATTTCGTTCAAGAAAGCATTTTTCGACGTATTTGGTTTTATATGTAATTCACATTGATATATACTTCTCCTATTAAACATATGATTATATTATCCCTTTGACATTTTGACATTTGGTCCTAATAGCCTGAACACCCTTTTACCACAAAGCAACAAAAGAAGAGGTCGACTAGGATTCACATCTCTCTCTCTCTCTCTCTCTCTCTCTCTCTCGGCTGAGATTTCTAAGAAGTTTTCGGATGGATGAATCCCACTCCTTTTTCTCTGTTCTATTTTTTAGTAGCATTAAAATAAAATACAATAAAGAGTTTGTTGTTTTATTGGTGTTCTACAACTACGATTGACTACTCATAATTACGTCTAGCTAGAAGAAACTTTATTGCTCACCACCACATCCTTCTACTATTTTATAAGCATTTTCGGTTATTTATTCCATTAATATCACACGTTAGATCATAGAGATTAATTAAAGGGGGAAAAATGATGTAAGATTAAATATAAAATAGAATTGTACACATCATGCCAAGAGGAAGTGGGATTAATAAGGGAGGTAAGAAAGTTCCACTTATAAGTTGTACATAACTAAAAGCCAAGCTGATTTCAAAAAAATAAAAATAAATAATAATAATAATAAATAAATAAAAGCCAAGCTATTCCTTTGCCGATATAGTGGGCAAATTTCGTATTTATATATTAGGCCCAATTAACTTACTTGACAAACCAAACGAGCCAGACAAGCCAGACGAGCTGGCCCAATAGCCAGTTAATCAAGTTCAAACTTGCAGTTGGGCCGTAGAAGCCATATGTATAACCTGTGATCCGCCACGTCGGTCATGACGGTTGATGCGACCTAACAAATTGATTTGCCATATCCGCTGGAGACGAGGTCAAGATGATGTGGTTCCGTCAAGATAGGAACTGCCGTAGCAGAGTAGGCTAACGGATAAGGCTGACAGAGAGAAACCCTAAAGGTATTGGCGGCTCTATATAAACGACTTGATTAGGTCAAGCAAGACCATCTGGACTCTCGTGCTCTCATTCTCTCAACTGTCTTCACTTACTCCGCTTGCTCAGTCTCCTGATAGCCTTCTTTATCGGTCTCAAGACCGCTGGAGTTGCCCGTCACGCCCACTACAATCTACCTATACTCTCATCCGCCACCGTCACCGTCGTCACCCTCAGACCTATCCCGATCCACCCGATCCATCCCGATTATCATCGGCTCTCCACACAATCTCTCTACTTATTTTATCTACTTTCTGCTTACTTTATCACCGTACTAACTTGAGCGTCGGAGGCTCTTTGGTCGACACCCCCCACTGTTGCTCACCTTAGGGCTCTCACGTTTTGTATGTATTGTGTTGACAGGTTGCTAGTGCCCGATCAACTCGACGTGCCTTACGTCACCCTCAATTGTAGATCTAACCTCTACAGTTGAATGTTAGGTTGCAATCTATAACATGTAGCTAAATTATATATATATCTATTTTTATATAATATTATTATATTCGACATATTTATGTAATCATACAGGTAGTGAAAAAATGCCAAAACGAGAAATTGAAAACCTTCTAGATTCATGAATATTTGTTTTTCTAGTTACTTGTGATCGTTTACAGTTATAACTCATAAGTATGATTTATATAATTTGGTTTAAAAGATATTGATAAAATTTGAATTCGTAAAAATTGCGTTAAAAAGCCATACGCATATTATAAAGAATGTTAATTATAACATATTATGACAGCAATATTTTACTTTTGTCATCATATATTGGTTCCTCTTAGCAATCTGAATCATTAATTATGAATGGTAATTCTAAATGTGACGCATATTTATAAATCATTGATATAATCGATTACTCAGCTTGCCCTTTTCCCGAACAAGTTGGTCATGGAGCTAAATCTTAACATAAAAGTTCAGAAGAAATATTGCATTAGGACGTACTCGAATAAGTGTTATTTTTCTCGAAATTCTATACAAAAAATAATGCTAAATTTCTCATTTTGTCTTTCTCATCAAAACAAATTTTTAAATTGTTTCTCTCAAAAAAAAAAAAATTAAATTAAATTTTTGAATTTAATAATTTGAGATAAAAAGAAAGATTGCCACTTTTCATATACTATGAGTTTTGGCAGCAGTAGTGGAAATAATATAAATATACAAATTATGTTAATTACGTTAAAAGTTAAGCTATTAAATTACGTGTAACCTAACTAATTAATTATGTGTAATTAGGATTATATTGACCAAAACGAAGAATCGGCGGTCCATAATAATTATTGAAATTTGACAAAATATTTTGATGAAAATGCAAGTAATAAATGAAGTCAAAGCGGCATAAATTAGAAGCCTGCACATGAAAAAAAGTCAATTCCGCGTCTAAGTTTAAAACCTAAATCAATTTAATAAATCACGTTTAAGGGTATAACTGGAATTTCAAACCACCAAATTTTCTTGCATAAGACGAGACTGAAGACTACCTAAAAAACGCGAGACATTAAGAGAGAGAAAGTTTAGAGAGAGAAACGCGAGCCAGGTTTCCGAGTAACAGAAAAAACAGCCGGATTGAATTTATTTGTTACTACAATTTCTTATTCTTATTTCGAAGGAGAAAAAGAAAAGGAGAAGGAGAAGGAGAAGTGATGAGCGATATTATATTATTCATAGATGATTTGAGATTATCATCTTCTTCTGCAGAATCGATTTGCAGAATCTGCCATGAAGAAGAATTTGAAAGCTGTAAAACTCTCGAGAATCCTTGTGCTTGTTCTGGGACTGTAAAGGTGTGTGTGTGTGTGTGTATAGGTATTTTCAAGAACCTTTGTTGATGAATTCTTGATCATGTTTTTCAGTATGCACACAGAGATTGCGTACAGAGATGGTGTAATGAAAAGGGGAACACAACTTGTGAAATTTGCTTACAGGTTCGTTTCTGTGTGTGTTTTGGAGAGAGAGAGAGAGAGAGAGAGAGAGAGAGAGAGCGTGTGTATGTACGCCTTTAATATTGATCATGATCATGATCAAACAATACCAGGAAGCAGGAATATTAGTATATTATAACTCTGTTTTTATTTTAGTTTTTTTCCTAAAAGCTTTTAGAACTCTTCTTGTTTTTGTTGATAAATTCGAATTTGTTTTCTAGAATTCGTGTTTGAGTCGTTTTCCTGTTTGAGAAGCTTCTCATATTCCTTTTCCAATTGATATAACCTAGTTTTACTGAGCTTCAAAGTTTGGATTTTTCAACTGGTAATTTCTTATTCTTAAAATTGGGAAAATATTTACTTCTTTTCGTTTTTATATTTACATACATGTAACAAACAAGAAATATGTGTATATACATATACAGAACAGTGCGTGTGTTTTTCAATATTGTCTTAAAAATGCAAAGAAATATGTTATGTCTCTATCTCAACTGAATTTCGTGGAGTATAAATAAGTCTAAATGTCTAATATATGGGTGCTTTTTTAATTTTTATTTTATATTTTTATTGCAAGAATGCGACATCATATTCTTCTTATCTACTTCTTGTTTCCAAATTTTGTAGTCCCCCACTTTCATTTTCATTTTCTCACTTCAATTCGAAGACGTGTGATTTAAATATTTTAATGAAAAAGGTAGTTTTTAATTTTGTTACGTTAATATAATAATAACGAAAAGAACTTTCTTCTTTTTTCCTTTTTAAATCAAATTGCAGAAATTTGAACCTGGGTACACATCTCCACTAAAGAAAACACAGCTCATTGATGCAACAGTGACAATAAGGTATTTATCTCTCTCTCTCTCTCTCTCTCTCTCTCTCTCTCTCTCTCACTAACTCTTTTTTTCTTCCATCATTATCTTAAAATTAAAATAAAAGATTTCTTTGAAATTAAGATGTAGGCGCCTTGAATCCAAACTTGTTTGTTTTTTTATTTCGTTTTTAAATACACCGGCTTTATTCATGGATTGCACATACATTCCCTTCTCCATAATATTTTATTTGTTCTTAATTTGAGGCCAATAATTCAAGATTTGTATCTATGTATTTTGTCTTACTGGTGCCACTTAAGTTGGGTTTTAGAAGGAAAAGAAGATAAGCATACATCACATAATTCTACAAACATAAAACATTGTTATTATGTCAACATGTACTAAAACTTTAATGAAGTAACACTTGATGGAACTGAGCTCCATAATGTTATGTCCTTTTTCTTTCAAACTACATGATTTATGAACATGTAACTTGTATAGAATAATAAATTATACCTTATAGGATAAAGTAAAATTTTGTAGGAAAAATAGAATCGGAACTGATTGATTGCATACGAGTTTTGATAATAGGAGAAGTTTGGAAGTGCCAAGACACGATCAAGAAGAAGAAGAAGAAGAAGAAGAAGACGACATTAATCTGGAAACAGAGCATTATGAGTGTGAATCAGCAGCTGATAAAACTGCTTCTTTCTGCAGATTATTGGTTCTAATTGTGAGTACTTTTCATTTAGTCTTTCTGAATTATTTAGTTAAATTATTAGCTCATAAATTTTGCAAATATCTTCCAGAAAATGGGGGGGGAAAAATGAATTATTAGTTTCAAGTAACTTCCACAATTTTCTGACAGTCTGTAGCTAGGAAAATTCAAACTCACACATAATTTAAACTCGCATACACACACACACACACACACACACACACACACACACACACACACACTGACATATAGTGTGAATTATTATACTCACGAGCTCCATAAAATTTGCAGTTCACAGCTCTGCTTCTGACAAGACATTTGTTTGCTGTCGTAACTGGAGGAGAAGGGGCTTACCCCTTTTCACTTCTTACAGTAAGTTTTACTCGTTTCTATATTGCTGTAAAAAAATCCCATAATTATCCTTTGGGGTATATCAAAACGTACCAAGGGTCGAGATTTGGGACTTCAAACTCTATCGCTCTCGCAAAGAAACCGAAAAATGATTTTCGACTTGCATTGCAGGTGCTTATAGCCAAGGCTAGTGGTATACTAGTTCCCATGTACATATTGATTCGGATTTTAGCAACATTACAGAGCAACATTGGGCATCATTATCAGGTATTTTCATCACTAAATACTTAAAATCTAGTATATAATATATCTACCTAGTTATAATGCAAGAAACTAAAATAAAGCTGACAATCGACAACATTTTACCTGTATCAGAATGCTGGCAGTGATGAAGACGATGAAGATGAAGACGAGGATGACGAAGAACAGCATAGAAGAATCGCAACACAAGTTTAACCAACTTCACTCATTCCTTAATTCACTTTGTACCTTTTGTGTGTATTCTTCAATCTCTTTTTTTTCCCTTTTTTTTTTCTCTACAGAAACTGATGAAAATACAGTATACTGAAATATACAACGAAAAAGGGGGGAATTTTTTTATTTTATCAGCAACTCCTACAGAAATTGAATAATGCAAAACCCTCCCAATTTCATTTCCATAATTTTCACCAATCATAACAGAATCCAAAACTTTACAACAACCTTCACAGTCAAAATTAGGTTGCACTTTTGGAAATATTTCACCAATAAATATTGTAGCTCAGCTAGAATATTGAATTAGAAAATTCAAGCTCAGAGCAGCAGGATTCTATCACCTGAAACTGCGCTCAAAAACTGTACCATTTACAAGCCCAGCTGCTAAAGTTTTAACTTCGTTTCCCTCCCTAGGCGAATGGGATATAAAACCATGGCTGCTGGGTTGACTGTATGGGCAACTTACCTAATACTGTTGTAGAAGTAACCTCGCTCTAGATTGCAGGCTGCTTAACAAGCCATCATCCTTGCTTTGAGCAAGAGTCTGGCAGTCTGTAGTAGCTGCGATCTTCATCAAGTTCTCGATGATCAATGCTGCTTTGTCTTCCCACCTTTTGGCCCCTAATTTATTGCCATAAGTTCCTTCAAACTCCTGAGACATTGCTGCAGCCTTATGTAGAACTGTATCAGGAAGTCCTGCAAATTACAGCAAAACATGATTAACACACTGATGTCTTCTTCTTGTAACTATTTTTGAGGTGTTAGCAATATCATATAAGTAAGAGATTCTTAAAATTTCCAGAAGCTATTCAGCGTTTTATGTACCCGCTAAACGAGCAACGTTAACACCATAACTTTTAGGGCATGCACCAGGTGTCAATTTGTATAGGAAGACTACTTCCTCCACACCTCCAACTCCTTTTACAACTTGGCAAGCCATATGACAGAGGGAGACCTGTACGAATGTTTCAAGTTGATGAAATCCACAAAATAGCAAATATTTTGACCCAGTAAAAGTGCTTTGTGCACAGATAAAAATGAAACTAGTTGCATTGAAAGACTTCTGAAGAACATTCGAGAACTAAGAATGCTTGAGTGCTTCTGCCGAAAAAGGGTTAATAAAATGCCATAAACAAATTTGTTTGCATAAGTTTCGATTACTTTCATTAGTATTTGTTTTGGAAGAGAGAATAAGTAATTGACATACCTTAGGATCACTCTGGTAGTCAACAGCTAATCTATGATAATGTGTAGAAAACATTCCCCGACATTGCACTGTGTGAACAAAATGTTCGAGCACCGATGCACTGGCAAAGATACCAAATAAGAGATCAAGAATAAAATATGCTAGTTCACTAAAGTCGAGCGAAGCAAAGCAGACACTACTTGTTTGCTACTACTTAGTTCGCTTGATTATTAATGGTTTTCTGCAAAAAGATTAAGTTGCACTTACGCGATGGCTTGCCCATCTGATGTTGATGTTCCTCGTCCCAGCTCATCCAGTGCCACGAGTGAACTGCGCGTTGCTGAAGTCTACATGCATCATTGACAATAAGTTAAAACATGGAAAATATTATCAAACTAGGTAACCCTCTTTTTTTAAATATAATTTTGAGAGTGTTATTAGATGTTCTGCTGCGAATAAACTTGCAAATTATACTCAGAACCTCACACACGCACGCACTTAACTATGAGCTTCTAAAAGCAATACCGGAGTCCAAATTACGTTCCTACAAGCCATATTTGCTTTTAAGAACTCATATACCAGGAGTCCCTTTCCATGCTATTCTACTTAGGACACATCAATATATTGTTTTCATTTCACAAGAAATATATTCGGTCATGAGTTTTACAGTTTAAATTGGGCAGGACAGCCTTATGCCTGATTTGAAATCAATCCTCGTATCCATCGCAAACCTAAAAAAAGGTCTCACTACCTGGCCCATCTGAAAGTACCCTACCCGAACCTCGATGACTATCGATCTTTTTTCCCAATACCTGTCCCATTAGGTTCATACGGGTTAGGTACCCAGTAATACCCGCCAATTAATGCACTCACCAGCATGGATGCAGTTTCCACAAGCTCTGTCAGAAATGTGCTATGACCAGCCATAATCTGATCTTTAGCACCCATTCGAACAAATATACGGTCAAAAGGATTCAAAACAAAACTTTCTGCAGGCACATCAGCTCCTATCTGTGGAGAACCAAAGTGAGGCTGTTGATATAGAAAGAAAAATTACTTCAAGTACTACTTGAGAGAAGAGATGCAACACCAAACCTGGGCCAAAATCACTGCCAAGCAAACTTGGCGGAGAAGAGTAGACTTCCCGCCCATGTTAGGACCAGTAAGGAGTATAAAGCTGGAGTGGCCAGAACCACCTAGTGTAACGTCATTGGTGACGAAGGTGCCCTCTCCCAGGGTATCACTCTTTAAAACAGGATGCCCTAAGCTTTTAGCACTAAGGGATGGCACTTCATTAGGATTCAATGAAGCTATAACTGGACGACAGCTTCTCCCTTCATAATAATCACTTACAATTGACAAGCTGATTAAAACATCCAGCTCTGCAATATAGCATTCAACTCTCAAACATGAACTATATTAAGATAAGCAATCTCGTGAACAACTACAATTTTTTATTTTTTATTTGGTTTTTTAGCTGACAATAACAACAAGAACTTTGACCTAGTTAGAGACATTAATGGAGTAGCATATTAAGGAATATAACAGGAGCAGACTAGGTCACAACAATTATACCTGCAATAGTAGAGATGAATTGCCTCCACTTAATGTGATTATCACAAAATCGTTCTATCAACCTCTGAAGAATGCTCTTCAATTGTGACTCCTTCTCAGATTCAGCTTGTGAAAGCTCTCCTAGTAAATCTTTAATCACTGGATTCCAGTATCGGACGAAACCCTGTGAAACCAGTCATTCAGAATAGTAAACAAAGAATTTGAGATGCACGCAAGCAAGAAAGGGGAAGTAATTTCAACATGGTCAAACATATTCCAGATTGAGCCTCCTGGGGCATTTATGGAAACAATTTACGAACAAATAGACCCTTTCTATTTCAGGAGCAAGCTAGTGATAGCTTTGATTTTCAAAATGGAATCAAATGTCTTCAGGTTTAAATTATAAAAAAAAGGTTACAACCACTGATCAATGTTCTACTATATTGACAGGGCAATATACTTGTTCAAATAGTGACCTAGTCTGCTGTAGAAACAATAACTGATTTGCTGCCTGCACAATGACGGTTAAAATAACAATAAAAAAGCTGTTCAACATTTTACTAACTATGAACAAGACCAGTAACGAAGCTCAATTAACAGAGCTCAGGAATTTTCCCAATCAACCAACTCTAATAGATCTGTAATGTTCCTCTGAGTCCCATTGGAAGCATGTCATCAGAAGTGAAGAACTACAGAACAGCATGTGCAGCCAAACATTGTGGGGTTTTACCTTCTTTGATGATCGTAATTCAAATTCCTTTGGAATCTCCTCTGATAAACTCTCAGGCATTTCCAAAAGGTATGCATCTTTTCCAATCGTTACATAACGAATCTGCAACAAATCCCAAATGAAATTAAATTATGCAAGAAGTTCAACCATCATGAACCTGGCTATTTCAGAAATTCTTACAGATGAATCTCCAAGTAACTTCTGCTGCTCCTTTAAATGTTTTCTGAGCTTGGATTCAACGTCCTTTACTACTTGGCATGCAGCGTCATAATCAATATCAGCCCCTTCTCGAGGTATGATGCGCCCTGATTGATATGCTTCCTCCCAATCAAAGGCATCTTTGAAATGCCTTAAAATAGAATTGACATCTGGGATCCCTGCACCTGGAAACATGCAATGTAAGGAGCTAATAACCAAGGAGTGTTACAGCGAGAGCTATTTCAGACTTTCAGCTATACCGGGAATTAGTAGATGATGTAGTAGTTTAGATTCCACATTCTCTAGAATAGCACTAAGTGCAGAGCATGCATTGGTCATCATTTCACATCCACGCAGAACTGAAATGAACTCTTGGAGTAGCTTTTTTGATGCATCCTCATAGAGAACAACTTTATTTGCATTCCTGCCACTAGCTTCACTGTATCAATGTATTTACCCAGAAAACAAGAAGAGAATCAGTTGAAAGAAGTAGTACAGCAAAATTCACGGAAAACACAGGAACTGAACAGCTTTGCAACTTCACCTGCCAGCAAAGATGCGAGCAAGCAAACGCTCCATGTCAGGTAGCCTCGATAACTCTTTTCTGAAGCTAAGCACATGAGGTTGATTAACTCCCTAAGATATAAAACACAATCATATTTAAAAAAGGCACTTTTCCATAGCAGAGGTCATCAGAACCAGCACTGAGTATTTTTAGTTCTATGAGTTCCAGTTGCTCAAGATGAAAAGATTAAAAGATTAATTTTTATACATACACATCAAATGAATATATTAAGGCCTATAGACAACTAAAACTATGAGGAGAGAGTTTATCATAGTCATATATACCCTTAGTTCTGCTATAGCATCCTGTCGCTCCTTAATTGACTTGGGATGATACAAAGGTCTGGCAAGCCATGTCCTAAGCAGCCTCTTACCAAATGCCGTGGCACAATGATTTAATTGAGCATATAAAGTCCTGAAAAAGACAAAAATGACGGGGGGGATTAGGAAAAATCAGATACCATGAAAAAACAATTTTGAAACACATGTGAGAAGAACGAATTCAAGTTACCCAGAAGCTTCTCCATTTCTGCTATTTTCAAATATCTCTAGATTCTCCAAGGCAGCAGCATCAAGAACCATGTATGGTTTTTGGGCAATTTCACCAAAACCAGAGCATGGGAGCAATTCAAATTTAGCAAATCTAAGAAGAGACTCATCAAGGAAAGCCTGCCTTAAATAGAAAAGAGTTGCACCAAGTGCTGATAGTGCGTGGCTTCCATCCTCACCCACACTTGTGAGATTGGATAGCACATCTGGTAGGCAGTTTGTACCATCATTAGTTATTGAAGAATCACTGGACTGCACAGTAGTTTCATTTTCTGATGAACTATGAGAATGATCACCAAGACGCTGATAAATGCTTGTAACTTCAGAAATAGCTTTCTCAGCATTCCAAAATTCAGAGAACGGAACCAGCTCGTTTACAAGAGGATTTCTTGTATACCTAAATAGTGCCTTTTCAGTCTCAGTACACAGCAACTTGGCCGGTTTTATAATTTCCACTGGCCTTAATTCAGATAATAAACAGCATAGTGAACTGCAATCAGCATCGTCCCTGAACTGGTGAAAGGAATCGTACTTAATCCCACAGAAAAAGCATATCAACATAAGAAACACAGAACAGGATGAAGTCTGCCATTACAAGCATATAAAACAAATACGCAACCCCCACTATTTACGTCGTGGAATTCACCAATCAAGAGTACTAACATGTCTTGACACTTCAGTCCTCAGAATTAAAAGGTTTACTTCCAAAATCTAAATAAAAGTAGAATAATGCAGAAAACCATAAAATCTTAATTCAGGATAGAGCACAAGAATATTCAAGGACATCAAGAACTTTATATGCTAAACAACAATATACATAAGTTTTTCAATCTTACCTGCCCGAGGATAATCTTGCTTGTAGCAACATCAACCGCACAGAATCCAAATATGTGGACCCCTTGTTCACTTGCTGAAATTTGGCAGCTTTCGGTCACTGCAATTAGATATGAAGCATCAGGGTTCGTCGAAAGACTCTCTCCCTCTGTTAAGGTTCCTTTTGTCACAACAGCACATATCTCACGTTTGACAACCTGGAAAGATAAGCAGTAACTGTCAAACATAGTACGATAAGAAAGTTTTCCTATTCAGTTCCAGAATCAATTTTTTTAGTAGAATTGAAAGATCAGTTCACTCAATGACCTTATCCTTAGAGCCCTTTTCTTTTCGACGAATATCAAGCTGTTCTGGTGTCTCTGTTTGCTCCACAACAAGAACTCGATAGCCCTATCGTAGATTAAAAGTCAAAATTAAAGCTAGAGTAGATTAAAACCAGAACCTTTTAGAATGCAAGACAAACCTTTTTTGCCAGCTTCTCTACATTGATTGTGAAGTTCTTCTCTGGAAATCCACAGTGAGGTTGATCTCCCTATCAGCACAAGCAACAATCACATAACAGCTCGAGATTTAAGCATTAAAGTATGTAGAGAAAAGAGGTATAAAACATATTGGGAGAATAGAAGTATATTATTCAGTGTTAGTAAAGAGAGGAGAATACACACATATATATACTAGACTACTAGGGATAGGACTACAATCTAAATAAGGTAAGATACATATACATTAAATATTATAACAAAGTAATTGAAAGATCACATCGATATTTTTACACATTGACATATAGACACTCCAAGTCTTCAGAAGCGCAAATTGTATTATCAAGATTCCGGCCTTCTCATCTAATAATAATAGCATGCCAAAATAAGTAAACAACCTACTAACTCCAGTACCTTCATATACTGCAAAGCAAGTTCTTTGGCTCCAACGTGTGCATCCATTTCAAAAAGTTCATAAAACTTGCCCATCTGGTTCAACAATAGAAAGATGGGGATTGCAAATCTCATCAAAACACGGATAAACTCAGTTGTTAGCATGGACTAGAAATGTTGCAATTTTTTATGAATTTGGCTGATACCTTGAAAAAGAGAACTTTATCCATATGCTTCGACTTAAACTCCCACCATTGTCGCTAAAAAAACAAAACACATCAGATAAACTATCTGAAGATATCCTTGAACAGAGCTAAAACCAGTTACCTCAAGAGCTCAATTACCTGGCCACCCGTTAAATTTTTTACAAAGTCTGGAGGCAAGTATAAGGTTCTAGGGTCATACTTTTCATCTCCAGGGCGCCTTCTATTGGCATCTCTACGATCTCTGGTAAAGAGAGGACCAATTTAGAATCTGTCCCAGTAAAGACTTGGCAAATGCAAATGCCTCGAGCAAAGATGAGGACACCTCAAAAGTATTAATAAATGTAAACCAACATTTTGAAGATTTTTTCATACTCACTTAAATAGTCCCTTGTAGAAGGGAGGCCAAGTTTATCTAACAACTTACATCTCTAGGAAGCGAAATTTCTCTGAATCACGTTTGGCAAATCTTTCTGTCGTGTCTCCCACTGCAGGGCTATCTAGAAGGTTTACCTTTCCACCTGCAATGACATAGTCTAAGGTTTACTGCTGATTACACAAGTATAGCATTATATTACAAATCATTAACACTATCTTAAGTTTACATCTGTCACACAAACACTGCATCCTATCAAATTAAGGAGATATCGACAATAAGTTAATGTGTGTTTCCATTTCTACCAGATAATAGCCATCAAGCTTACATTTATTGCTCAAAACTAATCAAATTAACAAAAACATAGCAATACATGAACTTGAAGAGGTAAAGTAAAAAGGGCACAAAAGAATAACTTCCACCTACCTGAATCAGGTTACACTACTACAAATAAACATCTCTTAATTATTATTATTTTTTGCTTAAACAAGAAAGAAATTCTTTCAACACAAACATAACGAGGAACACAGAGACAATTTTTATTTTATTTTTATTAATATTATGTGGGCGGGTGGTCTGGTCATCACTTACTATAAGCACTAGTTCCACTAATAGGTTCGATCAGCTTCCCGGCATTGCCTGAAGGAGGTAGCTTGGGAAGACTAATCTTCAAATTTCCTCCATTCTTGCCCTTTTTAATAGCAACGGCTTCTCCTTCACCCGCTTTCCGTTTCTTCGAGTTTGTATTCTTCCTAACACCAGCTCTTTCACTTTCTTCCTCCTCCACCTCCAAATCCAAATCCTCCAAACAGTCCTCATCTTCTAATGCTCCATTCCCTACCTTCCCATCCCAATCCTCATCATCTGAATCATCTTCAAGTTCTTTAAGATCACCCTCACCCTCATCCTCATCATCATCATCATCTTCCACCACCGAAAACTTCCTTAGCCTCCGAAGCTTCTTTTTTGCCGGCTCCTCTATCCACTCAATCTTCTCGCCGGAAAGATTCAACGCTTCCTCTTCTGCATCATCATACTGAACCAAATGCTTCCCGGATACTTCGTCAAACGACTTCACAACACCTTCATACCAAGACTTATCCAACGGCCAATAAACTTTTACCCTTCTGTCGACAACCTCCGCCCCATACGCTTTCTTCTCCGAGCTAGGTTTCTGAGCTGAAGAAGCACCTAAATTGGGGCTGATAACTAGAAGGGGTTTCTTCCGCTTGGACTGGAGAGGTGAAGGAGTAATTGATTTCTCCTCCGAGCTTGGGTTCTGAGCTGTAGAAGCGCCTAAATTCGGGCTGATAACGAGGAGGGGCTTCTTTAGCTTGGGCTGGAGTGATGAAGGAGCGATCGGGCTCGGGCTGGGGCTGGGGCTTGGTGGGCTACTGTTAGGGTTAGGGTTTTTCTTTGGAACAACGGGTGACGGAGATTGCGAAGGAGACGGAGATGACCCCGACGGCCTCTTGCCGAAGAATGCAGTGATTTGACGCTGTTGATTGACCAACGGCGACCGCCCGTTGCTCACCTTCTTCGACGATCCCATCCGAATACGAGTATATTATGCAGTACGTATGTAAATGTGCGACGTCTATATGCAGAGAACGAGAGCGAGAGAGAGTGGATACTATCAGTTGTTAGAGAGAGAGAGAAAGAGAGAGAGAGGGATTCAAAAGAGGGAAGGTGGAGATACAGATACCGAAGAGCAGAGAAGGGGAAAGGCGGGAAAAAAATGGCGAAGCGCGTCAGTTGGCTAGTATTGGCGGGAATTACTCGCCGGGAAGAGTTGCCATACGGCGCGTGGGCTTCAACTTTCTGATTTTCTTTTTTCTTTTTCATTATTTACAAATTAAAATTAGGGAGAAGTGCAAATATAGCCACTCCTGAAAAGAAAAGTGTTAATATAACCACTTTTTTAAAAATGATTAAATATGGTCATGCATACACGACTAGCATACACGACCAGCATACACGACCAGCATACACGACCTAAACTGGTCGTGTATGATGACCATGCATACACGACTAGCATATACGACCATAGCAATATATACAATAATGCACACACGACTAGCATACACGACTTGAATACACGACTAGTATACACGACCATATCAACATACACGACCAGCATACACGACCAATATACATGGTCGTGTATGTTGGTCGTGTATGCGTGGTCATATTTAATCGTTTTTAAAAACGTGGCTATATTAGCACTTTTCTTTTAAGGAGTGACTATATTTGACTAATTCTCTTAAAATTGTTACTTTAATAGTTAGTTTATGTTAAAATCTGCCAAAGATATGGATTTTGTTTTTTCTTTTCTTTTTTTTTTTGCGTGAGACAACGAAAGCCAAGGTTTTAGGTTTTAGGTTTTATTTTCATATATAAATACAAATTTAAGTATATATTTATTCCATCTTATAATTAATAACTTATTTAAAAAATTATTAACTGACGGAGCGCTGTCGTCACACACTTCGCACAAATAATATTTATAACACCTCTTGCCCAACAAGGTAGTAGTCAACGGCAAGCGGGATCGTACCCAAGGGACTCGGCGTAATTTGTTCTTCAGATGTTGCTCAACAAAAGGGTTTTGGTCACGATATATCTTAGTAACATGTACTCAACAAATAACAATATCAAATAACAAAAGAGTTTGGATTGGGTTTCGAATCCATGATCCTAATTACTCTTTACTCGTTCATCGGTGCAAAGATATTCAATTAACTAACTTTATCACTTGGTTTAAGGCAAAGATTAGTTAACACCCTAAGGTCACGAAGTCACGATGTAAACACACTTAACCTATGTCTAATCAATTTTACAGATCTTGACCAGAAGGCAAGATCTCCTCTCTTGATCAGCAAAGTCACGAAGACACTTCAGTAACGATGCTGCCCAACAGACATTAAGAATAAATAGACCCAAGACAGCCAAGAGGTAGGTCAATACCGACTGCTCTCCAACACCCTTTACCTTCTTGGGCACGAAAGACACTCTCGTGTTGATCCCAATTTCTGTTAATGACTTAATCTCAATATCTAGATGGTGATCAATCAACTTCAATATCAATTAAGTCTATAATTAACCCTAAGTGTTTCGGGAACAAAATCAATTAACGAACTAACACAATTAGACCTCACAAGTTTGAACGAGTAATTTAGAATCACTTCATCTACATCCAACCCAAACAATAAATTTAGCTAGACATAATAGTAAATAAGAACACAAAGCAAATAAAGAAAAACATACTTAGCATAAATCTGGAAAGGGGTTGCTGCCCAAAAGCGTAGTTAGCAACCAGGGTCTTGGCTTCATGCCAACAACCAACTTAAAGCAGTAAAATACGAAATAAAAGTAAATTGCCCTTATGACTTGTTTCTTCCTCACTTTCTCTCAACCTAGAATGCAGAACTAATCTAAACTACTGAATCGAAGAGCTCTCTTACATGATAGAGTCGGCCATATATATAGGCGATGAGATTCTAAGGTTTAGGGAAGTTTCCTTATTGAATAAGGATTCTTTCCATGCATATCATAACCTCCGCCTCTCTCTTTCTCCTTCGCATGCACGATCCTTCTTTCCTTGCGTGGTAAATATTCTTCAATGATTTGGCTCGGTTAGGATAAGGAAGGAAACATCCGATCCTCATCCTCTTCCTTGAAGGAAAATAAATCTGCTGCTGCTGCTCGACTCTCATCTTGCCCTCTATCGTCTGCATCCTGCTTTGCTTCTGGTGTTGACCACGATCCTGGCTCCTCCGAGTACTCTGTCTTGTTGGCCTTTAAGGATATGGGGAGGTACTTCCTGACTTGTAGAAAGGATATTTCGATGTTGCCCAGCTACAAGCTTCCAGCCCTATGCCCATTTGCATCGTATCGCCATCTCAGCATCTCAACAACAGATTTTCCATCGGATTTGCCCAGCATCCACTTGTTCTTCCCCTGCACACTATCTCTCGACTTGCGTGTCCTCCCAGACACATAATGACTCGATAAAGACTAAAAACACAAGAAAAATACAAGAAAAGATGGACACAAATATGGGTTCATCACTAACATAGCATAATTTTAATCATCTATCATGGGACTGAATCCCATGACACCTCAAGAATATTCTTGTCATTGAATGAGAAGTCATGACTGAGAGAGGTCATAAAATTTCAACAACGCTCGATATCTTGCCGTGGTCTGCACCCATGATATAGTCATGGCTATTTTTGCCGGACCGGCGATTTCAGATCGGAATCGGACTGTTGGTCAACAGTTTTTAATTGGATCGGCAGTCAACGGTCCCGAACCGGAATTAGAACCGCCTAGGAAGTGGTCGGTTATGGGCCTATTTGATGGTGAACCGTAACCGCCAGTTATATAATTAAAAAAAATACATATATATATATATAATTACCGTTGAAAATCGGCGGGTCCAACGGTCGAACCACCGAAACCGGTGATTAACTGGTTGAACCGGAGGGCCCGCCAAAACCGTCGGTTCCAACGGCATGAAGGCAGCAAACAATCGAATAAATTGGACATAAACAAAGCAGTTGCATGCATGCAGCCCTCCAACGGCTTAAAATGTAGTCGTTTGCTTCCTTCTCCCACCCCTATAAATACCTCTTTCTTCCACTTAATTCCTCACACCTTAAATTCTCTCTTTCTCTCTTAATTTCTTGTAATTTAAGGTCTCAATCATCTCTTATTTTTGTTGTATTTGTAATTTTGTATCACCATTTCCACCACCACCACTCTCCACCGCCTCCCTCCACGGTTCCACCTCCACCGCCGCCACTCTCCACCACTATGTCTTGCTCATCTCGTGTCGATAAGGGCAAGGCTCCCGCCGAAAATCAAGGAGACGATGTTCCAAATCGCCGAGGAAGATCGGGAAAACAATCCCGTGCAATGGCGGCGGAAGAAATTTCTAGGCAATATGCCGAACAACTTCAAGAAGAAGAAGAATTTTATGATGAAGTTCGTAGGCGAGAGGCATTGTTGAGCCTTCAATCTCAACAACAATCCAACGCCGTCGGAGACGAAGAAGAAGTGCAAGCACCAAGTAGTAGAACTCTCATTTTGGATATCTTCCTTAAGCACTTCAAGAAGGTGTTAAGACCGGTGGACTCCACAAGTGGAAGCAACAATCTCGTCGCCGACAACCGACCAAAATACAATGCATTTTGCAACTATTGCAAAACAAATATACGCACGGAGGAGGCTACGACACACTAAGGCGACACATGGAGACTTGCCATCCGACAAAATACGGAATTCCACAAAGCTAAATGCAAATTTGTGGAACAACAAATTTTTCGGTGATGGGTACGCCTTTTAATCTCTTATTTAAGTATGATCGTAATTATGCCGAAGATGTTATGGCTAGATATTGTGATATGGAAAAACAACCTTTTAATTATGCCGATAGAATAACGTATGAAGCATCTATAAAAGATGCATATTGTCTCCCGCCAAAAAAATTAGTAGAAGTAACATGCTTAGGCAAATTAGGATACAAGCTTTTGATAAAAACAAGAGTTAATGAAATATTTGGTACATTTAGATCATAAAGTTTCTATTTGTGAAAAAAATTTGGACGGATTTTTTCATAAAAATAATTATATGGGAATTATATGTCATTGGGTTGATGATAAATGGATGTTACAAAAACATTTGATTGCATTTAGGGAGTTTGATGATCCATACACGGCTAATAATCTTGCATTAATAATTATTACCGTTTTAAATAAATTATTAATTGATCAATAAAGTTTTTTTCTGTTGGTGTTGATAATGCATCGGCCAATACCGCTAGTATTCTCCAATTAATTGCGGCTTCTAGTCCAATTTTTTAAGGAAAATATTATCATTGTAGATGCATTTGTCATATTTTAAATTTATGTGTTCAAGATGCACTTTAAATTTTTAATGAATTGATTCAATCAATTAGAAAAGTCGTTGCAATGTTGCATAAAAAAAAAAGATTAGGAAAAAAAAATGACAAAAATATTGTTGTCAAAAAAAATTTCAACATAGGAGTTTTGTTAGAGACGTATCACATCGTTGGAATTCAACCTACGACACGTTTAATAGTACTATAGAGTATAAAGAAATTTATGCGATTTTTTTTATAAAAGAATTTGCAACCACTCAATTAACCTTGTTAACTACTCATTGAGATCAATGCATGGATTTTTATGGTTTATTGAAGGTTTTTAACAATGGCACCGTTCAATTATTGGGTGTTTATTATTGTACTTTCGTTAGTGTATTGGAACATTGCATGTATATTGCTCTTAGTTTTAAGAATTGTTTTACTAAACCAAACTTGCAAGGTGTGATTTATTTTATGGTGCAAAAATGGCTAAAATATTTTACATATATTCCGGACGTTTTCTTAGTAGCTAAATGTTTGGAACCTAAATAGAAATATGATGGTGTTTGTCAAATGATAGATATTTATTATGGTGTTTTCACGCAAATGGATTTTTTAGATGCAAATTGATGGAGAACGTATTTTCCTTGATCTTCCTAATGTACAGCAAATAAAAGATGATTACCTTAAGATTTCTTTTTAGCGAATATAGGACGACTCATAGTGATCTTGACATAAATCAAACTCCACCTTCTATTATACCAATCTCTTCATTTCTACCACTCGATAATATGAACTCCTTAGATCCCTTAGTTCAACAATTAAGTACTATGTACCAAGATAGATCCTATGAACTCCCTAAAGGCCAAGGTAATAGTGAATTGGATGTGTATTTAGGTTGTCGTTTTGTTTTTGGTGTTGAAGATAGCGCTCCACAAATCGACGTGATGAAGTGGTGGTCCAAGAGAACGGAGTATCCAATACTCTCTATCATGGAGAATGAGTTATTTGTTGTTCCCACATCTACCGTCTCGGTCGAACAAGCCTTTAGCCTTGGTGGACTCATGTTAGATCAAAGAAGATCAGGTTTGAAAAGAAACGTCGAAACTACGATGTTGCTCGATGATTGGTCGAGGGCGGATTTTAGATCTCAAGAAAATGATTGGAATGATGTAGACGAGAGCGAAAATGAAGAGTTCACCGAGACCGACCGATCGGAGGCAGAAGAGAACTAGGAAGCATGAATAAGGTAATCGAACTACGTGTACTTTGATCCCTCTATGAGGATACATAGATAACTCAATTTTAATTTTAAAATTGAGCTCAAGTCTTTTTTTTTCATTATTTTCAAATGTAAAATAAAGTATTAGAAGTTTAGAATAGTGTTGTGAAAGTATAAGTAATTTGAAAACAATATCTTAAGAGACATATTTTGAAATAGCCATAATGACCATTAAAATATAAATTTTGGCCCACCTTCTTCAAAAATATAAATTTTGGCCATTTTTTTTAATTTGGGACGAAAATACCCTTAATAAGACGCGGAACGGGTCGGGTCGGACGCGGGCGGGCGCGGGTCGGGTCGGGCAGATATAAGGCGTTTGGTACTTTTGATACAAATTTAGTTATATTAGTACCAATAGTTCTAGTACTTCTGGTACGAATTTAGCCTTATTAGTGCCAATAGTTCCAGATTTGGTACAATTGGGACTAATTGTCGAATTAGTTCCAGATGTTCCAAGTTATGATATGGTACTCTTGGGACGAAAATTCCAATTATTTCAAGTTATACCGCTCCGATTTTGCGGCTCCGCCTTCGGCTCCTATTATACGGCTCCGCCTTCGCTTCGATTACTAATATAAGGATAATCGTCGGGCAACAATTTAGATTTCTTCGGCTCCCCTCACTCGAATCTTGACCAAAGAATAAGCGGCCAACAAAAAAAATGAATAGGCAAACAAAAAATAATGAGGCAAACAAAAATTTGGCAATTAAAAAGAAATAGAAAAAAAAAAACAGAAAAAAAAAATCTGGAAAAAAAAAGAAATAACAAGGAAAAAAATGGAAAATAAAAAAAACAAAAGAAATCTGAAAAAAAAACAGAAAAAAAATCTGGAAAATAAGAAAAAAATAGAAAAAAGAAGAAAAAAACTGGAAAATAAAAAAAAAAAACAGGAAAAAAAAGAAAAAAAAAACTTGGTAAGGAAAACAAGTGTCAATAAAATGGATCAAGCATTGATGGATCAAAAATAGAAGAGGAAAAGGGGTATTTAGGTCCTAAGTTCAAAAAAATGGCCATAATTTATATTTATGAAGAAGGTGGGCCAAAATTTATATTTTAATGTTCATTATGGCTATATCACATGATATTCTCATATCTTAAAGTTGTAATGTATCAAGTGTTGTAACTTGTAATTTCAACAATATTGTTAATAATTCATTTAATTCTTTTATATAAGGAGCACATGAAATTTTCAATTTTTTTTTGCTTAGATTGTTTTAGTATATGTATATACAACATATAATAGCAAAAAAACAAAAAATAAAATTAAAAAACGCCAAAAGAGTGCCTAGAAACACCATTTTTAACTGCCAAAAACCGGCGGTTTTCGGCGAATTTTTTTTTTTTTTTACATTTTATCTATAAATATCCTACCACACTTTCTCTCCTCCATCCGTCTCTTTTTTTTCCCTCACTTTTATTCATTTTCTTCTTCTCTCAATCCATTATTCTTCTCTCATTTTTTTCTTCTTCTTCTCTTCAAAATATTCATTTTCAATTCATCATTTCAACTCTAAATTAATAATGCCTCCTAGAAGATCTACTCTTCATGAACTCTTCACCAAACACTACACCCATGGCCGTGGTGAGTCATTGCCCAGATATGAAAGGGCCACTTATTATGTTCGTTGCAATTATTGCAATTGCATTTTTAGGTGGACAATTGGTGGAGGTTGTAGCTCGCTACTTCGTCACATTCAAATGAGACATCCAAATGAACTTGACAACCGTGAAATGGGTAACTGAGATTTGAGTGTAATGTTTGTAGTGTTTATTTTTCATTTCATCAACAATTCAAGTTAGTTGTTTTGTTCTTATTATTTGTTTGTAATGTTCAGGTGTTTGTAATTTCTTGGTAATGTTCACTTCGATTGCCGTTTCTATTATTTATATTTCGTTTTCCTACAAATTGGGTGAAATAATAATTAAAAAAATAAATAAAAAATAAAAATAAAAAAAAAAACTATTAAAACCAGAACCGGCCGTTTTTTACCCGGACCGGAACCGACGGTTAAAAAAATTGGCCCGGAACCGTGTACAGTATTGTCGGGCTGGTTACGGTTCAAGGTTCAACGAACCGTACCCGGAACCGGCGGGCCCTGAACTGTGAACACGTCTACTATGATAGTAGTTGCGGATAAGTTTACATCTTCTAAATACCACACAGCAATAGATGCCAAAAACTGCTCATCAACAAACAGCAATAATAATTATTAAAAAAAAAAGGCAACAAGAAAAAGGTTCAGAATTAGCTGATAATTATATTATACAAATAAAGTTAGAAAAATGTGGTCAGTTGCAGTCCTTCAGCAAAAAAGGGTAGAGACTGTCTCTGTATAAGCTAAAGGGCTACTTCTTTTTAAAATCTCATACAGCATATAACAATGGTATTTTTCACCAACAAAAGATGGACCTGTGTGTTCCCAAAAGATAAAATGAAGAAAGAATGCCGACCATTAGAGGTCTGAAAAGATATGCAAGGACCAACTCGATAGACGGTTCATCTTCTTCAGGAGTTCAGGATTTGTCTGAAAGAAAAGTTTAGCATTTTCTAGCATTACCTTAATATCATGCTTCATAGCCTTCGTGCTCCTGTAATAGTCGTTTTCTAGCCTCGACTTGATAATCTCGGGAGACAATGGAACAGGGAACCTGAAACCATTTCCATCATTAAGTATCTACAAATTTCAGGAAATGCAATAGAGAATGTTAATTTGCACCTGTTCACAAAATCCAATCTCTGTGCAACTTCGTTCAATTTGATGATGCCATACTTATCCTGTAACATCAGCAACAGATTCAAATACCACACTTATTTGAATAGAATATCAGCAAGAGAAGACCAAATGTATTGGAAGAGGAAAAGGGAAGACCTTGACCTTGTCTTTACTAGCTTTCCGCAGTAACTTAGAGAGAGAATTTAGGATCTTCTCTTTGCTTTTGGAGCAAATCCTAGGCGATTCACATAATCTATCTGGATCATGAAGTTCCCAAGGGCAGTGAGCATGGGGATCGGCATTATCATTCTTGTATTTGACGTGATATCTTTCCCACGGGCTGTCGGGGAAATCGCTAGATTTATCTTTGATAGCAACAATGCGACCTTCCCACCAAGTACCTCCTTGCTCGCTATCATCTCTCCACCATACTTGGCACTCATCTCTAGCTGTCCAGCTTCTGCCAACAGCAGCATTATACCGTGACCTTTCAACTATAAAATCTGGAAAGTCCAGTTCGGGAAGTGTCAGACAAAGCTTTTGGCCAACTGCACTACAAGATGTATCCGTGAATCTGAGTGTAATTTCACAACAACTCTCTCCAGAACCAGGACGTGGCACATAGTTTAGTTCATGGACTACACAAGTTTCGACAGTTCTAAGTTCACTAAACCTCGGCCTATGACCACGCTGTGTTTCACCCGTAAGCTCTAGGTATTCTTCATGGCCCTGCAAATCATTAATGGCTTCGGAATTCAGTATATAAACAAGAAGAGTAAATTGAAATCAAAGTCAGCTCCTATACCTGTCGCAGGTACACAACTTCATCTTCAAGCTGAGGGATGTAACGATACCCCTCCTCCTGCTCGGTCAACAGCAACCAGTTAGTTTTCTTGAGCGTGCGGTGCCCGTTTCTCTCAACAGACGAATTTGTGTCTCCCGTGTAGTAACCTTCTCTCTTGTTACTGGAAGACTTGGATCTTCCAGCAGTTCTCTTGGAGGATCTTTCTACACTTCTAGATGTACCTGGTTGCAGATAGTCGGCACCCATCTCCAATGTATGATTAGCAAGACCATCATCCAACGATGTTACTTTCAACTTCAAGGATCTAGCTCTACGTGCTGAATCAGTTGCCAAGTCCGGGCATTCGTCTTCTGCCTCTTCACAATGGGAGCTGACAACTGGATTAGTGTCATAAAATCCATCACCATTTATATGGAAATTTGGACTGTAGTTTGGTTCATCTGAACAAGTGTCCACCATTAACACTCCTAAAACTGGTTCTTCGTTGACAGTCTTAGATGTTGACTCAACTGCAGCACCTGTGGAACCATCTGAGCGGTTCTTTCCTGGATGTCTGGAAGGAGAGTCCCCAGGAACTTTCATCGGTTTTATCTTTATTATAGGGAGTTTCTTTTTGGATTTATTTAGAGGTTCACAAGAGTGTTTTGCATCAACCGTGAGGCTACTAGATCCATGAAGATCAGAAGTTGATAAATCTGTTTCTCCAGCACCAAATTGCTTGTTGAACACATCAGAGTCGTCAACTTGCAAACATCCATTAGTTCTGACAGCTTGCCCATTCATTGGCCTGAGATCTCCTAACTGTGTTCCGTTTAATGTGCCTATTTTGAACTTTACCAAACTCACCCTGTTATCACTCACCTCATTGCTAGCTTCTGTAGCTCTTTCATCTTCTTCGGGCTGCATCTTAGGACTTTCAGACTGTTCCTTATCAACCACAGTTGCAGAAGATGAAGCTAGATTCTCTGAAATGTCATTAACCCCGTCTTCTTTGGGAATTCCGTCATAAGCTCTCGAAGTGGTAGTTTGACTCTCTACTAAGCCGACATGGCCCTCGGATGAGGTAGGTGGCTTACGATGAGCCAGAGAAAATCTAAGCACCAACTTTTTCTTGTTTCCGCCATTGATCTGGCTATCAGGATGGCTCAGACGAGGTTGGACTATTTCTTCAGACCTACTTGAAGATGCCATGTATCCTCTCTGCACGTTCAGCAGGTCGTCATTTTGTTCTTTTCTCTGAATGGATAAACTTTCCAAGGACGACTCGCTATCGGATGTCTCACCTGCTGAGACATCTTCAACGTCTTCATCTGTAGTAGTTTCCGGCATATGGGAGAAGTTACTGATAGCATTACGTGCAGCAACTCTCTGAGGTCTTAATGACTTTGACTTGGTAGACTTCCTTCTAGAAGACCTCTGAGTAGTTTTCAATTTTTTATATCTTCTACTTCTGGATGAAGTACCCTCTTGTTCGTCCAGAATTCTCTTCTTAACACGTCTACCAGAAGCAGTTCTATGATCAACCTGAGAATAAACATGGAGCTCAGAGAAAAGCAAAACATGCTAAATAAAAATATTGATTTTTATGGAAATCAAGCTTACTTCGAGCAAAGACTTCTTCCGTTTTGATCGGCGCATATTGTCTTTCGGGTTTCGTCTAATCTTGTCTTCTTCACTACAAGCTGAATCACTAGAGTTGCTATCACTAGGACAGGTTTGCTCATCACTAAATTGTTCTTCAGGGACATTATATTCCGAGTCATTATCATCATGTATGATATCATTTTCAGGTTCCCAGAACATAGCATCCACATAGTCTGGCAATGGTTCAAGTACTACATCTAAATCTGGTAAAGGTAGTAACTGAAACTCTTGGCCCATCCCAATATCTGTACCAACAGCAAATTTAATGGATGAAGGACGCCACTCGATTCCCAGCGCACCAAGCCGCCGTTGCTGATATGTACTCTGGTAAGGTTCTGGGTATGGAAGCATGCCTGTGTAACCAGTTTGTAGGGTGTGTTACCAAAACCATTAGCACATAATAGTTGAAATAAAAAATATTTCAGACAAAGAAGTAAGCACATGCATACTAACAGAACAATGACATACTCGAATCACATAGGGGATCTTGAATATTCCTCATATATGGTCCAAGCTGTGTCTCCTGCATTAGATCAAGCATACTTTGAGATCTTTAATAAATAAAAGGAATAATATTTTTGAGACTAATCCCTTAAATTGAAGTAGTCTTATAACAGCATCATTCATTAGATACTCCAATCTTGCCGACCACAAAGATGGAACGACAATTCTATCACCTACGATATGTAGATGTAGCACTGCAGGTCTTAGAAATATTATCAATAAAGTCGTTTCCCATGTATTACAAGGAAGGGGTGCGGACCAGTTTGTGGTATTGCATCTACACCTGAAATACCTTATAGAAAGATAAACAGATGCAAGAGAAGAGGCAAAAACTCTAAAACAACTTAACAAGCAGCATAAAGCCTTCTCTCTTTAGATGAGCAACAACTTTAGTAGCAAACATGATTATTCTAATAAAAATGCTTTCTGAGAAATGAGATATCTTCTCAGTTTATCTGAAAAATTCGTTCTTAAATGAACTCAGTGTATAGCTTCCATTGCCAACCAGCAAGTAGTCTTATGACCAAACAGCCCCATCGGTAAGGCCTCTACAAAAGAATGGACTGCTATAGCTCTTGCATATGGATTCATAGAATTAGAAAGAGAGCAAGCTGCATAGGGACTACCAGATTCAATAACATGTCTAAAGTACTCTAACGAATCTATCGGTTTTTTCTTATCTTCTCGATTTCTTCTATATTCTAGATGGATGCGGAAAAGGGCTTCTATGAGTCTCTGTGTTGAGACTTGAGGGACATATAGAGCTGATGTGTAGTGCTCTTTTCAATCTCGAAGGAAACAAGATTGCACAGTTCGCACAAATTTCAAATGCCAAGGCTACTAAATCAGAAGGATATCGGAGTTTCAGAATGCAAATATTAAGTCCTCAAAATTAAAAATGAGAGATAATAGGAGTTTATAATTTTACACTGGTGGATTTTCAAAAGAACAATGACTTAAAGCACCGCAGAAGATATCCTTTACCTGGTCAACAACATTGCCATGAGTGTCCTGGACAAGTGGGCGGTAATCCCCGAGGAAAAACTGCCGATTATATAATTTCATAGTCAGAATCATTCCGTAGGAGTTGAAGAAACCCAACAAATAATGAATCCAAGTACCACCCATATAATATACCTGATCATATTTAGCATCTTTCTGGGACTCTCCTTCACCAGTATTAAGCAGATATATTTGACCTACATCATCTGAAAGCACGATTGATGTGCCATCCCTGGAGAAACAGCAGCTTATCAGCAAGGACAAAACTAACGTGGAAGAGCAACAAAGGGAACCAATGACAACGTAAGGTAAAAAACTACATGTAAACAATAGAGTTGGCACAAAAAATATTTTGGGATAAATAATAATGTAGAGAAGCTAAACTCATATTACTGAAATTGAAATGTAAAAACATAAGGATCTTATTCTGAAAGAGGCCACATAGGTAGGCAACAAATAAAATTTATGGCAGTCTACATTACTGAAATGAAAAGCAATGCAGAGAGAAAAATTTAGGCTCACTTACTGTGAAAACTTCCCATCGACCAATTTGAAGCGTCCACCTATCTCATAAACTCTTATAGGAGTACCCTCCCATATCTAGGAATACAACAAAAAGAAAATATTAAGATAGACAAAACTAGTGTCAGAAAATTGCTAAAATAAAGCCATCATTGACTTACATCCCACAATATTGTTTTGCCATCATACCCAGCACTCATGGCAATTCTTGGATTAAAAGGATGCACATCCAAAACATAAGTCTGTCGAAATAACAGCACCCAAATGGCAACACAAAAGTTAAAAACAAACTAATCTGCCAATCATTTTCTTGCTTACATGACAGAACAAGCTGAAACATAACTAAGGATGATTGCAGTGCCACAGATGATTAGTTTCACATTAAGATATCTAAGTTTAAGTTATACGTACAGATGCTGTATGACCAGCCAAAGAGTGCACCAAGCTGCCATCACTAGCATTCCAGACACATATCCTGTTATCTGCATAAAAATTTCATAATATAAATTGGGACTTCCAGCCAAGAAACTACAATATCTCTTAAACTTATAAAGGAGTACGAAAAAGGAAAGGAGATGAAAATATACGAGAGCAACAGAAAAAAGAGATGCCAACAAATATCCGAAACTACAGAGGTTTTTCTCTCATTTTCAGATTATCTTGCAATGAAAACAATAGTTTATCTTGGTTAATACCAATAATCATCTTTTCATATATGGTGTATCCAATGAGGAATTGAAGGAATAGTTATTATGAAGTAGAATACCCATTATTGCAGCAAGTACAAAGCGATTATCCAGACTCCACATGATCATATTTACACCACGTGGAGTTGGAAGCAATCTCTGGCGTGGACCTCCTCGAGGTGGTTGGGGAGGCATAGGTGGAGGAGGAACTTTAAGATGGTATGCCCGGATCCAACGTCCAATTTTTCCCTATAAGGAGAAAGATGTTTTGAAACAAGAATAAAACCAAACATTAAATGTATGAATATAGTATCAAAAACATGAATGTGAACCTAATTTTATTCATGCATTAAGCCTTAGAATTTTACTGGCCTAGAAGAACTAACATGGGATCTCCGTGATCTAGGTACCCATATAATTGCACTGCCATCGCGTGAACAAGTGACAATGTTATCATGATTAGACCTGATATAAGGTTCGAAAAGCACAAGTTAATGATACGAGATAGTAACAAATAAGTTAAGATAGGGTCTAAAACAAGCACAAAAGATGAAGCAAATATAGTTCTTGCAGACAAGTAAATAAGAGACAGACCAGGAATTCTTAAACTTTGTAACGCTGTCCTCCATGAAGGAATCGGATGGAGAAGATCTCGAAGCCACAGCACAGCCACTGCAGAAGAATGCGGCAGTTAGACCATGAAAATTTCCAGGGTTGTAAAGTGATGACTTACAAACCTGAATTGAACATAGTTGACATCATTCTCGTGGCCAGCTAGTATGTCAATTTCATGATTAACTTGCTCAGGATCATCTGTACTGGATTTACAAGCACTCCAAACCTGCTTCAGGAGAAACCATTAAAAAAAATGTATCGGGACTGTAGTAGTATTTACTCAGCCAACATTTCTAGAAGTGTAAGAGTAATCCAAGAAGAACAAACAAAACATTGTATACTACAGCATGGAACTCTGGCAATCTCTGAACCAATATATCCATAGATACAAGGGGCTAAACTTTTTCACGGCTAATTCTAACACAGCACGTGCACACAAGGTTAAACCAAATACCACACAGGAGGCTCTCAGGCAGATAACAAAGTCAAGAGTCACACAATTACGTTTACCAATTAGTAAATGTGAATGAAGAAAAGGGTAAAAAGTTGGCAGAATAGCATTTTTCACATTTGCATACGTGCAGCCCAACATAGTATTAACAGGACTAATATGATTATACCCTTGCATAAGTATCAGAGCTCCCTGTAACAAAGACTGTCCCATTGGCATTGAATGCACAACACAATATTTGATGGCACGGCAAAGCACTGCTTGACGATGCACTAGGTGGAGGCAAACTGCTCACTACTGCACCAAGTAGAATTATGTAAACCCAGTATAACTAGATGTTAGCATAAACTTCAGAATAACAGTGCATCAACTAACCAGTAAGAGCATCTGAGGGCTTTGGGATGTAAACACGAGGACGAGCATGGGAGTATCTACCATCCCATACTCGACATGTTCCATCATCAGATGACCTATCAAGTTTGTGGATTTGTAAATAAAATAAGCTGAGTTGTATATTCTAAAGTAAAAGTTCACTTTGCCAATGACCAACATTTAGTTTTAGAACATACAATATTTTCACCCACTCTAGCTTTAAATCTGATCCATACAGTTCATCAATTAACTAAATTATTAATATCCTACTAAGTATTAACAGATGATATTTCATAGATAAGGAAAGCTATATCTAACTAGAAAAGCAACTTAAATCATGCAAAAATGTTACTATTAATATATGACGGTTTCCTCTTATGATCTCCATTATTCCAGATCCTACATAATTCATGTTACACAATCATGAATACATGACGGCTCTATTTGTATTCAATAACAATAAATGCAATAGTTCACGAATGCTCTTAATGTATGTGATTCAGAACTTGACAAATGGAATACTAATAATGCAAAGGTCAATTTTAAATTGAGGCTCACGATAAAAGATGATAGGGTGTATAAGGCCTGGGACTAAAGGCAATTGCAGTAACAGCTCCAGTGTGCCCGCGAAGAACTGAAATAGGGTACCCATCTGGAAGTCGCCACTGCATAATACAAGAAGTCAGTTTTATAAGAGGTAGAAACTAGATTGAAGCTGGTCAAGAACCGAATCTTACAACTCGAACAGTGAAATCATTTGATGCTGACGCCACTAATGCATTATTGGAACAGACGGACAGATCTGTAATGTCGCCCTGGTAATAATTGTAGGGGAACTAATTAAGTACAAAGTTAAAACAAAGTACTCTTGCTCAATATATAACCATCTTAAGTCCTTGATTTCAACTTACTTCATGTCCACGGCAACTAGCTAGGCACAATGCAGTTTCCATTGACCAAACCTTTACCAAGCGATCGTCTGATCCAGTAATCACATAGCGACCAGACCGATCAAATATTGCTGTGAAATGGTGGGCAGTTCAGTAACAAAGCAAGGCCATTCGCATTAGACATTGTGTGTGTGTGTGTGTGTGTGGGGGGGGGGGGGGGGGGGGGCTCAGAAACACACACAATGATGACTGAACTAAGCACCATTTAATACAAACAAGATATAAATACTTCAAGTTTCAAAGAATGGGGTGAAATGATGTTACGATAAAGTGATAAAGCTTTGCCCAAGGGGCAAGATACTGAAGGAGATAAGACATTTTCAATTGATATGCTTCAATAAAATCTTGCAAATGCCATATGTGCATGCTAAGTCCAAAAGTGAGTACATACCACAATACACAGCATCCCGGTGTCCTCTTAACTTCTTTATATTTTGCATCTTCGGCACCATAGATGATGGTTTAGCAATGGCATAGCATGCAACACGTATAGATGGAGCACGATGATGTTTTGAAAAGCCACCTCCAATTTCTCTCAAGCTAAGCCCTCGAACCTGATCAGCTTGCATATGAGGCCAGCGTAGGAAAGATGGTAAATTCTTCACCGGCTTACTTACTTTATTTCTCTCACCTGTGTAATATGTAAATACTTTAGAAATGTATTTCTTGAAGCCACCAGTATATTATACTTTTTCAATTTTATACATTACTGGAGGGCATTTCAAAAAATTCATACAACCAGAGGCTCAACATGCTCCATGAGAAAAATGTGCAGTAAGAAAAGAAAATATCAATTAAGCAAAAAAATTCTTTTGTACATGACTGGTTGAAACCGTAACCAGCTTATCAAGGAGAAAACCAATAACCATGGCATGTGTGCCTTTTGGATTACAAATAACAGCATGAGTAGCATGGTCAACCACCACATTCCTTTTGCCATGGATAGAATATACATATTAATACCCAATTTTTAAACATGTAATGGCTTATGGCTCCACAAGTAGCTCAATATTCTTATCAACCACAAAATCGTGGACTACAAAACCTTCAAGTTTGCATCAACACATTATCTGTCATTGACCGTGGGGAAAAAAAGAGCTCCAAACACAGTTTCACATTGGAGGGAAAACTAAAAAAGGAGGAAACAAAGATGAGAGCATCATATACATGACAACAACGAAAAGGAGTCGCTTCCAAGTAGTGTTGGCACATCTGCAGCACTTGGAGCAATTTTTCCAATCATACACCGTAATGGAGGAGATATCGTCAACATCAGCTGTTTGAGCAGCTTAACCAAGTGATCCTTTTCTACGTGAGAGTACCTGGTAAAAATATAATAACCCCAAACAAAAAGAAACACTTGCACAGTAAGGAAAATGTATGCTTTTAAAAGATAAGGCTGAAACTTCAATAAAGAATTATGCAGGACGGAATACATCGAGAATAATAACACTAAAAGCAGATTGAGTAATTGCTAGAAATCTGTGTTCCAGAAGATCCTCCAGCCTCCCACATTTGCTACTACCTAGTATTCTCGCACAATCAGAACTTTTACAGCCTAATTAGACAATTTTGCAGTTGCAGGTACTGTGTTAGTTCTCTTTTCCATTATAAGGCAGTAAATTCTCTTTTTCTAGATGATTAAGACAGCCTTAATCTGTTGTAGTATTATCCAGAAAATGTTTGTTTTACAGTTCAATGAATACCTTCTCTGAGAATTGAGAAAGATGAGCTATTTTTAATATTAATATCTTTACAACCTCTTAAATACAGGGGAAATACAGTACTTTGCATTGAAGCCTTGAACTTGGAAATATATTATAAATGGGTGGCCCCACATTCAAACAAAAACCATTTATTTGGACCATTGTTCATACCATGTGGGACAATCACCTCCTGTTAAAGCTTACAATGGTAAAGAGAAGTATCATTTAATATGGGTACATTCAGAATCTCCAATAATAATCAATCCAAAAAAAGAAAAAATAAACAAAAGATATAACTGGAGCTAGTTTAATATTGACTTCCATACATTAAATACCGAATACACTCTGAAATAATTGCCCTATGAAAACAGAATTCGAAAAAAGATGGATTGCAAATATACTAACCTTCCAATCAAATTCTCATAGTTCAAAGGAAAGGATTTTCCATCATCATTTTCACCTCTGCAGACTGCATCACTTCTTGAATAACAAGCATGATATCTTCTAGGTAAAAGCTCATGTTCCAGAAGTTCCTCATGAAGTTGCCCAAATGTTTTTTGGCATGGCCCAGAAGATAGAAAATGCATGATCATAAAATAAATCTCACGGAGGTCAACATCAACATCCATGGAAGCAGCACAATCCGCAGCTTCCACGTGATCTTTCATTAGTGGTTTAGCACGTACCTTACTTGGGAAATTCATAGACGATGCATTGTAACCACTTTTATATTTCGTACAATCCATGCTTTACATAGAACCTGAAGCATAGTTAGAAAATGTTCATCAGAATTTTTGGCTCATAAACTAGGATGCTTGCTGAACAAACCACTGGAATGAACATTTTAAAGATATGACTTTTTTTTTTTTTAAAAGTTAAATGACGAAAACAAGTGGATTAAAAACAGTTGAAGTCTAATTTCTTAGATGAATAATCCCAAACTGAAACATTACCATAAACCTAATGCTAAGAAGTCAATATTTTTCAGAGGTCATTTATCTAGTATGCTAATCGTGGGATTAAAGGCTTAGTTAATTATGCAGTAGACTTAGATAACACTAAATTAACAAAATACAACCAATTCTTGGTGTAATGAGAGCGGTTGTTATTTCAGACCAGCTACAAGTTCTTAATGGAAACTTAAGGATAAGCTCATTGAAGTCCACTATTTACTTGTGTGAAATACACAAGCCCAGACAAAATTACTAGTAATACTATTATTTGGTCTTCCCCTGTAATTGTTCTTCAAAGTTGTGTTTTCTTCATTCCGAAACTAAACAACGTAAATCTTTTAGATTCATCTATTGAGTCAGCATTGAGGGTATAACGTGAAGTATCTGTGATACCATTGAGTCAAATTCCAGATCACCCAGTTATGGTAGTTTACTCTGTTGAACAGCACTCAAGACTTATCTAATAATCAAGATCATTCATATACTAATATGAAATTATGAACCAATTTCTAGACATGCATTCCATCTAAAGTAACATGAAACGGCAACAAAAATGAAAGTTGGAATAGGTAGTCAGCAAAATTATTGAAAACAGTAAATATATTCCATCAGTGTAAACAAACACAATTGGAGATAGTGCAAACTCAAGCTCAAGTATAAGAACAGAGCTGGAGTTGTAACTTGGGAAAGCTAATTTTGGAAGCTAAGGCCCCACTGCATGGAAATCTAGCTTAAACGCACCGTAACTCACTTAACTTTAATTTCGAGTCCCGGATCTCCAGCTCAATTTAATGGAGACGCTTCAAGATCATCAGCTTTAATTAATATGTACTCAGCTCATTAGTCAACAAATAGTTTTAAACGTCTAATCAAGGAAGCGTGGAACAGCTGACTATTTGAAATAAGAAGTTTTTATCCTTTGCTGACTAAATACGAAAGAAAAAAGGGGGCAAAGAAAACAGATTGAAGAATCATAAAAGTGGAAACTTGGAGATGATTGCTAGCTCGTTCTAAGTTCTAATCACAGATTGCCTATGCTTTCCCTACATCACATGATGCACAATCTCCGGTATGGTCACTGTATGCGCATCAAAAGCTGAAGTTCAGCATCCATGGCAGCTTCCTCGTAAATATTCAATAGCGATAGCAATAAAAACTAATTAACCATAACTTAAACATTCAATTAAAAAGTGTGTTTCCGCCGCAACAGATGAATACCAATTCTAACAATTTCACGAATAAACGGTGAGTGAGAGAAAAATCGCCTCACATGTTGCAATTAGCTCTTCCGAAGAAGACGGGCGCCGATAATTTGCTCCGAGCGTCCTCATTCAACGATCGACAGCATCGCTGCGCGAAGAATGAAGCTGCGCTCGAAAAATCAACGACTGGATTCAGAGTTCTCGCAAACGCAAAACGCTTAACAATATCTCTGGTGAACGGAGGTGGCGGCGGCCGATCCGGTGGCCGGAGGGCTGTGGCGGCGGCGGCGATAGTGAGTAAAGAAGGTAGGGGTATTTGCCGGTTAGAGTGGGTGGCTTTGTCTGAATAGAAATTGAGGCCGAATCCTTTTTTTTTTTTTTTTTTTCTTTTTTTCTTTCTTTTCTTTTTTACCCAATCAAAGTGAACAATTGAAAAATGAGTAATTATTTCTTGTTTATGCGATTTGTTTATCTAAATGCGTGGAAGTAACTACGATGTTGAATTGGAAATTTAAGTTACATTCTAAAGTTCATTTTTGTTTTCTAATTCTCGAGTAGTGAAAAAATAAAAACAAAAAATTTAGCAATGAGCTTTTTCAATAATTTATGTATGGATTCTCGTTATTGTTTCGATATTTTCACATGCATCTAGATATGTACATGAATATTCAAATGATTATCTTATATTACTTTTTTCGTATTTTTTCATTAAGTCTATTTTACCTTATTTGAACGTATTATTTCATTAAGTTCATTTCCTGAAATAAAAATGCACCATATAATAAATATCTCTTTATAACTTATATTATATATGTCACTAAAAATTTACTAACTTCATTCCCTCTTACTTGATGTGACAAAAATACATTCAAAACGTTACGTTATCTTTATAAACAACTTATTTCTAAACATGCATGTCCAACCAAATAGCTTAAATGAAAAAATACGGAGGGAGTACTGTATTTTTTCATGTGGATCCAAAATAATGTTGTTTTACATTTTTATCAATTTAAGTATGTTTTTTCTTACTTAATTTATACTACTATATGGTTTATGTATTATCATTTTTAATATTCGGCTATGTTGTCTCCTATGATCTTTTGGTAAGATTTTGAAAGATAGGATATTTCTTAGACTATCCACAATGACGATGATTAATATGGTGTTCGTTCTATTTTTTTAAATATTAAAGTGGGATTACGGTAATCCCTTAATTTTTCTCACAACGTGGTGATCCTCTCTTCTTCTTTTTTTTTCTTTTTCTTCTTTTTACAATTTTTTTATTTGATAATATGAATGACAAGTATTTTGTAATATGTAGTTTTTATTAATTTTAAATATAAAAAATTACATTAATTAAAAAATTACTTAAATTAAAAGAATAATAATAATCTAAATTGCAATAATTTAAATTTAATAATATAAATAATAATAATTTTAAAAAAACAAATTTTATTAGTATCATTTCAATTAAATATAAAATTTATATAACTACCACTAAGTTAATAGTACCAGATTTATATAAATAAATAATTTGGAATTAAAAAAATAAACTACAACATATTTTTTAAAAGCCCACCCACTAGTCCACTAAAAAAAATCCACCCACCTCGATTAGAACCCTCAGCCGCAAAAAGAAACGAAAAAAAAAAAATCATACCGTGGTGGTCTTCTTGTTCCTCGTCCCCTTCTCCTTCATCTCAATTCCATAACAAATACAAATAAAAAGATTGATTTAATATATAGAATGATTCATTTGCCTAATTAACCGCTGTCACGTCGCGCCCTCTTTATTACGATCACGCCTTCAAGAAGATTGCAACTGCAATTATTTCGTTGTGATTGTGAAGATCGGCAATGAGGAGCGATGAGATATTTTCATATGTGTGTGCATGTACTAAATCCGCTCCTAATATTTTAATAATATAAATTATAATATTAAAATATTATTATATGAAAGGTGGGTATACTACATGTACGCCCACACAAGAATTTCCCGATCCGATTGTTATTTATTCTCTTTACATTTTTCCAACTATAAAAATCTGGTTATTTATATTATTTAGTTAAAGCCTTAAAGGTGATAATTTGAAAAATATCAATATTACGTTTTTCCTTTTTATTCAAATGAATGTATGTATAATACTTCATCCATCTAATATTCTTTATTTTTTAAGTACGATTATTAATTAAAAAAGGTAAAAAAAAATTATAACTCCCACAATTTTTCAAGAGTTAAATATTTCGATTAGATGATAAATGAAAGATGAACTAATATTAGAAGAATGTAATGAATATACATAATTTGTTAGGAGTCCGTCCATTCCATTGGGCCATCGGCCCTAAGGCTGTCGCCGGCCTTGAAAACTCCAGCCCAACCAAAATTTATTTAATAAAACTATCGAAAGTAAATAACTAAATTTAGCTGTGTGTGTGTTAGCCTAGTGATAGTGAAGTTAATGCTCGGGCCAAAGATCACGGGTTCGAGTCCTCCGTCACGCAGTATTTAAATTTCATTACAATGTTGTTAAAAAAAAAATAACTAAATTTAGCTTTAAAAATATTTATAAATTTAACAAGGTAACAATAACATATTAAAATGATTGGAAACAATTGGCCAAAATATCTTTTAAGGTAAAAGCCATTTTTTTTATTTTTAAAAAAAAGGTAACAGCGTTAATAAATTAAGGATAAGTCGTATACAATAGCAATTAACCAAGCTAGGAAAAATTGTAGTCCAAATAATTGGTTCTAAACTACCCAAAATTAGCAATTAGCACGAGCTGCATATATTGTTGCATGGCTAGTCATTCTTCTAATGGGTGACAAATTAAGTTGGTCAAGCCAGATAAAGACTTATCTTATTTCATCATATAACACATCCTTATGTGTATCGAATTATATGATTCAAACTTATGCAGCACGATTATTCTTTCATTGAACATGTGATTACAAAATTAATGACATGATTTTGTTGATATAAAGTTTCGAATTAACTCTCTACTCGCACAGTCTATACCATAATCTATGTACAACAGCATACCTGAGAAAAATGTTTTTGTTTCAAAATTACTAATTTATTTGAATGTTTAATCTATCTAAAAGAATAGAAAAACATAATTTGCAATAAACTATGTGTTTTCTAAAGTAATAATTCTATTCGGACATAGTGTGTTCAGACATACGTGCTTGAAATAGGAAAAACATTGTCCGATTGCCTTCAAAATTTCTTTCCTACTCAGAACCCTTCCGAAATATCGATCTCACGCACACCCGCTCCCAAATTTTACTCTCATCTACACCCAAGTCCTAAACTTGTGAATTTAAATTGGGATGAGACTTTTTAATTAAAATTAAAAAGTCTATGTTTATTAATAATCAGAATATCGAAACTATGAAATTAAATTATTCGTTAAAAACTTCCGTCAAATTCGTATTTTTACCATTGTATATCTGGACATAGTATATCTAAATAGCACTACCCTTTCTAAAGCTTGATCGGTGCAACAAGTTCCTTCTGCGCTACACTATTGCAACTTTCCCAAAAAGAGAGAGAAAAATGTAGGAATATAACATATTAAGAGTTAAAAAGATTAATTATAGCACATTTTGAAAAAGTTAAAAAAAAACACTTTTGGACATTTATATCATTTTTTGTTTTGGTTTTCACATATGTTCTTATGTGAAAGATGTTCACATATGTGTTTGACTGCTTTCAAATATTAACATTATTACACACGTGATTTTTACATAATTGTGATTTCATAAATATTTTTATGTGAAAGCATATTGCATATTTGTGTTTTCACTTTTCACGTATTATACTCATGTGATCTCAGAAATGTAAAATCAGGGAGAAGGAAAAAATTATGTTGAGAAATGTTATTTTTATTACTTGTTTCAAATTATACTAGAATTTTATCTTTTTAAATACATAAAATGCTAATTTTCTAATTCACATGGACTACAACTTCATTTTGCTATTCGCACAATAATAAGCTGAAAAAATGGCTACATAATTAAGGTGTGTAAAAAGGCCCATTATGATCCCATTAAGTCACTTGGCCTACATATTTCGTGGGCCCTAGTCCTACCATACCATCATGTCAAGCGATACTGGTGGAGGGAGGACTTGAGGCTTGAGCCAATTTAATGAATTCTTGTTCTCTAAACAAAAATGTTTAGGCCCTTTATTAAAAAGAAAAAGAAAAAGAAAAAGAAAAAGAAAATGAAAATTTAAACCTGAATGGTTAGGTACTACTACTATCACATGGTTTCACGTTATATGAGGTTACACCGTTTAATCGAATTTTTCATGTCATAAAGTTTAAATCTCGACAAATTTCTACGTGATATTTTCAGTCATTTTGCAATAATATCATAAAGTCTAAAATACCAGTTTTATGTCTCTTCAAAATGACCACGAATACGGTACGGTGTATTTTTATTCTTTTTGGATCAACAATATGTGAACCACCAATAGATAACATTTTAGATGATCAAATCACTGAAACGTAAATCTATACAGTACTAGAATTCGAGCTTCATCACATTGTTGCCAAAATATTGGAGTAATAAATTTGTCAAGTTTTCAATATTGTAATGTCATTACAAAACTAGTCAAATATTGTGGTAATAAATAGTTTTTGCCCTCTATATTCTGTAATACTAAATTATATTTGTTTTTTTTTTTTTTTTTTTTTTTTTTTTTTTTTTTTTTTGATATCGTGGGAACCCGCAGCCGCTACCTTTGATGCGCACTGGGTAAACCCCCGTCCCTTGTGCAGTAGACTAAATTATATTTGTCATGTATATAGATTTGAACATTCATTTTGACGTACGAAATACCTTATTTAATTATAGATAGTTGTTATATACAGACTACAGTACATATGTTGGTCAGGGATTTGGGTAGATATGAGTGAGTTTATTGGTAAATTAGGAAGATCTACTATATATTTGCACAATATCCTGTTATTAAATTACAATATATATAGCTTCATATTGAAATTAAATGTACAGTATTTATTTTTGGAAAACAATAAAATCTAAAGGCATAAATAAGACAGCTTGCTCGATTTAAAAATTAAGTTTTTATTAGTTTTTCTTATCTCAAAAAGTATATTTTTGTAAGGAATTGTTCACTACACCACCAAATGACCTTAAAAACTAATCCTCCATCCATGATTATATCTTTCTAAGGAGTGACACAAAGATAAAAAGAAAAAAGAAAAAGTTGTTGAATTGGTTGTGATTGGAGAAAAAATAGTTGAATTTGTTGTATAAAAAGGGTTTTACATTAAGAATAATGATATAGTATTAATTAATTGAGATAATGGTGAGTTATATATTGTATTTTATGTCGTTGATAAAATAAGGGTAAGAAAAAATATTTTATTGTGGGATATTGTTTAAAAAACTAAGAAAATTTATGAGAAACACCCCGAAAATGAAAATAGGAAGATATATTGGGAGACGGAGTAAGTATTATTAATGTCAAACATTTATACGGAATCTTGGTGAAATGGAATAACAAATCGTAACCATTCCAAATTCAATTACACATTTACACTCCCAAGCAATGAATAATTTAATTGGAAGAGCTGACAACTCCACAATTTGGAAAAAATCAATTTCGAAATTTGTCAATATTTTGAAGAAAAATCATCGAAACACGCTTACGAATAATATAGATGCAGTCTGCAAACACTCAACATCCCTTTCCTTTCCTTTTTTTTTACAATTATTAATGCTCAAATGAATCTATGTGAGTACATGTAAGACTTTTTTTTTATCAAGAAAAAATTCATTAATAAAGAGCTGGTACCAAAGATATCACTTAATCGTTCATCCCTTATGATACATAGATACTCAAATCATTCAAACACCAAGAAAAAAAGCTAATCTCCTTGTTTAGAATGCTAAATATTTTATTCCAACACCACATTCTTGCTTTTACCTCCATAATGATACTTTTGATATCCCAAGCCACTCCTTCGAATCTGCTTTCGTTTCGTCGTTTCCACAGAATCCAAGTAATGCAAATCCATAATGCCTTTAAGAAATTTCCAGACTTCTTCCCTCTACCCGTTTACGAACATTTTGAAGTGCCTTTCTACTGTTTGGGGACGGGCCGAACTGATCCCCAACCAGCTTTGAATCTCATCCCAAACCTCAGCTATCTTCGGGCAGAGCAAGAGTAGGTGATCTGCCGTCTCGTTTTGTTGATTGCACGCCGTACACTTAAGCTCTTATTCTTCCAAATGGATATTTATCTTTCTCAAGTTATCGCATGTTGGTAGTCTGTTTCTCAAGATTCTCCATGATGTCGCTATGGCTTTATGAGGAGCAGGAGTACATGTAAGACTATCTACAGTGACGGCTTTGCCTCGTGCACGCTGCGGTTGCGAGATCTACATGGACCTCGCATGTCATTGTAGAGCTTGGAGCTCAGAGTAAAGAACTTTTGGGAGAGGAGCTCGTAAGAAAGAAAATCAATTATGGGACCACAATTAAATAAAGAAAGAGAGTTAGTGGTCACATGACACATCCTCATTCGTTAATAACGTACTCCCTCCGTCCTGCTTTACTTGTCCTACTTTCATTTTTGAGCGTCCCGTTACACTTGTCCTAATTCCTTTTTGAAAAATAATTAAAAGTTTTAGGATCCAATTAGTTTGACTAATTAAGACCACTTTACAATTTTCAACCTACCATTTCCCCCCATTTTCTGTGTCACACTATTAACTTTCTTTTTACCCACTTTATTTTACTATTTGTACTCACTTTATGTCGTTATTCACTCTCTCTCTACCCACTTTATTTCACTTTAATAACTCCACTAAATACATAATTTTTCCTAATTATTTTCTTATTAATTCTTGTATCCAAAAAACTAAGACAAATCAAATAGTATTATAAACGAAAAAAGAGAAAAAAGCTAGTATATGGCTCAACGCATGGCCAAAAGTTGACCACGCTTGCTAGTATTATGGATTGGATAGTCTAATAAAAATTGGGCAAATTAATTAGAAGTACTTATTTTTGCACATAGGCAACTTCCAAGAAATAAACATGGGAATATTACAAGCGAAGATTCCTAGAATCCAAAACCAATGGGCGCCCCCTGCTTAGCTGTCCTCCACCATTTACACCTACGCACTTTCTATTTAATTAATGCATAAATTTAATTAAAATAATATTTGTCCAACGCCCCAACCTCCTCCGCCCTCCCTATAAATATCCCCCTCTGTTCTCCCTTCAACCCTTCTTTCGCCCATTTTGAGATAGCTCTCTCAAGGTTAGTCTCTCTTCTCTGCACTTTTTACTTTCCTTTTCATTCCATTTTTTTATTCACTCATTTCTCTTCCTTCTTTTTTTTTTTGTTTTCTTCTCTTTATTTTAAGTTTTTAGTTTTCCTTATGCTTTTTTTTTGTATTTATTTTATTAGTTAAATTTAATTGCTTGTTCTTCGTTGTGGTTGTTGATTGTGTTTTATTTGTCTATATGAATTTGCAGATTGTTGTTACCGCTCTAAAATCAGATCAGACCAAGGTTTTTTTTGTTCGTTTATCTGTGAATTTGAAGAATTGAATTCCAAACCCTAGTTTCCATGTTTCCGATCCCTCCGTTTTTATGACGTCAGTGTTGATGCGAAGAATTCGAATTCTCCACTCGTTCTCAGTAGTATTCCTCTACTGGTTCTATGTGTTTTCATGAACTAGCTGCCTCATACTAATCTGAATCCCTAATTTTATCCTATTCCTGTCAAATTTACTCTCCATTTTAAAATTCCCCGCCTTTTAGAAAAAAAAGTCCATTCTTAAAAAAAAAACACCATCATTTCTGCATCCCTCTCGAGGAATGGCTTCCAAGCAGCATCCATCAAGTCCAGGTTCAGATGTGGACGAGAGGAAGAGGAAAAGAAAGCTGTCTAATCGTGAATCTGCACGACGGTCGCGGATCAGGAAGCAGCAACATCTCGATGAGCTTATTGAGCAAGAGCAGAAGTTGCAGGACGAGAACAAGAAGCTGAGGGAGATGATCGATGGCGCCTCCCAGCTCTACCTCAATTTTGCGTCCGAGAATAACGTGCTGAGGGCTCAGGTGGCTGAGCTTACTGACCGTCTACGGTCACTGAATTCCGTTCTTCATATTGCATCGGAGGTGAGTGGCCTCGCCTTTGATATTCCCGACATCCCGGAAGCTCTACTTGAGCCGTGGCAGCTGCCTTGCCCTGTTCAGCCCATTGCTGCCTCTGCTGACCTGTTTCAGTACTGAGTTGGACCAATTCTTATTGGATGATTTTAGTTGCTACACTAGATGGAAATGGTATGAATTGTTTATAAAGATTGTGGTGTTGATTAGTCAGGGTTTTGCAGTATTGGCAAGATATATATTAACCTTAAGGTCCTTGTTTTAGGATTAAGATGATGTGTGTGTTGCTTTTTTAGTCTTGGTTGTGTTTGGATGAATCTCATCTTGTAGTTTGCTGTGGTGTGGATCTTCGCTGATGGTTTTGTGGTATAAATAAATTATCTCGTGTTACTCATTTACTCGATTCAATCCGAATGCATTTGGTTGTTCGCAATGAAAATATTAGGGGTGAAAGTATGAAAAATGAGTTTCCGGGTTATCCATACCCTACCCGTATTCGGCCGGGTATTGGGATTCAATACCCGTAATTTGCGGGTATTGGATGAGTACGGGAAAGAGATTTTTAAAAAATACTCTAACGGGTATACCCGTTAGGGTATTGGATACCGGGTTAAATTTTCGGTCAACAATATACAATTATTTATTATATATAATCACTAATTTTATACTATAAATTATAAATATATTTATAATATATATTCATTTTTAAGCTAAAATTTAAAATTGAATATAATTCTAAACATAACTTATGAATAATACATATTCATAATAGTTTATTTGTTGAACTTAAATGTTTAAACTATGTTTAGTACTCTCTCCGTCCTGCTCATTTTGTCTCCTTATTATTGGGCATGGAGATTAAGGAAAGTTGTTTGTTTAATAAATTAGTGGATGAGATTGAAAAGGGATGAGAGAGAAACTTTTATAACCACTCATTATGTCTATATTTGGATGTAGACAAAATGAGTGGAACGTCCATTTAAGGAAAGAGAGACAAAATGAGCGGGACAGAGGGAGTATTGATTTGTTGTTGTCGTCTAGTTATTACTCCCTCCGTCCACGAATCAAATCCCTACTTACCCAATTTTATTTGTCCATGAATCAAATCCCTATTTACCTTTTTATACAATCATACCCTCATACTTTCTCTTTATTTACTATCCTTTGCCATTGATGGTCCCACCTCACAACAACTTTATTCCTACTTTTTGACCATCACAACAACTTTATTCCTACTTTTTGATCAATACCACTACCTTTTTGTCATTATCACTGTTTTTTTGTCATATTCTACTACCCCTACATTCTAACTTTTACCCCACTCAAAATAACTTTATCAGCTTTCTTATTTTCCGTGTCGAGACCCAAATGAGGATATGATTCATGGACGGAGGGAGTATTACATAGTTGGTTATTAATTTGTCGTTGAAAATTATCGAAAAATCGAGCGGGAGAAAAATTACAATATTTTTATCTTTTTTTTTTTTTCTAGACGGGTACACCGAGTACCCTATACGCGGGTCGGGTATATCCGACCGGGTATTGGGTACCCGTTCAGCTAAAATAAAAAGGGTATGGCTATTCATTTTTTGCTTATTTGAGTACGGATATAGGTATTCACGGGTACCCGTTTATTCACCTTTAGAAAATATAACATATTTATGGGTCTACTTCTAGTCATATACCTCTCATTCACTTGGAACTTATTTGGGATGCTTTTCAATACATCTCTCTCTTATTAGGGAACTGAATAAAACAATACATCTCTCTTATTAGGGAACTCATGGATTATTCTTACTAGGGTTGTCAAAATGGGTAGCGGGTAATCGGGTAGTATTGTACCGATTCGAAACCCGACGGATATTGAGCACTCGTTACCCGTATGTTCAGGTAAAATGGTCGGGATACGAGATGAGAATTTTAAAAATTTCGGATGTCGGGTATACCCGATACCCGATCTGGGTACCCAAGTAAACTCGAATATTTAATTTAATATATTACATTTATTTATATATATTATAAATCTATTATATCTGTACAGCTAAATCCTAGTTTCTCTTATATATATATATGGTAATTTCTCTACAATTAATATATGAAACTCTCTCTCAACTAAATACAAAGTAGGGCAGAAAAACTTTATTGTGGAATTAATTATGGTTTATATTTTTTTTCTTAAGTTGCTTATGGAATTATGGTTTTATGTTTATCGATTAATGGTGTTAGTTTTATTTAAATATTAAGTTTCTGGTTGCATATACATTTTATGTGATTGACGTATGTCTTTTATTAATTTTTTTTTTATCAATTGATTGTTATAGTTATTGTAATTGCGACAAGTTCGAATTAATGCTCGGGTCATTAGGGTATCCTAATACCCGATCGGGATTACCCGTTCAGCTATTTGGGTACTCAATTTTTAATATAAGGTCGGGATAGGGTATCATAATTTTAAAAAAATTGGAATCGGGTACCCGATATTTTCGGGTAGGATACCCTACTTGTACCGTTTAAACAGCCCTAATTCTTACAGTGAAGAGAAATGGTTTTTTGTATGGAGTTCAGAATGATCGAACAATCTTATCGCGGTATTTAGATTTAATATTACATGTACGAGTTTGTTTGGTCACTCATTGATAATTTGATAGCAACTTTTAAGCTGTTTTTTTAGGTAAATAAAATTAAATTAAAAATGCAGCAAATCTGTGACCAACCTACAAAATTCGGACATTACAACTCAAGCAACTTTTAAGCAGTTATTACTCACTACTCTATCAACGTACCATTTCTCTTCCTCTGCTCATTCTTGAAGAGTTGAACTGATAAAAATGAATAACACAATCAGATCAATATAAAAGATATTGGCTGAGAAACATATATTTTAGAACACATAAACCTAATTCAAATTCTTCACAACGAAGTAACCACATTTTCTTCTCTTTTCCGAGCCCTACACGTTTCCACCTGCACTCCAAGTCTACAACTATTAAATATTAAGAGAATAAATATGTTTTCTTATCAGAATGAGGATGGGACCCATATATATGAATGGACTCCTCAAATTCAATTCACAATAAATATGAGTAACGCTTGATTTCAAAGATGCTCTTAGAACCTCGAGGCTCCAATTTTTTTATGAGACTTGTGTTATCTAAAATTAGAGTTCGAAATTTCAAGAATCCAATTATTCTCTCTGGTTTCAAATATAAAAAGTTTTAGTCATTTTATTTTATAAGATATTGTCAGTTATTAAGAATGTTCTCTCTCTCCCTTCCATCAATTTTATTTACTTTTCAACTCAGAATTAATGATGTGCTTGTTTTTCTATTAGTCTGTTAAGTTCCTTTCATTAACTTGAACAATATATTACCCTACGACATTATCATGAATTGCAAAATGGAATCCAAAAGACAACAATACAATTGATCAAATAAATTTCTTACATTAAAGTTTAAAGATAACAAGAATAACAAGTTGTTAAAGTTTGTGTTAAGTAATATTTCTTAATCCTAGTACAAAATGCCATGGTGGTGGGAGCTTTTTGCATTGTAATTCGCTTAGACAACCTATAATTTGACGAAATTAAACGTTAATAAAAAGATATGGATTGGTTGGAGTGAGCTTAAGCCCCCATTGTTCATTGTGGCTCCGTCACCGATTGTTGTTAGCATTCACAATGGTTGCGCCTTTTAGGGGCGTGAGGAGTTGTGGACTCCAGATAGAGCCTCTTAGCTGCAGTGAAAAGGCTTGACAGGGGCCGTGATGGAATTAGTTTTGAGTTTTAATAATTTGCATGAATTTATTTAAAGGAATTGGAAATTACATTAATTTAATAGATAACGCTTAAATTACAACTATTAATGCTAATATAATTGAAATATAAAAAAAATACTACTAATTTGAACGTTAAATTAAAAGTTTAGCTCGTCCTTAATGATCCTCCACTGTATCCAAGAACTTGAATGGAGCACCGAAAAAGGGCTTCGTACTCGGCTAAAGCCATCGCGAGGTTGTGTTCGGCGATGGCATTTGGATTTTGTTAGGCACATTCACGATGCATATCGTGGAACAAGTGACACGTATTCCTCGTTCGAATTCAATGGTGGCGCAACTGATTGACATTTATGATCACCATGACTTCGAGCCTAGTAGAGTTTTACCGATATGTGACTTGTTGCCAGAATTAACCTGCACGTCATCGATTTATTCCGACCCAAGCTCGAGCAAGGGCTTCGTTTTCGGCCTCGGGGTACGCATAATGAGGAGGCATTGTGAGAGTATAATAGAGTGAAGCTGAAGAATAATTTTTATAGTAGAATAGAGAAAAGTTGAAGAAAAATTATGAAGATTAAGAGGGTGTTTGGCTGAGCTTAAAAGCTCATTAAAATAGCTTATAAGTTCCTAAATCCTTAGTAATGAACAATTTATAAGCTACTTTAAGAAGCTTAAAAGCTTAGCTAAACACCCTCTAAATAAAGTATAGAAGATGTGGATGTTGGAACCGATTATTGAAAACTGATTCGTTTTCACCCATGGATCAGTTATGGATATCTAACAAACGCATACAAAATTCATACCTAACATGCTCCTATGAATTTAATTACAATCATAGGATGTTTATTCGAAATACCTGCAAATTTGGCGCACAACGACTCCAGAGTTAATCTTCTGAATTTTCCCGGCTAGAGTACGACGATGAATGGGATCGACTTCGAACTCTCTCTCTTACTATGGGGGCGCCGATTTTTCTCTCTCTCACTCTAGGTTTTAGTTGCTTAGAATGCAAGTAAGTAATGAGTCTTATGAGCCTTGTATTTATAGATAAATAACTGCTCACATTCGTTAAACCTAGACGACCCTTTCGGGCCGTAGGAGAAAGAGGCGCCTAGCCCACTTAGAGACACAGGTCATTGGGCCAGTTCATGGATCTACTAGCTTAAATAAGATTGGCCCGATAATATCCGATTTAATCTATTCAGCCCAGAATATAAATCAGATATAAATATTAATTCATTCCACTAAAGAATTAATACTGACTTACCCTCTTATTTATTTAGTTGAGTCGGGGCTAGCATTAGACTTAATTAATCTCCGTGTTTAAGACTATCGAATATCCATTAATTAATTAAATACTTCTGACAGCAATTAATTAATCAATTAATTATTTACTAATAAATAATTATCTCGAGTGCTACCACTTAAACTTATTATTATACCGGAACTAATTCTACGTGCAGGGTTTAGTATAATAAACTTATTAAGTTCCTCGAGATAATATCATCATCCCATTATTCATAGGACACGGATCCTTATTGCAGCTCTATCAATATCAAATAAGAACTGCCACTGCCCAAAATACGAAATTTCGAACCACTATCAAGTTCTCATTTATAATAGATCAAAGCAATAGTCAGACATTTATTCATACTGATAAGCCCAATTAAAGATTAAGACTATTTAAGTCACCGAGATCTTTAATTCTTAATAAGTCAGAACAAAGAATTAATCTCACTATGATCCTTTCAATACGATTAACGTAGTAGCATAAATAAATAGTCAAGATAAACTATTTAATATTATTATGATACAATCTAAACCAACAACTCGTCCAAATTGTCTCGATTGTGAATATTAGTTTACATCTCATAAGATGCCGATTATATAATCTTCTGTGATCTACAACACACTATATGATCTTTAATATTGAGATAATTGAATCTATAATTAATATGCAATAATAAACATTTCAGATAGAAGAATTATAGTGAAATAAATATCAATTGTATATAAACAAAAGTCTTGCTTTCGTATACAACCCTTCAGTTCTCCAACTTATACTAAAGCAAACTTTTAGTATACAATGAGACTAATGGGGGAGCTCCACGCAGGGGCAGCTTGAGCCGGCGATCGAACCCTCCATTGCGAATGCTCTTACTGACTATTGTTGTTACATTACTTTTTTTTTATAATTGTCTATATATCAATTAATAACTAACAAAATTTAATAATCAATTACTTTCGGTGGAAATAGAAAGTAAACTACGATATTGGAATATTAGTCGTTTATTTTCGTTCTAAACTTGCTTTATTACTTATAAATTTTATTTTATTTTGCTTTATTACATTATAGGTATCAAACTATTTCATATTGGGCCCACCCAAAAGTTTTCCGCATCACAAAAAATGACTATCCAATTCGAACAAACACTAAGGTAGTGTTTGGTAGGGTGGATATAGCTAGATTAGTTAATTTATCTATCATAATCAGGTGTTTGGTAGCATAGAGAAATTAACTCATAACCTCAATACAAAGCAAGGGCCCGATGCTATTTCACTGTTACGTCCATTTTATAGAGATCTTCTCTTCTCTTCTCCTATTACCATCGATCGCTATGAAATCGCTGGAGGCGAAGGGCACAAAATCACCGGAAAACTTCCAAGTTTTTGGTTATGGAAGCTAGAGGTTCCGATAGATAAAGGGCCTTGCTGCAAAATCTTAACTCGTTCGAATTCAGCCATTTTTTCTTTTTTTCTTTTTTTGCAAAATTATTCATAAAAAAATCCTTTTTGGTTATGGAAGCTAAAGTTTCCAATAGCGGTCAGAGCGCACCGTTTTGGTACTTATATTCCTTTTCCCTTTTGTCAAGTTTGTGTAAGAAGACAAGATTATTTTATTTATATAATTTTATATACTACAATTTTTCTGGATTTCGATGAAAAAGGGAGGTGCGGTGGTGGTGGGGGGTGATTAAATGGGGCATTCCACAATTATTTACCTCAGTGCCGTCTATGAACGAAGCGGCGTCGTATCTCGCCGGAATGACGTCGATCTGGGAAGAGCTGACAAGTTGCTGCAGGTGATGCAAGAGACCTGTGGAAATCTATTTTTATGAAGTGTTGCTGCAGGGGAAATCTCCGTTCAAGAACTACTTCAAAGCGAAGTCGGACTTCGTGAGGCAGCCGATACCGGAAGACAGGCTCGAAGGGCTGTGGAAGAAGCTTTTAGAAGAAGATTCGCCGCTGATGATCCTGAACCCGTACAGCGGGATGATTGGCAGGATTCCGGAGGCGGAGACTCCGTTAATCCACTCCGGCAGCAACTTTTTTAATATTATTTTTGGGCTGTTTGATGGCTTGATTTGAATTGATTCTTAGTCAACTATGTGAAAAGGGGGATATTTTTATTGGTGGTGGAATCTGGAATTAGGTTCTTCTTGGTTCTTAAATTGTTGCTCAAATTCGATTTCCATCTAAATGAGTTGATTGATAGAAATTTTTAAAATTGAGACTTTGAATTGTGAGTCGAAATATGTGAATGATTATTTGTTGACTCTTTTCTTTTCCTTGCAGAATTGATCGGCGTGATTTCAACAAATCGGTGAAACAAAACCGTAACAAATGTTTCATATATATTCAGTGATCTTTTGTAAATTTTTTATTAGATTAGGGGTACATATGGAAATTTGAAATTTAATCTTAGGTTTAAACTAACATACCAAACAACAAAAGTCTTTATCTTAATTTTTTATCTAACCTATCAAACACTTATAATAATTTATTTATCTAACATATCAAGATAAACTATCTTAAGATTATTTATCTTTGCATATCCTAACTAGGCTACCAAATGAGCCCTAAATCTAATTCTAATACTACCACCGTCTTGTTAACATGTCTTGTTATTGTTTCACACAGATATTAAGAATAGAAAAAAAAAAGTGAATATATCTTATCATTTCTTAAGGATTAATTATTTTCTTACTTAAAAACAAAACTAGTTGAGTGAGATAACTTAAAAGGAAAACAAAGATAAGTCAATGGATAGAGGGAGTATCAAATAACTCGACCTAGCCAATTTTTTCTGTTTTACTTTAAACTTATTTTTGGTTTGGTTTAATTTGAGCCTCTCAACCAATATCATCTATCAACTCCCTCACAAAAATAAGAATAACAATCCTCAAGTTTTTATTTTTAATGTAAAAATTTAAATATAACCTCATGTGAGCCTTTTTGCCTCAAGAATTAATCACACTACCGCCACACCAACACCAACACGCCCCATCCAAATATAATTTGATGTAAACATCTGACATTAGTTCTGATCAACAACCAATTAATACGTTTCAGTAATGTATCGTATAATTATAATTCCCAATCAACAACCATTGCCTTCACCATACAAACAAAGTGTGTAAACAACTACTAGTAATTAATAAACACCAAAACTTAACCTTAAAATTTCCGAAACATTAAATCATAAATTAACCAACATCGGGAGATCAATCAATTATCGTACGTACGGCACTCATCGGTCTCGGGATTATCCTTGCAGTAGGTCTCCAACGGGTCCGAATCCTTCTGCTTGTCCCTCGCGTGGCTCGCCGCCGCGCTCAGCTCCTCCACCTCGTCCCACGCCGCCGCGCACTCTCCGCTCACCGCGTCGCCGGAGCACGCCTCCTCCGCCTTCTTGATGCTCTCCTCCACCTTCCCCGTCAGCTTGTCGGGCGCCGCCGCCACGTGCATCCTCCTCAGCGACGTCAGGGCGGCGCTCCGCCTCCACGGCCTGCAGCTAAGCTGCGTAAATCCGACCGATTTCGGCGATGAGTCCGACGCCGCCATGGCGAAAACTTTCACGGAGGCGATGTTCACTCCTGCTACGGCTGCCATTTCTGCTTCTAATATGAAGAAGTAAAAAAATGATGATATATATTTTGGGATATGGTTTGTGTGAAGATATATTATATAGTTGGAGAGTGTGGTGAACTGTGGATAGAAATTCTTATCATTTTCACGACCAACCGTAGCCTTCCACGTGGCTCGATCCCATGCAAGATATTTGTACGCAAATATCATTTTTCCTTTGCTGGTTTATTTGTATTTGCAGTAATCCGTTATTTATTAATTTGTGTGCATGACAATTAAAGAGAATGAACATATTTTTGAAAAATCGAGAAATTGTGGAAAATTAGGAGCTACTTAGCGTATTCAACCAAAGAATGGTGTGATTCCACTTTCCACACACGTGTTGTGAGTTGCAACGCTTGTTCTATAAATATCAGCTTGGATTCTTTACTAATCGGACAAAACTATTTGCATCATGATGTTCTCGATTACGTTTATGATGTAACTGCATGTAAAGTTATACGTAATAATTTAATCTCGACGATGAGAGAGTTTATAAGTTCTAAACTTTTAATATTATGTGTTCAACTTTCATCGAATATGTATTAATTTATATATAGATGTTTGTTTCTGTTATAACTTTATAAAGGATCGGTTGTTTATTTATACGTAATCATGTTAGTGTCTTGATTATCATTCATGAAAATCGTGTAAAAAAATCATTTTATAATTAAATTAAATTTGTGAGAGAATACTTATATTTGCATTGCAATTCATATTACATAGTACTACTTAATTAGTAATTTGTGTGGATTGTTTAATGAGTTTCGGTGAGCTGATATTTTTTGCTATTGCACTTAGTATATATTCAAATTAAAGTTTATATTGGTTAGATAGTCTCCACTCCACAGTATAATTTTTTTTAACAATATTCATAAATTGGTAGAGGAGTTATACAAACGAGTTTAAGAAGGCCTCCAAACTTTTGGATGCTCAACCCAATTTTGGTGATTAGAAAAATCTCGTAATGTATCAATATGATACACCATCACAATACATCATGAGGAAAATCGTGAAAATTTGAATTTCAATAAATAGTTACTAAGAATTTTAAAAATATTTTCGTATTCAAGTCAAAACTACCAATACAAAACTGAGATAACAATAACACGACAATACAATTTGAAGTTATAACTCAATCAAAACACTTCCAACTCATATCTACCAATACCTTGTTGATTTACTTTATCTATCTATCATCATCCGACCATATTCTCTTGAATTTTAAGTTTTTTTTTCTTTGAAAAAAAAAAGTCCTCAACTAAGTCCAAATTTCAACCAAGGCAACATTTTATTTATTTATCTATCTATCATAATTATCCGACCATATTCTCTTGAATTTTAGTATGTTTTTTACCTTCGGAAAAAAAAAAAAAAATTCCTCAACTAAGTCCAAATATCAAACAAGGCAATATTTGAGAACCATTGAAAAAAAAAACTTATCTTATTTCAGTATCCTAAATTTTGTTGGGTAATGATATTCGGTCACACTGTGACCGACCACACAAGCTAAAAATAGTAATATAGATTTTAAAAATGAAAATATATCTTAATTAGAAAGTATGCGCCCTAAGACGAAAATGTACTCCCTCCGTTCGAGCACAAGTGTCCAGTTTGTACTGGGCACAGAGATTAAGAAAGCTGATAAAGTTATTTTTAATAAGGTAAAAAAGTTAAAATATAGGGGTAGTGGGATAGTGATAAAAAAAGTGGTAATGATTAAAAGTGGTGGTATTAACCAAAAACTAGGAATAAAATTGATGTGATGGACAAAAAGTAGGAATAAAGTTGTTATGAGGTGGGGTCATCAATGACAAATGGTAGTAAATAAAGGAAAAATATGAGAGTATAGTTGTATAAAAAGGCAAAGTGAACACTTATGCTCGAACACTCGTACTATAGCAAAATGAATACTTATACTCGAACGGAGGGAATAATTATTTTTATTTTTACAGCTAACTTTTATTTTTTTAATATGGGTGGCTACACAATACATCTTTGTTAAAAGAAAATCAGTCGAAATAAAAAATATACGCAGGAGTAGAAAATGTATGTAGCCATGAAGGAGAGCTTCTCCTCTTCAACAATTACAATGTCCAATTGTTCATCTCCATCTAACTCTAATCCCACCCTTTACCGTTGCGGCCGCGCGTAGTCATCACAGCCCGCCGTAGAAAGAGATTCTCCCCCAATAGCTAAAAAGGATTAAAAGCACTACGCAACTGCGCTTTTCTTTGACGCCATTATTATAACTTCAATCTTTTTTTGCTAACATGCGCCTTCACAAAGTCTACCACCGCTTCTCTCTCTTCCATTTTCCCAAACAGCCCCTCATCCTCTCCCACTCTTCCCACTTTCTCTCTCTAAAACCACCTGACCGTCCTCCAATCCAGTTGATTAAGCCTTTCTCATCAATTTCGCTAGCTTCGGGCAGAGCGAGAGCGATGAGGCTCCGCAATATCGCCCCCATCCACGCCGCCGAGGGTGACGGCGGCACCAACGGCGCCGCTCATGCTGCACCCGCCGCGGCTGACTGTGAAGGTAACACCCGAACTGCGAGTACGCTGGTTTTTGAATTGATTTGTTGTTGCTGATTGAGTTATCCGATGGTAAGTTAAAGCTGAATTTGCTTTTAATGAACTGAAAAGGAATGCAGAAGATAGCAGTTCGTGATCATCACATGTTTAACTGATTTTGAATTCGATTTGTTTTAATTGAGTTCTTTTGTTTGCTGATTGAGTTGCAAGTGAATTTACGGTTTCAGCTAAATTTTGCTTTGAATAAACTGACAAGGAATGTTGAGCACAGCAGTCGTGATAATCACGTGTTTAACTGTTCCATCGCATGGTGTTTGCAGATTTCTGAAATTCTGGAAGTCTAAATTCTTACTGTTTTGTATCTGGATTGTCGGAAGCTAAGCTAATTTCTTTATACTGTGTCCTTGCTAGCTAGTAGTTAGATAGTGTCGATCTTATTATGCAGTGCGCGTTGTTTCATTGTGCAGTATGCTTATAATGTACTGAAACAGTAAATTCGTAGTCCACAGTCACTCGATTAATCATCGGTAGATTTCTCGAAGAAAACTCAATCGAATCACTGTTGTTTGCAGTCATCCTTGCCAAACTTCGTGTTGATTGAATTACGAATCATAAGAGTTGCTTGCATCATACATGTGTTTTCTGCATTTAAGCTCAATTATATCCACATTTTTTTACATTTGGCAGATTCATCACTGGGAAATGGATATCGCCTTCCACCACCAGAGATACAAGACATTGTTGATGCCCCACCCCTTCCAGCAATATCATTCTCTCCTCATCGGGATAAAATATTATTCCTCAAGAGGAGATCATTGCCTCCCTTGGCAGAATTGGCAAGACCTGAGGAGAAACTTGCTGGTATCCGCATTGATGGGAAATGCAATTCTCGTGCTAGAATGTGGGTAACAGCAAATTTCTTGCATTTCTAGTCACTGTTATTATCTCATTAACCAACAGTATTGATGGTATTATGTATGACCTTCATTTCCAGGTCATACTATACCGGCATTGGGATCCATCACATACTGAATGATGGTACACTAGGTCCTGAAAAAGAAGTATATGGTCTTCCAAGTGGTGCTAAAATTAATTTTATGACATGGTAAGCCTAAGTTTCTTTAATAAGTGTGCTACATGCACCTTGCTGTTTATATTTCATGCAGCAAGTGAGAATGAACAGGTGACATGCTCTAAATTGTACAGTTTTTCATCTTTGGTGTCTGAATTCTTTCTTTAGTTGAATTGTAACATTCAATTATATTCTCTTGCTGCAATTTCTTGATCATCCTTAACTCACTTCCTTTTCTAACTAGGTCAAATGATGGTAGCCATCTTGCCTTCAGTGTTAGAACCGATGAGGTATTTGTTTCTAATTTAGTCTCCCATAGTAGCGATCACATTGTGCGTCGTCTATCTTGCTCTGTGAATTCTTGCTTTACCACCCATATATTTTTCCTATGTACTTGTTGGCTGTTGCTCAATTAATATTTGTTTATTTATTCCGAAGAAGAATAAATCTCTTCATTCGGCTTGCCTTATTTTTTATGATATATTTTCTCTACACTATGCTATGGTCCTTACAATCAATCTCTTAACAGGACGATGGCAGCAGTAGCAAGCTGAGAGTATGGGTAGCTGAAATTGAAACTGGAAAAGCTAGACCTCTTTTCCAGACACCAGATATATTTCTAAATGCAATTTTTGATAAGTATGCTCCATAACTCTAGATGGCATTTGAACTTTCTTTTATACTATATAATTTTTATTCTCTTTATAAAGCTATCTCATTTTCCCTGATCAGCTTTGTGTGGGTAAATAACTCAACCCTGTTGGTTTGTACAATCCCTCTATCTCGGGGAGATCCTCCAAAGAAACCTTTGGTTCCTCCTGGTCCTAAGATCCAATCCAACGAACAGAGGGATATAATTCAAGCAAGAACACATCAAGATCTTCTCAAAGATGAATACGATGAATTATTATTTGATTACTATGCAACTTCACAGCTTGTTCTGGTATCTCTTGATGGAATGGTGAAGCCAGTTGGACCTCCGGCTATATATACATCCTTGGACCCATCACCAGATCAAAAATACATTACGATTTGTTCGATGCACAGGCCATATTCTTTTATTGTACCCTGTGGGAGATTCCCTCGGAAGGTTGATCTATGGACAGCTGATGGGAAATTTATACGGGAAATTTGTGATTTACCCCTTGCTGAGGATATTCCCATTACGCATAATAGTGTTCGAAGAGGAAAGCGCTCAATCCACTGGAGATCAGATAAGCCATCAACACTTGTCTGGTATGCAATCTAAGATTCTTCCATCTATCACCGCTTTGATTGGAAGAATAACTTTGCAACTTATCCTTTCTAATAAAAGAAATTGCTCTTCAATACGAGTGATATTGGTACCAATTCACATGATATTTGCAAATTTGAGATTCTCCACTATACTAAAAGTATTTATTGAAAGGGACTATCCAAACTATATGTAGAAGCTAGGATGTTTACCAAGTTGATGTGGGACACAAATGGGGAAACTATAACACTGCTCCCACACGTGTAGGCCGGTTTGGCTGTCGTTCACTACACGTGGACAACAAATCCCAAGTCTGCTTACCTTCCTTAAAAGGCCTTGTAAGACAGAGGGACTATCCAACCTAATGTACAAGCTAGGACCTTTACCAAGTCCATGTGAGACACAAATGGGGAAACTTAAACAGTATTTATGCACCAATCTTTTATGTCTGTTGTTTATTATAGCTTTTAGTAATTCGTGAGGGTATTCTGCACAATAATTGACATGGCGATTTAAATCGATTGGCGCCTAACATTTTTGTTTTGGTGGTGAATAAGGGTTGAGACACAAGACGGTGGTGATGCCAAAATCGAAGTCTCTCCACGTGATATGATTTACATGGAACCTGCTGAGCCACGTGAAAATGATCAGCCAGCTATTTTGCATAAACTTGATACTCGCTATGGGTATGATTTGTGATGTGGTTTTAGTCTAGTATATCTTGGGTCTCCAAATGTGACAGCAGTATACTTTTTGCACACTCGTGGCATAATGTCATACTATTATTTACTGGGATTATACTTCTACACCTTCCTTGCTTATCTTTTAACATTCTACTTCATACTAATCAGTTGAAATCATAGTTTACATGGCATTTCCCCCATTTTAATTCTAGATGAACCACAAATACTATTGCTGAATGATTTCACTAGCGAAGTTTTGGAAGAAAATTAAATTCCAAAATTGGTTCTTATTGCCCACGACTTTTTCTCACCTGATCATTATGTTGTTAGATAATTTGTAAAATACTTGAAAGTTTGGCCTAATTTGATCATTGAAACTCAACTATTGCTTTCACATAGGTCGCCTACTTTGATGATTGATTTGTAGCATCTCTTCTTTGTCACATTGTTGTTATTGATTCTACTTTTTTGGTTAATCACTTGACATGCTGACACCAACCCTTGCTATTTCTGAATTGCTTGTGTTTGTAGAGGGATCTCCTGGTGTGACGACTCACTTGCACTAGTTTATGAATCTTGGTATAAAACACGGAGGGTAAGAACCTGGGTTATTTCGCCTGGGTCGGAGGGTTCAACTCCACGCATACTCTTTGATAGGTCTTCTGAAGATGTTTATTCAGATCCTGGTTCTCCTATGTTACGGAGAGCACCTTCCGGCGCTTATGTTATTGCAAAGGTCAAGAAGGAAGGTGACGAAGGCACATATGTCCTATTAAACGGAAGTGGTGCCACCCCAGAAGGGAACGTACCGTTTGTGGATTTATTCGACATGTGAGTTTCATATTTCTTTTGCTAGTTATTCATCAAATACCAAAAAATAGATAATGTTCTCGACTCTGACCTCAAGTGTTTCAGAAATACAGGCAATAAAGAACGAATATGGGAGAGTGACAAGGAGAAGTATTATGAAAATGTTGTTGCATTGATGACCGATCAGAATGAAGGGGAGATATCTCTTAATCAGTTGAAAGTATTAACCTCTAAAGAATCCAAAACTGAAAACACACAGTATTACATGCTGAGTTGGCCAGAAAAGACAGCACGCCAGATCACAAATTTTCCACACCCTTACCCTCAGTTGTCTTTACTAAAGAAAGAGATGATTAGGTATCAGAGGAAGGATGGCGTTCAACTCACTGCAACGTTATATCTCCCTCCTGATTATGATCCTGCAAGAGATGGACCACTTCCATGTTTAATGTGGTCTTATCCTGGCGAGTTTAAAAGCAAAGATGCAGCTAGTCAAGTGCGTGGTTCCCCGAATGAGTTTGCTGGCATTGGTTCAATGTCTCCCCTACTCTGGCTAGCAAGAAGGCAGACTCCTATTCACTTGCTTTACATTGTATTTATATTGTTTATAGTCATTAGCTTCTCATTGATCTCAACATCGGACTTGTAGTCTTGCAGTTTCTGCTATACTCATGATCAATAAAAAATTCGGCAGGTTTGCTATCTTATCAGGACCGACAATTCCTATTATTGGAGAGGGTGATGAAGAGGCAAATGATAGGTATTTTCGATGGATGGCCTGTTTTACTTCTGGATAGATGAGATCTGTGTTTAGTATGGTAACTATTAATATATTGTTTCCTTCTCAGTTATGTAGAGCAACTTGTTACAAGCGCAGAGGCTGCAGTTGAAGAAGTTGTTCGTCGGGGAGTACGTCACTCCATCTCTAATTTCTGTCAGCAATTTTTACAAAAAAATGACAATTCTATGGCTATCGTTCTCTCCAGGTGGCTCATCCAAACAAAATTGCTGTCGGTGGTCATTCATATGGGGCTTTCATGACTGCAAATCTCCTCGCTCATGCACCACATCTGTTCTCTTGCGGAATTGCTCGCTCTGGAGCATATAACAGAACACTTACTCCCTTTGGTTTTCAGGTAGTTCATTAGAATAAGCCGGTAAAGATATAGTTGATGCAGTTGATATTATGCACTATGATTTTGTTCTTTCTAAAATCTCTCTTGTGAACCTAAGTTGCTTTTCAATCTTCAGTCTGCATTTCTTCTTAGGCTGATGATTATAAAATTTTTCTTTTTCGCAGAATGAGGATAGGACACTTTGGGAGGCTGTTAGCACCTACGTCGAAATGAGCCCATTTATGTCTGCTAATAAAATTAAGAAGCCTATCTTACTCATCCATGGAGAAGAAGATAACAATTCAGGAACCCTAACAATGCAGGTGTGAATCCATCTTTTTCTCTATTGCATATTGGCAGCAATATGGTACGTAAACAAGACATTTGTTACTGTGAATCTTTGTGCTTTCGTCTAACCAATTCTGGGTTTTTGTTATACCTGTTAAACGTAATACAGTCAGATCGATTCTTCAATGCATTGAAAGGACATGGTGCACTTAGTCGCCTCGTTATTCTTCCTTTCGAGAGCCATGGTTATTCAGCACGAGAGAGTGTGATGCATGTTCTCTGGGAAACTGATAGGTGGCTGCAAAGTTACTGTGTGGCTAATGCTAGTGAAGAAACTGATGCAGCCGAACATGCAAGTAAAGGCACTTCAGATGCAGAAAGTAAAGCCGTCGGAGTAGCTGGAGGAGTTGAAGAGCAGCCAAATGACGAACCCGACACAATCCACATCATGTGCAAGTCTTCGTTATGGTAATTCTTCACCTCCAACTCGAACATAACTACAATTATTCTTGAAATGTCGCGTTCTTTCCATTTTTATCTCTAAAATTTGGTCTTTAGATGCCAGATTTGCAATATACTTAAAAAACTCAAAGCTGGCGCATTTACATGAATAGACCTGATATGTGGTACTTTTTGCAGATATTGTTCGCGGTCGTGACTCAGAACGGCTGAACTCGAGCTCAGTGAAACTTACGAGTGGGTAAACTGGTCTTAAACCCTACATGCTCAGTTTACAAAATGCTCTTGCACATTGTTAGCTATTCTCTTCTAAACTGGTGTGGATGAAAATTGGCAACCTATTTACTGGGCAGGGTTTTGCGTATGATTAATCAACAAATAATTATTGCACTATGAGTAAATTATTGGACTGGAATAATTGATCATAATTCTTCGTTTTGGTTTTATGCTTGTACTTATGTAACTTTAAAAATTTTCTTTATTTGGCCAAAGGAACTCCATTGTATTCAATAGTAATAATGTCTTATCCATAGCATTTGTATTCGAAAAATACTAATTTCGAGGGATGTTATTCTTGAGATATCAGTTGAATATAGTAGTAGTATTACTTTTTATAATTATTGTTGTATGCCGTATTTCATTATCCGTCTTTTTAGGTGGAGGAAGACTTGAAGTGATGCAGTGCTGTGATCATTTGTACAAAATCCAAATTAAATCATCAATCACAATTTTGCTGCATAGATTTATTCTTTTTGGTGTAAATGCATGTCTTCTCATTCTTTCGATAAAAAATTTTGTATTCTCTCTATTATATTTATCGAGATTCATGTTGCCTCCAAATTCAAATTTATCAATATATGTTTGTAGAAACTAAAAATTTAAATTATTATAAGTCATTTATAACTTAAAATAAATTTCAAGCTTTTCTTCTACTTGAATGAATTTATGACTATTCATAACGTGGCTGTATAGATTTATTCTTTTTGTTTTCGATCAATCATAATTTTGCTACAGTAAGAAATCATTAAACAATCTACTGGCCTAAAGTATTGAAACTTGGTTTCATAACTTTCGTATGTATGCTTATAGCGTAGTGTTAAAACATTATTTAAAAGGAAATGAAAAAAAAAAAAGTTAGGCAGCCCATGTATTATATGAAAGGGTTTGGCCTTTACTAATTTGGAATAAATATAGAATTAATAGCCCGCACTTGTAGTGTTTGTCCTCTAGCCAATAGGGAAAATCTCGGTAGCTGCCCGCCCTCCTACATCCACCTAAATATAGTGAAATTAAATACTAATATCGATAATTTTAATTATATTTTTATTTTATTTTACTTTATTTAATAAGTTTCGATAATCAATATCGATGATTAAAAGATATCTCGGGACCAAGACATGTGGCTTATAGTAATTGGAACAAACAAAATACTATGTTAAAAGTTTATTTCTCGATTTTAGATTGAATTCTATCAATTCGACCCTAGCAAAAAAAAATTAAGTATAATTATAAATCATTAAGTATGTTATCACCTTTTTATACAATAAACTTTAAAATCAAGCACACTCAATAGGAAACAGATCCAATTCCAAAAGTCTTTCAAAGTCCAAACTTGAGGGGTCTATTCAATATGAATTTCTGTTGGAGTTTGTAGACTTTAAAAAGTCTATAAATTTGGGAAGTCTATGAATTTCAGATGGAAAATTTGGGAAGTCTATAGATTTTAGATGGAATTGAGGATGAATTTTGTGGATTTGGGGCGGAGATTGTAATGGATTTCGTGTTGAGTTACCTCGACTTTTGTTGAAGTTGAATTCCATCATCCCAGGGCTCGCTCGCTTCCAGCGAGCGCTCGGCTCACTCCACCGCCTTCCAGCTCCACTCCCGCCTCACTCCACCGGTGCCGGCGCCAACTATTCATCCCCATCTCCACCGCTCCACCGCGAGGTATTCTTCTCCGCTATTGCTATTGCAGCGAGGTTAAGGATGAATATGATGTATTGAAAGAAAAGGCAAGCAAATGATGGGATTCACCATAGCAGCCCGACCAATTGCAAATCCAACAATATCCTACATCGAATCAGGACATGTTCACAGAGAGGAGTATTGAAAATTCGACGTTTGCCAAATTGATCAGCTAGACCAATGGTGCATCGGAAAACACCACCAAATCCCACATCTTCCCTGAATACACAAGCACTGAACACCCAAAGAAATGGAAGCTTAATCGATGAAAGTGTTGTTTACTCTAGAGAAGGTAGGAGAAATTAATTAGATAGATAGACTAATAAGAAACCAACGGCCGCTGGCCTCCGGCGCCGGCTGGGAGTCCCGAGCGACCGGTCGTCCTCACCGGGCACTGGGGTCGTATTGAATTTCAAATCTCATCGATATCGATCGGATTTCGTCAAGTATATTTTTTGCCTCAATCTCCAACAAAAGTCATGTTTTGCAAAGTCCATGAAGTGTTGAATACACCAAAAATTCAAAAATCCAAATAAACTCGTGATTGAATACACCTAGACTTTTGTAGGATTTCAGAAATCCAACAAAAGTCTAAATTGAAACCCGGATTTCAGAAATCCAACATCAATCTAAATTGTATACACCCAAACTTTTTAAATCTTTAAATTCAATAAAAATCCTGATTGAATACATTCCTAAACATTCTAGCCACCATTTTGGAATCTCTCTCTCACTCTTTCACTAAAAGTTATCATTCCGGAAAAGGAAAAAGAAAAGGAACAGAACACACACAAATTACAAATCTCAAACTACCTTTCTTTCTTTCTTTCTCTCTCTTCCCCTCTCTCACGAAAAAGAAAAGGAAAAACAAAATAAAATACTACTTGAGTAGACGTTGTTCGAGTTTCAATTTATAAAAACTGGAAAGAAATCTGAAACTACAATCAATCAAGTTGGTAGAAAAGCCAGTGACTTGACTCTCTCGCTCATGGCTTTGTCTCTCTGCTCCACCAGGTTTGTGCTCCTCCTCATTCTCCTCACCGCCGTCCCCGTAGCCTACATCATCCACGCCGAGACGTCGGAGCGCGCGGCTCACGTCTACGCCTACAGCAGCAAATCGTGGCTCCGGGAGTGCACCAAGTGGGACGATCTCAACCGTCGATTCATCGTCTCCTTCTTCGAGGGCGGCGTCGGAGTGGTCCCGGTGAAGGGTGACGCCGCCGTTTTGGAGGAGATTACGGTGGTCGAAGATGCCGGCCTAGGGAAGAACTCGTCGCTCGGAATCGCGATTGACCGTCCGAGGAATCGGCTGCTGGTGGCGATCGCCGATGTGATCGGGAACAAGTACAGCGCGCTCGCGGCTTACGATTTGACCACATGGAAGCTGCTGTTTCACACTCAGCTCGCCGGACCAGGTGATTGTTTCTCTCTCTATATCTGACCGTTTTAGAACGAAAGAGTAGCTAATTCATCTCTCCGCCGTAAGCGTGACCTTATTTTCTTTATTTAATATATTAACATTCTATTAATTATAGATTTCTATATATATATCCACATCTATTATTTTTATTTTCAAGGTTGTGTTTACTTTGACGTAAAAGGGTGAAACCTTAATTCATCTTTTTAACACGTTTATTATGTTCGTTAATTTTTTTCGGACATAATGCATAACCTCTTCGGACAGTTCCTTTTCCATTTTTTTCTCTCCAAATGTGGAAAATATTAACATGGGCACGACTGTGATAATATTTTCCAATAGATAAAAGACATAAAAATGGGGAATAGATATGGGACTATGTGATAATTTTCTTTTCCATACTACTCCCTCCGTTCGGATTTTAAAGTCCCATTTCACCTGTTCGAGTTTAAAAGTCCTACTCTCATTTTTATATACCCTACTTACTTTTGAGAATTACTATCCTTTACTATTTAGGATTTCACCTCACATCAACTTTATTTCTATCTTTTTATCATCCCAACAACTTTATTCTTACTTTTTACTCAATACCACATCTTTTCTGTCATTACTATTATTTTTTTATCATTATTCATTACCCCTATTTTCTAATTTTTACCCTACTCAAAAATACTTCATCAATTTTTTAATCTCCATGCCCATTTAATATGAAACTTTAAAACCGGAACGGAGGAAGTAGTAAATATGTGATAAAAAATGATAGAAATGTTAATATTTTTCCATATTTTCTTATTCATCATTTTTCATTGGAAATATTTGCATCAACGCACCTAAGGTGAATTCATAGAGGTGCATAAAAACATACAAACAAGTAGGCAATGGTAATTATATCATATATAACTATGATTTTTTTTTTTTTGCTTCAAATTTGTATCTTAACCAGATTTTCCATATCGTGAGTTCTTCAAAATAAATCAGATTAGGATTTGAAATAATTAAAATCCTTATTAATCTAATTGAGCGAAAGTTGCAGTTTTCTGCTATAATTAAATTCTTACAATAGTTTTAGGTGAAGTTTTTATGAATTGGAGGGAAATAAATGGTATGATATTTATCATTTGTATTTCATACTTTACGCTTTTTCGTTTTTGTTTAAAGGATTGAATACTTTTGCTGTAAGACTAAGAGCCACCCAGTTACATATTGCATTTCGTGTGAAAGATGGGGGAACCGGGATACGAAAATTACAGTTTTTTTAATAAGCTAGCGTGTGGCTGGCCACACTGTGGCCGGATATCTTTATTCTTATATTTAAAGACCGTGCCACAGTAAATTCGAACTCGAGACTTTTGACGGCATTAACCACTCTATTGCTATTGCTAGGCCAACTCAGCACGCACAATTACATAATTTTTTTTCTGGGTTGAGGGGAAATTGCATTGACTGCCATAAATTGTTACGGATATTAATTAACAGAGGTGATAAATCACGAAATCAGCGATCTTGTTGCCAGTTCATATACATATCATTGTAGACAATTAATAATTCTTGATGTTGTAATAATTAGCCATATAATTTGTTTTCAACTGCATAGAGTAGGATACTTTCTCTTTCTTTTGACCACGAGCACGTGAAAGATTATATGGTTGAAATATGTTTAGCAAGTCCATGAAAAGATATGGAATACTGATAATTAGAACTATGGCCTCAATAAAAAGTTTAATCAATTTTATTTGTGTAAACAACAATTAAAAAAACTCAGGAAATAGTCCATTTGAAAGTTGCAGAAACAGGGGCTCTAAATATCACAGTAATATTTTTAGGTAATACAATTCATAATCTTTGAGTGTAGCTAATTTAGTGGCCAAAGTAAGTCGTTACACTTGAATAGAAAAATAGAATTTTTATCCATTCATTTGACTTTTCTGAATTGTCGGCTACGATTTCTATACTAAATGAGCTGATTTCTTATATATAAACAAGAAACAAAACGCCACAAAGCGGGCCCTCATAATACTAACTAATCGGTCTTCAACCAATTTAATTTATTGCTGTTTAATCACAACTACTTCTACCAATATTATTAGGTAGGTTTCCCCTCAAGATTCAAGAATTAAATACACAGCCTGTGATATTCATGCAGCTCTTTTTAGTTTTTATTATAAACATATTTTGTCAAATCTTCAGTTTTGGACATTCTCTATGGATATATTTTCAATTTGGTCCGTGATCTTAAATATTTTGCTTGCTGGAATCGTTTTCAGATGGGATTTTCTCAGAGGTTGCACTTTGAATTAGACTCTGTTTTTCTAAAATGAGAATTTGTGATATAATATGATGAAATAATGAAAACTGGATGCTGTACATTATGCTTGTTTATCTTATGATTGGGCAGAGGGTGAGAAAACATTCGCAGATGATGTAGCTGTTGATTCAGAGGGAAATGCTTATGTAACTGATACAAAGGGAAACAAGATTTGGAAAGTTGGAGTCAATGGAGAGCTTCTTTACACCATTAAGAGCCCTCTCTTTGCCCCAAAAGAGTGGTACTACAACTTGGTTGGTCTCAACGGAATTGTGTACCATCCAAACGGGTATTTATTGGTCGTCCATACTCTAACCGGGGACCTCTTCAAGGTCGAGATCGGAAAGGGAGAGAAGGTCAAGCTGGTTAAGATAATCGGGGATTCGTTGATGTTTGGAGATGGGTTGGAGCTCTTATCCCCCACGAAGCTCGTGGCTGCCGGTACTGCGACAAGAATGGTGGAAAGCACGGACGATTGGGTGACGGCCCGTGTTGTAGGTAAGTCGAAGGGTATTGGTCACCGTCTGGTGACAGCAGCCACGGTGAAGGATGGCAAGGTCTATTTGAACCACCTTTTTGGTTTGGGGTATCCTAAGAGGAAACATGTGCTTGTTGAGGCTGTTTTTTCTTGATGGAATGAGGCTCGAGGGATCTATCGATCTGGTTGTGGGATAGAGGATCTCGTCTGTCTGTATCTTGAGAGGCCTATTTGGGGGTGGCTGCTTTTTCTTCTTTTCTCTTTGCGTTTGTTTTTTTCCTTTTGAAGTAATGCATAAAGAGTGCATGTGTAGTGCCATTGCATGCATATAAAACGGCTACAATTTCTTTAAATATGGTACTAACATTTGAGAGGTAATATATTCTTACTTTCTTTTCTTGTATGAGGTTTTATGTGACATTTTTATATTGTTTTTCGTTCCAATGTCATCATATAAGCAAAATTTGACTTGCAAATGTTCTGTGATGTGATGCTCAACCCCTCATTTGACTACATGTTAATCTTTAGGGGGAAAAAGAGAGGAATGGAGCCTCTAGTATAAATATGATGACTGATTGCACTTTAAATTAGGATCACATTTAGAAATGATATGAATATTAATAATTGTACAAACAAATGGAGTACTATAATTGCGCGTCAATTGATAGGGATACTACACTTATACTACAATCATGATTTTTGGATATAAATTTATTGGATAAAATTTAGATCCGGATGCGTGACTAGTTTTGCACAAATTTTTAAATTAATCAATTTGTTCAATTAAGATAAACTTGTCTTATTATCTTGGTAAAATACACAATTCTTAGGAAGACGTTAACTTGACAGTTTTTTGACATTGTCTTTATTAGCTAATGAAAATTTTAACTCAGACCAAAACATTTCAAGATTATAGGACAATTTCTTTTCCTGAAATTATTTGAACATAATTGACATAACCAGTGAGAATAATTTCCTAGATAGCAACAATTCAACTACTTTAGTGTAATTTCTAATTATAATTTTCTTTAAATAATAACTATGTTACATGTTTTTACATGACGTACACTCAACAAAAAATTAAGCTTCAAATAGGATGCAACGGTTATTATATTCTATGTACCTGAATTAATTTGATTATTCCACTATTTATTTATAAATTTGAATCCAAATAGACAATATTTTTTTTTATGATTCCACTACTTTTCATGTCGTATGCAAGTACACGGGAACCTGGATCTTGGATCCACATACTATGCTTCCCCTATGTGTGAGCCCTACACAGGTATTTATAATACATTTAGCAATTACTTTTATTATCCTTTTATTTAAATTTATTTTCATAACTCTAGTATAGTTATGAATTGTTCACCTACTATAGTGACGCACATAATGTGCCCCACACTAAGTGAGTGGGACCCATGTGTCTCATCTCTTAGCAAATAGTGCATATACAGGCCGCCATTGTTACCGGCCCTTTTTTAACATTTCCTCTGTACTGTGAATTTTTGGGTAGAACGAGTGAAGTCGGCCTAAAATCAAACGAGGTATGTACACTCCTCTCTGTGCAATCTATTTCCATTCTTGTTAATCTTTTTATTGGAGCATATGTCTTTCGTTTATTTAATTTTTTATAGCGATTTAACACATATATCTGAATGTAATCTCCGTTTGCCCTTTTTTGGTGGTTAGCGAAATTGTCTGTCCCCCTCTGCACACTTTCGGTCGGAAGTTTGCTTCAAAATACTGGAAACTGGTAATTATCCCAGTTCTTCAGTTATTTATAGGTATTTTAATTTTATCTCTGCACTTGATTACTGTTCACCTCTCAAATTCATTAAATCTTACAAGTTTATGACTAAGTTGTCGAGGTCTCCTGCCGAATTCCAGCTTTCTGTTGCTATTATCGGCCCCAACCGTCTTTGTAGGATAACTATTTGGTCAATCGACATTCCAGGTAACATTATCTTTGCATCCTATTCATTTATTGTTATATGTATATCATCTTGCTTTGAACCCTACTCTTTGGAGTCTTTCTATTCTGTTCAACGTATACCGTGAATTAGGTACTGATGGATTGCTCCTTAACTATGTGTGTATACTTAAATTTTCTGCTTAATCACTGTTTTCCCCATAATTTCTAGTTAATTTGAAATTATTGTCATTATGTTGGGAGACCCAATTTTTTTTTCGAGAGAAGTTGTCTAAATTAATTACTATTGGCATGTGACTTGAACTTCATTTCTATCTAGATGGAAATGGCTTTTCCGTGTGAAAGTATATGGAACTTCCTAGTAGCCCACCATGGTTGCGCGACAACTGAGTTGTGAGTAACAGCTATAGCACCGTTTGTGTTTTTCCGGCGCCACTCTCCGACACTATCTCTGTTATTCCTTTGCAACGAACCCCACCTCCCAACTTGCTATCCAGCACTCGACAACCAAACGTCAATCTTGGAGTATTTCTATCCCAAATAGGAGTATTTGGAATTGCATTGTCCATTATCTTTTGAAAGTAGTGGCTGTGGTTTTTGTGAGAAGTTATAAGCAGAGATATTAGTATATATAGTGTGGTCCAGGAAATCCATTGTTAAATGTCCAAATATTTAGACTTGGAGAATCTGAATTGCATTTCCCCCCATTTCAGAAGCCTTAAAAAGTCCCCCCCCCACCCCTTGGCGCGTACCTGTTTGCTGAGTGAAATATTCAATTTTCACCCCTCCCGCTCATTTCAAATTAAATTGTACTACAAGTAAACTAATTTATTAATCGTTGTTATACAATTGATTGTATAGTTAATGTACTGGATGAATTAGTAATTAAGTAAATCTTAATTGATTGATTTAAAAATATGAATTACCTATTGTATATTAATGTATAAAATATATAATAACATAGTAGTAATCTGACGTTGGATACGAATCGTACCCTATAATTTTAAAAAGTCGAATCCAAATATATAATTTTGGATTTGTACACACTTTTGTTGTGATGTTAGTTATACCTGTATGGAATGGGATTTACAGGTCATGAAAAGTGCCACGAGCAGTTACTACAACTCCTTATTTATAACTACAATATGTTAAATTGCAGCCCCTAATGTCTTGATTATCCAGAATTTATAGAATAAATATGTGAATAGACGATAAAAGGAAGTCATTGCAACAGTGACAAACATACATAGATAGATAACATCCTTAGATATAACCAATACCAGGTAACACAAAAGCGGTGAATGGATCTTAACAATAGTTGACAGAAATCAACCATGTCGACGACCATTTAACCGTTCCCGGTATGGACCAACAGATTATAAGCCCCAAATTAAGATAGTCTTTCCAGGGTTACATAACAAAACATACAAACTAAGCCCTATAATTAAGAGGGAAATTTAAAACTAGCCATTCTTAGCTTGTGTTTTTAAATTTCAGCCCTTCCCATTTTTGTTTTAATTCTAGCCATTCTAGATTTTTATACCCTTCTTTAAGATTGAAAATTATATATCTAGTCCATTCGCAAAATTTATTTTTGTTACCATGCCTTTTTATTTTATTTTTTTATTTTCACCCTTTCATTTCTTCATCTCTCACCTTCTACTCTTCATCTCTTAGCCACCGCCGGTGTTCACAACTTTTTTTTTGTGACTCAACAAAAAAAAAATCTGACTCAACAAATATAAATGCAGTAACAATTTTTTTTTGGTGACTGAACGAAAAACAAAAAATAATCTTCTTAGTTGCAGCCACCGCCACCGTCCACCGCCTTCGCCGGTGGTCACAATTTTTTTTTGTGACTCAACAAAAAATATAAAAAATAATCTACTCAGTTGCAGCCACCGCCATCGTCCACCGTCGCCGCCGTCGTCGGTGGTCACAATTTTTTTTTGTGACTCAACAAAAAAAAAAGGGATAAGTAGCAATATACCTCCTAAGGTCTAAAGGGCAAAAGCAATTAGGCCCTCAACGTCTGAAGAAGGGCATTTACACCCTCAACATCTTGTCATTAGTGCAAATAGGCCCTACTTCTAACGGAAAGATAACTTCCGTTAACTTTTGTCCTTCATCTATTTATATTTTATTTATGTTTTTTTCAACCATATATTTTGCTTTCACGAATAAAATCTAGGCATTCAAAATGGTATCAGAGCTCTAGGTTTATTTAGTAATTATATTTAATTTATTATTTAATATGAGTATTATTCCTAACGGAGGAGACATCCAAGTTTGCATGGATCCGGACAATTGTCCGAGATGCGAGTGTTACAGGAACTATCTTGAATATTTCAAGATAGATAAAGATGATTTACCGGAGGCTATGGCCTACTGGGAGGAACGCTTAAACCAAAGCGTTAGAAGCAGGGATGACGAAGATATTATCTGCAGTCATCAAAATAAAGAAAAGAGTCGACGACGCCTCTTTGTTAATGCTTATCTTACAGAAGCATTGACAACACTGATGAACCAGGAACATCAATTTCATAATTGATGGCTCAACAAATCCAAAAGGACAAGGGAATAGCTAATGTTCCCGACTTTCGAGATATTGCCCCAGATTCCTCAAACGGTACAACATTATGGCAATGGCCTCTATGGAGTACCTCGAGATCTATACAAGATATCAAAAGTGCAGGATAAAATCAAAAATATCCTCACCGATATCCAAACCCGAATTGAAAAACTGGAGCAGCAACCCCGTTCCGGTCGACTTAGAAGAAATCCTTTTATCAATGAACCCACCTATCCAACAATAGTGGAAAAAGAAAAGAGGGATTCACGAAGTGAAGCTCTCACAAGAATGCTTCAAGGTGAAAAACTATGAATCACCCCGAAAGACTCAATCTTGAAGACCTACAGGAGTTGGAGGAATCCTTTGCCAACCTAAAGGTGGTCGATCTAAAAATGAACGACCATCAGTTAGTTGCAGCTCAGGGATAGCAGGGACCACATATGGCAAACCCCGAGAGGCAACAAACTTACGACGAGCATATGAGAGATGCTCGTAACTATCATGCCGGCACAAGGTTTGACCCAGTCACACCAGATGATGCCCACATGACAGTCAGAAGAACAAGAAGAAGGCAACCAAGACTGCAGGATACACCTGTTGGAAAGGTTACCTTGGATCCAATTCATCCATACGGAGTAATGCTCGATATCGATGAAGTTAATTTCATAGATCGAGAATGTATAATTGATGAATGAGTTTCAGTCATGAGGATCGCGACGACAACGCTCGATCTTGATAAAAAGGGATTTATTAAAATTCTTGAGATAACTCTCGCAGGAATTGTAAAGATCGCATGGGAAGGGATCTCAACGGATCTTAAAAAACAATGCTTCGACGATATCGATTCCTTCGCTGAAATGATTAGAAAGATGGGATTACTCATCAAAAATCATTTCCTTGGAGAAGGATATTTCGAAGGATATGATGAGGAGAAAAGGAGAAAATACTTGATGGCGTTATATAATTTTAGGCTTGCTGTCTTAAATCAACAAATGCTCAACAAGTTTCTACAACTCTTCACCATTTATCAGCATCAATCAAAAGCTGATGATCGAACTGCAATGGAGATTTTCTTTCCGAAATTTCCAAGTCCATGGAAGGAGATGTTAATTCGAGATTACAGACCGGGAGATCTTGACAACGTCGCCAAAAGGATATCATATGTGCATCAAAAGCTCTCAGAGTGGTGTCAGCAAGCCACAAATTTGAGAAACATGAAGAAGCTGAGGAGGATCAACAAAGCAACTCATCTAGACTGTGATGATAATGATCTACCAACCATCATTGGAGGTGAACCACCAAGGCTGAAAAGAAGTAAAAAGCATAGATTTCAGCCATATTACAAAGGTGGAAAAACAAGAAGAAGTTCTTGGAAACCAAGAACAATGTGGACGCGACATAAGGAAAGATTCTACAAATCTGGCCAAAGGAGCGGTCCAAACAGGTTCTCATCTCGAGAATCTAGTTCAAATAGATCTTAAGGAAAGACACCAACCAAGAAGACTTTCAGGTGGACTCATACTAGAGTCAATGAAAGTTTTAAAGATTGTAACTGCTGGACGTGCGGTGCAAAGGGACATATTTCAACAAACTGTCCTGACAATGAAAGAAAGGGTATCCGAAGGTTTAAGTCAACACCAGACATCGAGGATGCCATCTACTACCAGGGACTGATACAAGTATATCAGTTCGAAGATATACCCTCAGACGAGAGTATATACGAGCAAGAGAAAATCTTCAGTAAAGAAGATTCAGATTGGTCGGATGGATCATCACAATCTGAATCCGAGTGATGCTGAGGTTATTCATCAAGAAAGCGAAGATAGGACCGAATTCTCAAGCCGGACACTTATCACGCCAGAAATGATGGATAAAATCATGAAGAAAAGCCTGAATATACAAAAATATTAAGGCTTCACGGCAAATGCCTGGGAACAAACCCTAAGGCACTTCAACCTAAAGAGCAGGAAACATCACGTTGTCTACGGAGTCACCAGATAAGAGATGTCTCTGCCTGTCGAGCTTACTGGAAACCAGGTGGAAATGCAACTAATTCCAGCCAAAGATATTAGGGCAGATCTGGAAAAATTAAAACCAGAAATTGCTGAAAAAATGAATTGGATTCACATCGGAGGAATCCAGTTGGTGCTCAAATCCACTCTGTTTTTAGGAGTTCGTGCACCAATCGATATCACAATCTGCGATAGGCGAGTCAAGAGTTTACAAGATTCCGTCATGGGAACTATTGCCGGAGATCTTTGCACTGGACATGTGGTTGGAATTATATACCCAAAAATATCCTACCATCTTAACGATGCAGATTTCAGTAAAGCTCAGACTCTATATCAGGACTTCAAGCGTAAGGATGTATTGAAAGAGGGAAATAGACCATACTCAATCACATATCAGGTGTCATATGCGCTTTCCAATTCACAGCATACCGATTTGTTTCTGGGAAAGCTATTCATCGAGTTACCAGATATTTAAAGAAGGTGACAACGGCGGTTTGTCCTGATAGAGTAGAAATCCCTCAACTAAGAGAGGTTGGCATTCAAATAAGAGAAAGAAAAGTTTGGAGGCATAGCCAAAGTCTCAAACTCAATACAGGAAGACTATCTTTCCAAGGCGACAGAATTATGTCACAACCATTTGGAAAGAATCTAATCCAAGATTCTCATTCTCAGACATCGCGGAGCAGAAAGGTGGCAGTAAATCTGCAATGCCCTGAAGGATAGAGAGGAGTTACAGTTAGATTCGACACTACGAGATGGGAAACCAATTTCCCTTGTAATGTCTTATACTATCTACAACAACCAGAGCTCAACCATTATAGAGGAATCCTCGAAATAGGAGGAATCCTTGAAATAAGATGAATCCAATTGGAGATCAAAGGAAGAGCGGGGAGAGAACCAGACATACTGGTACTAGGACTTGATTTCCTCGAGAAACATAATCCCTGGAGAAGTATACGAAGGGGTGGAGATTACAATTAATAATATCATATTATTGATATAATGACGAGTCCATTCTCCATATCTATCTCTGTTGGGATGTTATATGAAAAATATAAAGCATAATATTTTGCTGCTTATATTGATTCAGGTGCAGGAATCTGCAAAGCAAAATGAGGAATTTTCCTAGATGAAGTAGAAGATGAACTACCTCGTATTGCCGGATGACATTTCTCGAAGAAAATTATATTCTTGTCAAAAGGAGTAAAAGAAACAGAAATTCTGATTGGAGGAGTAGGAGATACACCATGGTATAAGGTGAAAACTCCACCAATCTATTTTCATGATACTGGTGCATACATCTTGTTGGGAAACAATTTTCTACAGATGTTCAAAAAATATACTCAGGATAATGAGAGACGACGAGTGATGTTCACAAGCAATTGTGATCATAAAATCATTGTCCAAAGGCTGCGAGGAGAATTCAACAGGCAAATGCCACTGACCTTTCGCAGCAAGCGTGGTGATGAAGGAAAACTTCGACACAAAAAAATGAAGAATCAGAGACAATTCAGCGAAGCAATTCTAAGATGCATCAGAGCATCCTTAATATCTAACCAAGATATTAGGAAAGAGACACAAGTATCTTTGGAAGATGTCAAAAGGAAAATCAGAAGAAGTTACAATGAGAATCCTTTGGCATGGTGGGACAAGAACAAACTCAAAGCAACTTTGAAGGTGAAACCAGGCAAGGAATATGAGTTTGTCAGATACAGACCAATCTTCATGAATCTTAAAGATCAACAGGACATGAAGGAAATAATCAAGGAACACCTTGATTTGGGATTGATCGAACCAGAGAATTCGCCTTACAGTAGTCCTGGATTTCTGGTAAGAAATCATGGTGAGATTAAATGAGGTAAACCCAGGCTTGTCATAAACTATAAAGGGATTAATGATATTCTGGAGTTTGATAGATATTTTATCCCAAGTAGGGAACACCTTATTAATTGCATTAGGAATGCTAAGATTTTCTCTAAGTTTGATTGCAAGTCAGGTTTCTACCAGATTCGCATGGAAGAAAGCAGCAGAAAGTTTACAGCTTTCTCTACTCCACAAGGGCATTATGTTTGGATCGTGATGCCAATGGGGTTAGCCAATGCACCCTAAATATTCTAGAGGAAGATGGATAATCTTTTCAAAGATTATTTTTCTTTCATGTTTGTCTATATTGATGATATTTTAATAGCATAAAAAAATATAGAGGAGCATGCCAAACATCTAGATACCTTTGCAGATGTTTGTTACAGGGAAGGTCTTGTACTATCAGAAAAGAAGGCAGTCATTGCAACCAGAAAAATAGAATTTCTGGGCATTGAGATTGATGAATCAGGAATTGTGTTACAAGATCATATTGTGCAAAAGATCCAAGCTTTTCCTGAAGATCTAAAAGAGAAGAAACAATTTCAAAGTTTCTTGGGAGTCGTTAATTTTGCAGGTGCATTTATCAAAAACCTTGCGAAATAGGAAAGTTTTCAGCTCATTACTGAAAAGAATGTCCCATTCATCTAGACGAATGAACTTAAAAAGGGAATGAGGGAGTTAAAAGAGGTTTGCATAAATCTTCCAAAACTCTCGATACCACAGGATGAAGATGACTTGGTTCGGTATACGGATGCGAGTGATTATTGGTGGACAACAGTCTTAACCAATAATAATTAATAAATTATCGATTTTTCGGTTTGGATATGGTTTTTGAAAAAAAATATTTGGTTAACCAAAAATCGAACCGAATTAATAATTAATTTAATAATTTATTATTTTTTATATATATTTAAAAATTAAAATAATTATTATTACTTTTCAATAAAATAGTCAATACTCTTAAAAAGAAATAAAATAACTTTTCATTTCTTCTCAATTAGTCTCAACTCTTTCTTCGACTCTTGGTTATGTTTTGATTAAGATGTTTGGAATTTTGGACCCGCAACATCAACAAACATCAGTGATTTATTTATATTTGGTTAAAGATGTTTTAGAATTTGGCTTATTACTTTTTGCGGATTTGGAATCTTGAATATTTAATGTTAATTACTTATTTAAAATGTAGAAAATATATTGTGTATTTATTTCGGTTTATTTAGTTTTAACCGAAATTTCGGTTCGGTTTGTATTCGGTTTTAGCCATATTCGGTTCGGATGCGATTATTTACTATATAATTCGATTTTAATTTAGTTTTTGCAATTCAGTTCAGTTTGGTGACCGAATAACCGAATGCTCACCCCTAGCACTAACCTCAGTTTATACTACATCGTCGCCATTCACGGAGATCAAGGGTCTACCTAAATGGATCCAAGAAGCTGTGCATAATGCATGGGCTAACAATTCATCACTTAGCTGGGGTGATATACTGGAGTTATACTTTATCAGTGCAACACCAGACCAGCAGGAAAAGGTAACCATGAAGCCTTTCATTACATAAGGTTCAGGAGACCCGATACCAGTGCCTTAGGAAGAATCAAGGCACCAATGGAGGAAGGGACTACACTAGTTTCAACTATGCCAGAAGATCTCATCTCAACCAGAAGAGCATGGGGTCAATGGGTCTGTCTTACAGAGATGGACAAAGTCAAGTTTCCATTCAAGTTCTTCCAGAACTCAGTGAATGGATCATTCCTGTTAAACACTATGACATGAAACTTAACCAATTTTGCAGAGGAAGCTTTCGAAAGAAAAATGACTTTGCTTTGGGAAAACAGGATTGCAGGGAGTAAGAAGACTCATCACAAATATTGCAACATGGCTCATTTCGGGCAATGGTCAGAATGCATGTGTTCGGATTGTCCAAACCAAAAGGAGCCAGAATACGGAAAGGGCTTTCTACCTAAAAGAGGAAAAGAGAAGGTCCGTTCCAATGAGTATGCAGAGCACAAGGCACTGCCAAGAGCAAGGGCACCCAGGGCCCCGGGAAAAAAGTAGATTCCCGACACAAGATAAAGGAGTCATGTGAGTCTTAGCTGGAAAACCACTCACGCAAAAGAAAACGACAATGGTGGGTGGATGAACAAGAATTACCCACTAAACTACAAAATAGGTAAAGCTATAGGAGAGGACCACTACCATAAAGCAGTGATCCACAAGTCACGGGTCATTACCTTCACCTAAAAGAAGGTTGTCTTCATGCAATTAGGGGACCAATATTATGGGAGGTCGGCTGTCCTCATTTGATAGTGGCCGGACCCGCTTCACGTGAAGGGAAAAGAGCCGAAGATAAGAATCCGAGGCAATAATGAGTGTAGAGGGGATTCATACCTCTATATAAATCAAGACAGATGGAAGCAGAAGGGCATCAGGGAAAAAACTATTCAACAAAAATTCTATCTGCTTCATCAAAAATAATCTTAGCATAGTTCTTTTCTTTTCTTTTCTTTTATTTACTTCAAGTACCTAAGTACCGCTACCATAGGTAGCTAAAAGAGTTTGTCTCCTCCCTAAAAGAGATATACTTATGTTGTAATAAGTTTTATATAATTCCTAAATAAAGATCTGGGCTTTTGCTCATCCCTTCCAATATTTAAGATTTTCTTGGTATCGATAAAGTACCCTTCGCCTCAGGTAGGAAACGAGCGAAGGCTGTGCTGCGTGCTGCTGAAGAGTTCTGCGGCTGGAAACCATCAGTTGCGATCGTGTGGTTGGACAAAGTCCCTAAAACTCCCGGCAGAAAAATCCGGTAGCATTACAGTAAAAAAGGTATGAAGTCGGTACACATAGAATTTATTTTATACGTAAGTGTGATGAGCCTGATAGTATTAAGTTAATTATCTCCAAAAAATGGAAAATGGATTTATTCGTGAAGAAAAAAATTATAATTAACGTTAGAAAAGGGATTTAAGTGCACCTATTCCAAGACGTTAAGGGGTTATTTGCACCTATTACATGACGTTAGGGGGTGGATTGCCCAAAAATAAATATTGGGAGTATAATTGCAAATCAGATGAAACCCTAGGGGGTTAGTTGCTACTTATCCCAAAAAAAAATCTGACTCAACAAATATAAATTCAGTCACAATTTTATTTTTGTGACTGAACAAAAAAAACAACTCCAATTGTGACTGAACAAAAATAAAAATTGTAACTGAACAAAAGAAACACACAAAATATATTTTTTTGTGACTGAACAAAAAAAAAAACACACATAATATTTTGTGACTGAACAAAAAAACCACACAACATTTTGATCAGTAACAAAAACTTCATTGTGAAGTAATAAAAACAAAAATTCCAAATCGCAGAAATTCAACTATCAAACAAAAATTCCAGATCTCTTCCACACAACCATCCTCTTCTTCACCCATACTAATCTCTTCCGCAGATTCTTCTGCACACACTAATGAATTTAATCCTATTTCCAAACGATAACTCTCCTTGTTTCTAATTCCCAGAAAATTCCTGCAAATTGTCACCAAATTAGAGGACAACTGTAATAACTGTAGTGCTCCAGCAGCTTCAGCCTTTTCATCTTCTTCAGAGACACCAGCTTTCGGAGTAATGGCTTCTTCACTTTGGCTAATACAATGAAGATTTTCAGCACAAGGGAAGAGTGTTTGTTGGCCATTGCAGAGTTAGAAAAGCCAGAGAGAGAGAGTAGAGAGTATTGAATTTGAAGATGGTTAAATAAAAGAATAAAATTAGAGCGCATTTTTAATGGGGAGGGAAAGGAGGCAGGCTGTAAAAAGGTGATGGCGGCGGCGGGTTCTGTATCGGAGTGGATCCACCGGTTCGTGCAGTTGGATTCTGTATCGGAGTCTTGGGCGGCGGTGGCGGCGGTGAGGTGGAGGCATGGCGGCGAGGAGATGGCGACGACGAGGAGATGGCGGTGAGGAGGAGAAGGAGGAGAGGTGGAGGCATGGCGGCGAGGAGATGACGGCGGCGGTACAAGCTCCGGAGACGAGATAAGAGAAAAGAGAGAAGAGACAAATAAAGTAACAATTTTTTTTTTGAATATGATAGTGGAGGGTATAATAGTCAAAAATTTCAAAAAATGACTATAATTTGAAAGAAAAATGGGAATGGCTAAAATTTAAAAAGACAACTTCAAAATGGCTAGTTTTGGGGTATTCCTCTATAATTAAAGTTCTTGGGCAGTGACTTAATACACAACCATAATAATAATATATTAGCCATATCTGCTTCTCCACATACCTTCACCCTTTTCTACTCAATCCCATAGCAGCTTACTCCTTGATTTTCCAAAACTGCACCAAATATTCATCACGGAAGCTGCCACACTCGCTCACCGGACTCACCTCCACTGGTACACCTGCAACCAAACATTCCAGATACTTCATCGCCATGATCCCGCAGTCATGGTCATTATCTTGCTTCGGTGCATGTGGGTATGCCACAATTTTCCAGACATCCTTCGATGATTGCGTGCGTCCCTGAGCTTCGAAGAGTCCCTCACGTCTGCACATAAATGGGAGGAACCTGCTGATTTGGTTGAATTATCTCCTGATCATGGTCAAGTCCGAGAGCGCTGAATCATACACCACGATCTCCATATGCCAGTGGATTCCTTCCATCCATTAGGTGACCCCCCTCCTCCCGCTTCTCCACAAGATACCGGACCATATTATTGGTGAATGCCAGATTCTTACTGATGGTTCCGATACGAGTTACTGGTGTATGAGGGGGGATACACCAGTTAGGATTTTTCAACATTGAAAGCTTAACCCCCAAAAACTTCAACTGAGTAAAGAAAGTCTCAGCTGAAATCACAACTGAGTAAGAGAACTCAGCTGTGAGAGTGGTGCTGTGCGGAATGTGGTGGAAATTATACTCGTAAAAACAACTCACGCTTTTGTGCAGGGTTGGTCAAAAACCAAGACAGTTGATATGTAAAGATACAGTTTGTATGCCGGTTAGTTTGGTCAGTTGAAAATGCTATAAGTAACTGAACAGAAATAAACACAGACACACAGGATTTACGTGGTTCAGAGAGAACTCCTACGTCCACGGGGAGATGTGAATCCACACACCTCAGTCCAAGTTCTTCTGGACAGTTCCACACAGCTTACGCAGGCTGTGCAACCGTTGCAATAAGTTTACGGGTACTTATCAACCTTTACAGTTAAGTTTACGGGTACTTAACAACCTATGTCAAGTTTGCGGGTACTTGATAACCTAACTACTCAATTACAGGAAGAGTAGGATCCAAACAAACACTTTTTAGGGTGTGTATGTGGGTGGGTTTTCCAACTATAGCTCGAACACGAATGTGAGCTGGATCTATGGCTTGAACGAATGAACACTCAAACTACGATCTAAGACAGATTATAATTCTATGAACCCTCAGCTACTAATGTTCTACCACTCGGAACTCTCAGTTGCTGATGCTCTTAGAATATGATTTTGCAGATTTTCTTTGCTCTTGTTTCTCTCGTGGATGCACTTCACATTTTCTCTATCTTATATGTGTCGAATGAATGAATGCCTCTATTTATAGGGGGAGAGAATCAACTAGCCGTTGGAGGAGCTGTTGATCTCTGTTCTTTGATAGTGATGGCTTGTCTCTCATCTCTGCAGAATTTCCCAATATGGCATCTGTGCTCTTCTGCTTTCCATCTGAGACAACCTTGTGTTGGGCCAAATGAGGTAATGACTGAATGGTCAAATCTTCACGTGACTTCCCTTTTGAATTTCAAATTCAAACCTTTCTGATCGTCAACCTAGGTTAGTCGGTTGAAAATCTTGATCTTCATCTGAGTGGTCTTCAGCTGATGTTCTGACTGAACCGTTGAACTCTCAGCTGACTTTGAACTTCATGTTGAGACTTCTTTATAACTTCCCCCTTCTTGAAACGTTCTCTTTAACAGATGGCATTCTATAGCTGATGTTCCAACTGAACAGTTGGCTTGAATTCTCAGTTGTCAAAAAGTATTCCCCTTTTTGGCATAACTCTCTCATCAGACAGAGTCTTGTAACTGATGTCCTTCATCCGATCTTCCATCCGGGGTTGTATCCGAGTGTTGCTATGTTGCCGTCTTCAGTTGGAGATCTGTAAAGATAAAATCTTAACATTGCTCAAACAGCGAGCCTAACTGCTATCATTAGGAACTGGCAACATCTACTCGGTTGGGGTCAGTTGGTTTTGGAATTCATCAAAACTCATACTAATAAATTTCCCAACAATTTCCCCCTTTTTGATGATGCCGAAACCACTTACACCTTGAAACCGCTACTGATCTAAACCTTACTAACTGACCTAAAATCTCAGCTGAAATTCTAGACAGTCTATAAGACAAAATATCATAGGGTTAGCACAGTTATAACATGGTATTTAAAAGACTGCGATTCATAGCTTGGACAATGAGATATTGTACGTCAAGTTGAATCGTATATATACTTGAAGTTTTCATTACAACTGATGATTACAAGGTTGAGTGCAAAGCAGTGAAAGATACATCAGTTGCTCGAAAACTACATCAGCTCAAAAATACTCTTGGCCGTACTTGCTGAAGATACGGTCAAAGATCTCTCTCTTTGCAGCTGACTCGATCCCAGTGTTAACACCATGTTCCTTGCATACTTGTCTCGCCTCATCCATGATCGCATTTCTGTTTGGAGTACTTGTGCCTTTGATCATCTGAGGGCGATATCTGACCTTCTGCGGAACTGGAACAGTGTTGGGATCGAGCTGGGCTTTCACCATGGCTCTTTGGAACTGACTGAACATCCCAAGATCCCCAGATCTGAGCTCCCACAAGGCTTCCTTGAAGGCTTGCCTTGGGTCTTCAGTTGAGTAGACCTTCCTGTAGTAAAAGTCATTGATGAACTCGTGCTTGAACTGCTCCCAGTCATCGTTCCACTCAGCGTTCATCCACTTGTCAGTATGTGGGAACCGTGACTAGAGCGGGGCATTACTTTGGAGCTGCTGAGTCTTCTTCCTAGCCTCAGCCTTCATCTGGTGTTTATTGATTCTTCTGACGCTCCGGCTGGCTTTATTTCTATCGACATTCTTTTCAATTTTGGCCAGTTCCTTCTCGAACTTGGCCACCTTCTTGGCTTGATCTGCAGCGAACTTCTTGATCCAAGAGGGATTCAAGTAGTTCTCCTTGGACTCCCCCATAGCTTTTGCAGCTTCGATGCATTCTTCAACTGAGATTCCGTCAAGATCGGCATCTAGCTCAGCTGTAAGCTCGGCTACGAGGTCGTGGGAGACTTCAAGTTCCTGCTTAGACTCCTTCAGCTGAGATCCTTCAGCTGAGATCCTTCAGCTCCTTCAGCCTGAGTTCCAGCTGGCACTCCTTCCCTTAGTGCACTTTCTTCCTTTTGCATCTCAGCTTTAGCTTTCCCTTTCCCAGCAACAGCTGCTGGCCCCTGTCCTTCCCCCTTTTTGGCATCATCCAAAAGAGTGGCAACTGAGCCGTACAGGGAGGTCAGCTTGGCTTCAGCTTGTTGAACTCGGGAAAAGAGTTCTTCCACAGCATCTTTTTCTGCAACCTTCTTCACCAGCTCCAGGTCTTGGCGCTCTTGCTCAGCTTGCTTCATGGCAGCAAAGGTTGCAGAGACATCCTTGTGAAGGGTGACGAACTCAGCTCGAAAGTTTTCGAACTGAGACATCCACTCCTGGTCTTGCGTCTGCTGGGACTTTGCCAGATTGGTTTCAGCAACAGACTTGAAGCCGTTGAATGCTGAGCTGAGTCCACGAACTTCTTTCCTCAGCTCAATGTTGGCGGTGCTGGTTGAGGAGGAGAGTTCATCTAGCTTCTCCTTCAGAGAGGCATTCTCCTCTACTAGCTGATTGATCTTGGCAGCCTGCTCTTCTTTGTTGTGCTCGATTTTGGACAACAGCTCATGCCTCAGCTGGTTGACCCTCTCAGTGATCAGCTCACATATAGCATCGGTGGAGTGTGCTGGCTGATCAGAGGGTCTAGGCAGTTCTTGCTGTTGTGCTTGAGCTGTTGGGTCCACTACAACCATGGTTGTTCGGCTAGCCAGGTATTGTTTAAGCTTTTCTTATTCCCTCTTGGCAGCCTCGTCAGCTTCATCCACATCCTCCATATGGTCGGCATTCTTGGCTAACATACTGTCAAGAAATTGTACAGCTCCAGGATTGTCACACAACTCTCTGGTGTCTTTCCTTTCTGCTTTACTCAGATCCAAGCGACGACGGAGCAAAGCCACCTTCTGGTTGTAGGCAACCTCGAGATTTTGGTAGTCGAAGTACACCCTCAGGTTGGATTCATCAATCTTCAACCTGTCCCATCCGTGGATCCTTAGGGTTTCCTCCTTGACGTACCAATAGCTGAATATTACGTTGAACTGATAGAGCAGTTCAGTCCCAAACATGGCGAAGATGGGCATCGAGCTTGCCTCTGGGAACATGCCTATCAGTTTGCGAAAGCAGTAGTCCAACCTGCCTTCATATTCAGCCAAGATCGCCTGGCGGTTGGCCTCTTCATCAATTTGGGGAGGGTCTATATCGAAGGAGATGGATTCAATGGTGTCATCAACGTTGGCCAAAGGAACGGTCTCAACGTTGGCATCGAGCGTGAGGCTCGGAATTTCTAACTGAGGATCAGTTGAGAGAACTGAATCCTCTTTGGAGAGAGACTGGGCTGGCTCATTGGTTTCCTCAGACGCAGGTGGGATTTCCTGGCTGGCATCAGCTCCAGTTGGTGGAGAGGGTGGACTGTCATGGGACTCCTCAGATGAAGAAGAGTCATCTGAGGACGAGCTGGAATCCTCCACGTTGGTCTCCTTTCCTTCTACCATTTCTTCCTGTTGTAGGGGTTGAAGGACAAACCCAGCTGGATCAACCGACTGGCTCGATTCGGTTGATTCCTTCTCCTCAACTATTTTCTCAGCTGGTATCACCACCACGGGGCCCGTTGCAGCCGGTTGAGCTGCTGGCTGGATGATTTTGATCCTGGGCTTTTTCTTGAGGGGTTCCACCTCTTCTTCTTCTTTTTCTTCTTCTTCAGCCACTTCCTCTAGCTGGCGTTTTGTAGGTTTGGACCTTGATGGGCGGCGGGCTGCTGAGGCCGTCTCCACAGCTGGCTTTGTGGCTCCCTTGGGAGTGTACACAGCTTCCACAACGTCCCTAGCCTTCTTGACTGTTGGGAACAACATCAGCTTGTTGAAAGGAGGGTCCTCACTGCCTTCCCAAGTCAGCTTCTGACCCTTGGTTGCTCGGAGGATCAGGGCTGATATCTTGGTGCCGAAGTTGAGTGTTCCCTTAACACTCAACAGTTTCTCTCTGGACTCAGCTAGTGTCTCGGAGATCTTCAGCTTCTCTGCCCACAGCTGGCTTTCAAGGTAGCCCAGTCAGTCTATCTTGTGATGTTCTTCCAATGCCTTCTGCTGTTTGAGCTTCGGTCTGCTGATATCACCGAAAGCTCCTCCGTATGCGAAAGCGCACTTTGATATCACATCAAACAGAAGTCGGTGCTCCGGCTTCAGTTTGGTCCTCTGCATACTCAACTTCCGGCAGCCATATATTCCGATTCGGTTGTAGAAGTAGCAACACATGCTTGTTTCTTGGAGAACCATGAAACTAACTTGCTTCCCATGAACTGACAGTGTCCAGAAGTAGACTTCCTGTCCAACCGATCTCCGGCTAGATCCGCATCTGAGTATCCGGTCAGCTGGATATTGTCGTCAGTTGGATACCACAACCCAACATTGACAGTACCCTTCAGATACTTGATGATGTTCTTTGCTGCCAACATGTGAGCTTCCCTCGGTTCGACTTGAAACCGAGCACACACTCCAACCGCGTAGGATATGTCTGGTCGACTGGCGGTTAGATATAGCAGCGAACCGATGATCCCTCTGTACTTGCTAGCATCCACTAGCTTTCCCTCAGCTCCGGGTTCAATCTTCCAGTTAGTATTCATCGGGATCCTTGTGGTTTTACTTGTTTGCAACCCGAACTTTGTGATGAGCTCCTTTGTATATTTTGACTGATTAATGAAAATTCCTTTCTCTGACTGCTTTACTTGGAGTCCAAGAAAGTAATTCATCTCGCCCATCATTGACATCTCGAACTTCTCCTTCATGAGATCTGAGAACTTCTTGCACAGTTTCTCTGACTTGGAACCGAATATGATGTCATCAACATAGATTTGCACAACAAGTATATCTTCTCCAACTTTGATGGTGAACAATGTTTTATCAACTGAGCCTCGTTTGAATCCCGAGTCCAGTAGAAAACCACAAAGAGTGTCATACCAGGCCCTTGGCGCTTGCTTTAGTCCATAGATAGCTTTCTTCAACTTGTACACTCTTCCATCTCCAGTCTCAAAACCAGGAGGCTGTTCAACATATACATCTCCCTTGATATCTCCGTTGAGGAATGCACACTTCACATCCATCTGATACACTTTGAACTTGTGATGTGCGGCATACGCTAGAAAGATTCGGATGGCTTCCAGCCTTGCAACTGGCGCAAAGGAGTCCTCGAAATTGATTCCTTCTTGTTGGCAATATCCTTGAGCTACCAACCTTGCCTTATTCCTCACTATGAATCCAATGGCGTCTCTCTTGTTTTTGAAGATCCACTTCAGTCCAATCACCTTGACATCATTTGGTCTTTCTACCAACTCCCATACACAGTTGTGTAGAAACTCATTCAGTTCTTCTTGCATGGCTGTTGTCTAGTGAACACAGTTGAGAGCTTCCCCAACATTCTTCGGTTCTGGCACATCAGCTACAAAGCAAGAAATCATGGCAACATCTCCAGCTTGCTCGAATTCCTCAAGAACTGCCAACTCCTCAGCATATTGGGCATAAGTGTTGGAATCTTCCTCGGTTGAATCCTGAGTCGCAACTCTGCCTCTTGTACGCACACCTTCGGTTGGATCACCGATGATGTTGTCAGTGGAATGAAGTTCATACCATCTTCGGTTGCATCTTCCTTCTTCTTCCAACTGTGGTTGTTCCGTAATCTGAGTTGGAGTCTTTATAACTGGGGATTTGTCAGCTGTTGAGTCTGAGTCCTCAATGTTGACAATTTTTCGAACAGGGCTCGGTTGGGCTTTGGTTGCTGATGCAGTTGGAGGAGCATCAGCTGAAGTTCTCCCTTGATTTGAGCTGGGGTCCTCAGCTACCGCTTGATGATCTTCACATTCATCTTCTGAGGAACACGGATCATCATCCTCGGTTGCCCATACCAATGATTCGGCCAAATTCTTCTGCTTTGAACCTGCGATCTGGTGAGAACTGATGGAACAGTTGGATCTGCTTGATGTCCTTTAGCCTGTTCCCTGCACTCAAAGGTAGATTCATCAAAACTAACATGAGGTGTTATCTCCACAACACGAGAGCTGTTGTTGAAAACTCTATATGCCTTGATTCGAGCAGCATATCCAAGAAATATGCCTTTCGAAGCTTTGGCATCAAAAGTTTTCAACTGAGTCTTCCCATTGTTGTGAATATAACACTTAGAACCAAAAACGCGAAAATATGAAATATCAGGCTTCCTGCGTCTCCATAGTTCGTATGGTGTCTTTCCCAATCGCTTGGTCAGAAGAGACCGGTTCTGAGTGTAGCAGGCTGTGTTGATTGTCTCAGCCCAAATCTTTTTGGCAGAGCTGAGCTTGTCAACATGGATGTGGTTGCATCCTTCAGCGTTCAGTTCTTTCTTTCAGCTACTCCATTCTGTTGCAGAGTTCGCGCGGCTGATGTCTGATGGGTAATTCCATTCTTCTCGCAATACTCGATGATGGTTTCATTTAGAAACTCAGTTCCACGATCTGATCGGATAGACATGATCTTCATCTCTTGTTGGTTCGATATCCGATCCATTAGCTTGGGCAGCTCATCTCGGGTTTCATTCTTGTGGCGCATGAATATGGTCCACGTATATCTTGAGTAGTCATCAGTTACAATCAGGGTATACTCGTTCCCGTTCATGCTCTTTGGTGTAACTGGCCCGAAGAGATCCATATGGATCAGCTGTAACACTCGATCAGTTGAGGGAGTTGACTTCAACCGGAAGGAGAATTTAGCGAGCTTTCCCAGCTGACATGCACTGCAGATGTGTGTTGTTGAAAATACTCGGTTTGGTATGCCTCTTGCATGTTCTTGTCTGGCAAGTCGGTTCATCGTCTTGAAGTTCAGATGGTTGAGCCTTTTGTGCCACAGCCAGCTCACATCTGAACTGCTCTTTGATAGCAGGCGGGTGTTAGGAAGACTACTGTTCCAGTCAGCATAGTAGACGTTCCCGGTTGGCGATCGATTTCCCAACAGTATGACCTGCTTTGATCCGACATCTTTAAATCTGCAACCCTGTGCATCAAACTTGACAGAGAAACCATTATCACAGAATTGGCTGATGGAGAGCAAGTTATGCTTCAATCCATCAACATAAGAGACATTAGAAATTGAAACATGATTGGTTTCAAGGGTACCGTAATCTCTGGTGTAACCTTTTGAGTTATCACCAAAAGTAACTGATGGACCTTCTTTCTCCACGAAACTTCCAAGCAAATTCTTCAGATTCGTCATGTGTTTCGAGCATCCACTGTCCATTACCCATATTGTTGCAGACGCTTTCTTCTTCCTGGGCTGTTTCTCCTGTACCTGCAAAGAGAAACTCGCTTAGGTCCCCAATTTTAGTTGGGTCCTGGAGGGTTAGAACCAGTTCCCCCTAGAACTGTGCGTCGCTTTTCCCTGTATACTCGGATGGATTTATCATTCCAGATCACTTTTCCTTGATCATCAACTATAACAACACCTCGGTTATCCTTGGGCTTGTTGTTAGTAGTGATGTTCTATTTTTTGGGAGGAGTTGGATTTCTCCCATGTTGAACTTTATGAGGTGATGCTTTCTCCCTGTTTTGATGGCGATTTTTATCCTGTTTGATTTGTGTGAATGATCGGACGCCATGTTGGAATCTTTGTGGATGATTCTGATTCCAACTCCCTGGGGGTTGTCTGTAGTTGTTCATGCCCTGTTGGTGATTCATATTATGGCATGAGTATCTCTAGTTGTTCGACTTGTTCCTCATTGGTTGACTCGGTTGGAACCTTTGGTTGAACCGGGGATGGAACCGCTGATGATTCAGATGGTTGAACCCATGTCGGTTCTGCGGTTGGTTCCATTCTTTCTGATATTGACTTTGAGGTTGATGCAGAGGTCAGTTCTGATTCTGAGTTAGGTTGCGGTTATGTCTTCGACGCCTCTGATTCCTCTTCTAACTTTTAGAACATTCCGCTTCGGTTGATATCCCAACTGATAGAATATTCTGTCCTTCATCTACTACTCTTTTTCCCTTCTCAGTTGTAATTCTATTGGTCGGTTGAACTTGCTGAGAGGTGGAGGTTGAATTAACTTCTGGAGACTCAGCTGTGTTTGGCTCGACAGCTGTGACTTCTACAGCTTTGATGAAGGTTGCTGGTGGAATTCCAGTATCCTTGACAATATCATAACCGAGTCCTGACACGTCATCCATCTGTCTACTGTAACTGATAAGGTTCTCGATGATCTTGGATGACTGATACAGCTTGATTAGATTGTCCTTCTCAGTTTGCAACTGTTTGAGGAGGACGGTTATCTGCTCGGTTTTTCCATCTGACTTCTTTATCAGCTGGTCGATCTGAGCCTCTTGATTTTTCAACTGATCTTGCTGCTCCTTGATCTATTTCGTCAACTCTTCATCTGTTGGAGTCTTAGCTTCATTCAGTTGACTCTTGAGATTTTCAATCTCCTCGGTTTGGCTCTTGATCAGATCGTCCTTTTCGGTTAAGGAATCTTCAAGTTTGATGAACTGAGCTTGAAGACTCTTAAACTCAACCGATTGCTGATGCAGTTCCTCACTGAGTTCTTGAAAATCACTCCAGGAGGGTTCCAACTCGTCGTCCAGAGATTCCTGCATGTTAGAAGTATTGGAAGAATTTAACTTAGCAGGGTTAGAGTGTACCTCAATATCATCCTGGTCAGTTCCAAGTGCCATGAGGCATTGATCCTGACTGATGGCGTTGTTGGTAGAAGTCAGCTCGTCTTCATCTTCTGTGTCAGTGAAGATGTCCATGTCGTCAGCTGCTTCTTCTGCTACCATGGCCTTGTTCTTTGTAGCTTGTTTGGCTCTCAGCGCTTCTCTCTCTTTCTTTGAGAGGTCTGCACAGTCAGCTTTGAAGTGTCCTTCCTTGCCGCATTCAAAGCAACCATTGGTGACAGGCTTTGAGCTGTCTCGAGTTCGATTTGATTTGTAGAATCGTTTGTATTTCCCAAACCGAGTATCCATATCGGCTAGCTTCTTTGACAGGGCTGCAATGTTCTGTTGCAGTTCCTCTCTGCTTGGCTCCTTTGCAGTCGTGTCAGCTGATCTGGTTGGTCTCAATGTTCTCGATTTTGAGTAGTCAGCTCGAAGAGCAACTGACTTTGAGGCTGAACCAACATCCTCAACTGACTGAGATCTCATTCGATTCACCTTATACTCATTTCCTTTTAAGATTGAGAACAATCTTTCAGTTCCCATTTCACCAAGGTCAGCTCGGCTTTCGTGGATATTGGTGAAAGTATCTCACTCAGCCGGTAGAGCTTGCAACACTTTGAGATTGATTTCTCTTAGTGTGTATTTTCCTCTTCGGATGGACTGGATTCTTCTGAGGATGTCCATAAACTGGAGCTCTAGCTGATCAATTGTTTCATCTGTCTTCAGACAAAAGTTGTCGAAATCTTGGCATGCATGTGAGAACTTGTTCTCCTTCGTCTCGTCGCTTCCTTCACTCAGCGATGCCAAGATGTCCCACATCTCTTTTGCAGTCTCACACTCCTCTATCCAAGGCAGATAATCTTGTCCAATTGTGGACATTATTGTGCTCTGAGCCCAGATGTCTAACTGGCTCACCTTGGCTTCTTCTGGAGTATAGTCTTCCGGCTATTTCTCCACAAACTCCATAACTGTATCCCCATCGTTGGGATTTGTGGGAGTGCGAGCTATTCTTTCTTTGATGACGATCGGTCCGGAAGAGAGTACTTGTTGCATCCTATGATGCTTTGACTGTAGGATCTTCTTCATCCGTGTTCTCCAAGATGTATAATTGACTACTGAGAACATGACTACTATCTTGTCCTTGACGTCCATCTGCACACAACAACAGAACAAATATGCAAGCAGATATGCACTAGCGTGAAAAGATCTGTTCAGATGACCACTGAAGAAACTTTCTCGAATTCACACCTTGTGAAACAGAGTCAGCAGTCTTTTGAACCACTGCTCTGGTACCACTTGATGGTCCCGATACGAGTTACTGGTGTATGGGGGGGGGGGGGGGGAATACACCAGTTAGGGTTTTTCAACTTTGAAAGCTTAACCCCCAAAAACTTCAACTGAGTAAAGAAAGTCTCAGCTGAAATCACAACTGAGTAAGAGAACTCAGCTGTGAGAGTGGTGTTGTGCGGAATGTGGTGGAAATTATACTCGTAAAAACAACTCACGCTTTTGTGCAGGGTTGGTCAAAAACCAAGACAGTTGATATGTAAAGATGCAGTTTGTATGCCGGTTAGTTTGGTCAGTTGAAAATGCTATAAGTAACTGAACAGAAATAAACACAGACACACAGGATTTACGTGGTTCGGAGAGAACTCCTACGTCCATGGGGAGATGTGAATCCACACACCTCAGTCCAAGTTCTTCTGGACAGTTCCACACAGCTTACGCTGGATGTGCAACTGTTGCAATATGTTTATGGGTACTTATCAACCTTTACAGTTAAGTTTACGGGTACTTAACAACCTATGTCAAGTTTGCGGGTACTTGATAACCTAACTACTCAATTACAGGAAGAGTAGGATCCAAACAAACACTTTTTAGGGTGTGTATGTGGGTGGGTTTTTCAACTACAGTTCGAACACGAATGTGAGCTGGATCTATGGCTTGAACGAATGAACATTCAAACTACGATCTAAGACAGATTATAATTCTATGAACCCTCAGCTACTAATGTTCTACCACTCGGAACTCTCAGTTGCTGATGCTCTTAGAATATGATTTTGCAGATTTTCTTTGCTCTTGTTTCTCTCGTGGATGCACTTCAAATTTTCTCTATCTTATATGTGTTGAGTGAATGAATGCCTCTATTTATAGGGGGAGAGAATCAACTAGCCGTTGGAGGAGCTGTTGATCTCTGTTCTTTGATAGTGATGGCTTGTCTCTCATCTCTGCAGAATTTTCCAATATGGCATTTGTGCTCTTCTGCTTTCCATCTGAGACAACCTTGTGTTGGGCCAAATGAGGTAATGACTGAATGGTCAAACCTTCACGTGACTTCCCTTTTGAATTTCAAATTCAAACTTTTCTGATCGTCAACCTAGGTTAGTCGGTTGAAAATCTTGATCTTCATCTGAGTGGTCTTCAGCTGATGTTCTGACTGAACGTTGAACTCTCAGCTGACTTTGAACTTCATGTTGAGACTTCTTTATAACTTCCCCCTTCTTGAAACGTTCTCTTTAACGGATGGCATTCTATAGCTGATGTTCCAACTGAACAGTTGGCTTGAATTCTCAGTTGTCAAAAAGTATTCCCCTTTTTGGCATAACTCTCTCATCAGACAGAGTCTTGTAACTGATGTCCTTCATCCGATCTTTCATCCGGGGTTGTATCCGAGTGCTGCTATGTTGCCGTCTTCAGCTGGAGATCTGTAAAGATAAAATCTTAACATTGCTCAAACAACGAGCCTAACTGCTATCATTAGGAACTGGCAACATCTACTCGGTTGGGGTCAGTTGGTTTTGGAATTCATCAAAACTCATACTAATAAATTTCCCAACACTTACGCACAAACTCTTCAAATGGAGAAGGGGTCTGCAAAAAACAGATTTCACTCGTTCGTGAAGAATGCCTCTATGGTAGCTATAAACAGATTATAATGCAAATAGTACTCTCGTAGTATATATATAATTACCAACAACTCGCAAGCTTCAGTCGTAGTATATGGCCCAAGCTCCGGGCTTCCGAGTTGCGTCTTTCCCTTCACATCCAAAGCCTCATGGAAACTGAGGCGCTTTCTTACTACCACGGTTATTAAATTGCGGTGTTATTTGTGGCTCTATGTTGGCTCCTACCTGTGCAGGCTGAGGTTTAACATTGTTGTGGCTACTTAACTCTTCAACGGAAGGGTGCATTGGTTGCTGTTTAAACATTGAATAACCAAAATCAAACAACCTTTTTATTTATTGATAAGAAATCGCAAAAGTCACTATTAAATAAAGAAATACAATCAAACAAAACCAAGTAATAACCAATTCGCTAGTTGTAGATGATCTTACGTAATTAACTATGATGCCGTCGCCAAATAAAGCCTTCAACACCTGAAATCCGGGCGTCTTTGAGGCCCACCACCTTAGTACTCTCGGAAATAAATGTGGTGCACCTTGCACTCTGTGTGCATATGTCTTAGCCAGGGCCGGAAAGACCTCGTATGCCCAACACTAGAACATGGACTACGGGATTTGTTACCGTGTCATTACAATCCAGCCTATTGGGAGCCTTAGCAGCACAACCTTTAGAAAATGAACATGAAAGATCACGAACTGGTCTGCACCTAAAGTCCATGCCTTCTAGTGCTGAATGAATCAAGCTCTTCGCAGCAGCAGCGCGTCGTGAAAACACACTACATCCACGGAAGGAACCCTTCTTCACCAAACTTGGGTGAGCTTCTTCGGTGTATGATGTGGGTACTTGAGGTTTTTCGTCACTCTTCTCGCCATCAATAGTATCCAAATCCTCAGCATCCGTGGTTTTACATGGACACATTCTGGGGGAACAGAAGCATCCTCTTTCCTTGATTTTGAAACGTATGAAAGAATCTCTCTACAAAGACCAACTACGAGACCAATTTGTTCCTTCATATCAAACTCAGAATCATCGTGACATAAATCATATATCAAATATAGGATAAAATTAAGAAATATACAAGGACTAATTCAAAAAATAATTATAAAACAGTAAAAATATGTAAATGTTAATAAAATAACCTGATCCATTGTTGGTCCCTTGTTTATCGTAGAGCAAGTTGGAAAGTCAGCGGAATTAGGACGGACTCGGGGGAGAGGGGAGGGGGAGGGTGGCGAACATGACTTGTACGCTGCTTTTGCTTCACTGGTTTTATATTCAGAGGGGCGCGAATACTTGGACGTACCAGGACTACGATTAACAACATCCAAATGCACAAACTTCCGCTTAACTCGAACACAACTACCCTTCACATTTTGTGACTCAACAAACTTAACAGTGAATGGTTCCGGAACAGGAAAATAAAGTGTGTTGGATTGTAGCCAACGTTCCTCAAGTGCAGTGGAGATCATGCCAACCTAAAAAAAATAGGAAAAATATCAAAATTTACAAATATTTAGGTAAAGAAAATACAATAGAAACCACTCATATTCTACTAACTTACATATTCAACCGAAAAATGAGGGCGATTGATAAAAAATCTTAATGTCCTTATAAAAATTTCTCGTCCCGTGCGTACATCAGAGAAGACGTGGGAATAAAAGCTCGTGATTATCAACAACATCAGTACAGTAAGCACCAACACTAGGCATGCACTCATACACCCAATGAGTCAAAACATGTGCGAAACCAAGCAAATGAACTCGAATAGCACGTCTTTTATGACCCTTCAAACCTAACTGCTCATAGCAATCCATGACATGATGCATGAAAAAGTTGTACGAGTCCAAACCCCAGGGATACTTATTGAAAAAATTTTATGTCATCAATCGCGTGGAGATACTTAAGATCAAGCGGAGTTTTGTATCCATGATCCTTTGCAAATAACACACCGTATACAAATAAAAGTAGCGCAAGCTTCAATGCTAAGATGCCGCAACCTTTGTTTTTATCATAGACTTTTTCAAATGCATATTGTATACTACCAAAATAAAGCTCTTCCATTCCACCAAATACATCTCTATGTAACTGTGATGAGGATGGAAGCTCAATTATTAGTCCAAAATTCAAACCAGTTAAGAGGAAGTACTCCTGAGGACCAAATTGAACGTCATGATTGCCAAAACGAAAATTCAATGACTGCCGAGGTCCATCAACAAGATGAAGCAGTGCAAGGTATGCAACCATATATTCAAACTTTAATGTAGGCAAGTCCAAATACGTGCCAAAACACGATTTTCTAAACAATGTACGGTTATTGGGGTCCAAATTAAGTTTAATACAGTCTATCACTTGAGTAAAACGACATTCAATAGATACAACACCAGCTGAAAAATTCAAAACAACCAAAATTTTACACATATATCTGTAGATGAAAAGGTATCAAACTCACATTTAAGGAATAACACAACAACAACCCATGTTCGATTAATCATTCACTAGAGAGAATGAATCAAGGTGGGAATAAATAAATTAAAACCTCAAAAATAAAAATTACAGCGTAATATCAGCACCAACACAAAAATGGATAAAATTAAAATTAACAAGTATGCTTATCAATAAGGAACATAGAGTGAGTCCACTAATAACACTCAACTAATTAAAGATTTCAGCTAAGCTTGGAATGGAAACAAAAATTATCAATAAGGGCAGTAATAGAAAACGGGGTGAGTGGAAAAATTAAGGATTCATTACAATATCTTGTAAAACGGCACATAATAAATTATTAAGCAAAACGCACGCGAGTACATACAGAACACTAGCTTTTTCACCCATTTATTTAAATCATATCATCTACGATAATGTGTTTGGATTGTAATTCTTGCAATATAATAATATAATACAACTAATACACATGTCGACACAACATAACCATAGATTTGCACAACTCTAAGTAAAAATCCCTAAAAAATGGGGTGAAATAGGGTATGTAAATCAGAATTCAAGCGATACTTACGATGTTGAGCACTTAACCCACGACGAACAATGCCTTGCTTCGAATCGCCCATTTTGGGCCGTTCGAGACAGACTAATAAACAAATACACAAGATAGAACACTATAACGAGCTATTTTAACAAAGAAAGTTAATGACCAACAGGTTCAACGAAGACGAACGCCAATAGCCATTTCAGTGCAGGTTTAGACGATGAAGAAGGAGTGAAGGAAGCGGAAATTTCTATCGGCAAAAGGGAGATTGCAAGAGAGTGGAAAAAAACCAAAATCGAAAAGAAAGCGACTGTTTATTAACTTTGATAAGTCCTCAAAGAATTATTACTAAAAAATTATAACAATACAAAAATAGTGACAGGAAATTCAGCCACGTAAAACTAGACAAAATTCTGACAATAGAAACAGTATTAACACAATCACTATTCGAACTACAGTTACTAAAATGAATTTTGATTTATTTTAATTAACATACTGTAGATGGACATGTGTCGTTGGATTAGAGATGGTGGTGCCACAACATATGGTGTCAAAATCCAAGACCCCCAAGTATACAATATTTGTAATATGGTTGATATAAACTATGTATCTAATATTTTTCTCGTAAATATCTACAATCACGATGCATTCATGCATAGATAAATTATTACTAGTATTTTATTGTATGACCTTTGAGTTGAGCTGTAAAAATTGTATTGTATATAAATTTTAGGTTCGGTTTAATCTTTAAAATGTCAATAGACATAATCTTTGACATTTTGAGAAAATTGCAAATTTGACACTGGACAAAATTTTTAGGCTAAAAAATTTGACAAAAATAATCAACACTGACATGTTGAAAAGGAATAGCCATCTCCACATGATATTTCTATCGTTTCCAGACTGAAAATTTTGTCCCCCAACAAATTTGTAATTTTTTGAGATTTTACAACTCAGTTCAAAGTTTAGACCATAAATTGATATTTACCCTTGGTGCATAATAGCATACACATATCTTATTTTTCTAAAGATAATTACGTAATTAATCTTAAAAAATAACTTATGTAAAGACTTTCAACTTAAAATACTGAAATATAGCCATAAAAATATACTAGTACTAGTATATGTAAAAATTTGTAATTCAAACTCAAATTTCTATTAGTAATTGAATTATACTTTTTAAATAGGAACTTATATATACTTACACTATCTGCACCGCGTCTCGTGAGAGCGTGCTCGACGGGTGCTCGAGCATGGGGTGGCTCGAGGCACCTATGTGGCGGAGCGGCGCGGCTCGAGCATGGCTCGAGAAGCGCGTGTATTACACGCGCGGGGCCGAAAAAAAAAAAGGCGGGCGCATGGTCGACACGCGCCAACGGGTTGATTTTGAAATCCGGCAACGGGCAAAAACGGCTAGTTTTTGAATTTTTTTTTATTTTCTTTATTCATTTTTTACACCTATAAATACATCCTCACAACCCTCATTCATCTCACACAAAAAATACAACCTCTTTCTCTCTCAAATTCAACTACAAAAAAATATCTTCTTCGTCGAGTTTTTCATCTTCGTTGTTGGAGTATGTCGAGGGCGGCACCGACGACGAGGTTATGAGATGATGGCCGACGTGGATCGATACATATGTGCACACGTAGCGGCCCAGAAAAAGATAAGAAGAGGACGCGGGGGTTCGTCGACCGCGACCGAGAAGCAGCGTGTGCGGTCCTCTACACCGACTACTTCGCCGACAACCCCACGTACGGCGAGCATTTTTTCCAACGCCGTTTCCGGATGCATAAGCATCTGTTCTTGCACATCTGCAAGACGTTGGAGGAAAACATCTACTACTTCACGCATCGACAAGATGCACTCGGACGATGGGGGCTGACGTCGGTGTAAAAATGCACGATGGCGGTGCGTCAACTGGCCACCACCGGGCGCCTTCGACGAGTACCTGAAGATCGGCAATAGCACGGGCCGACTTTTCCTCAAAATTTTTTTCCGAGCAATGATCGACCTCTTCGGCGAGCGATACCTGCGGAAGCCTAACGCTGCCGACACCGCACGTCTCCTCCGAATGCACGAGGAGAGGCATGACTTTCCGGAGATGCTCGGTAGCTTGGACTGCATGCACTGGGCTTGGAGGAACTGCCCAAAAGGGTGGACGGGTGCCCACACTCGTGGCGATCAAGGCGTGCCTACCTTAATTTTGGAGGTTGTGGCGTCGCAAGATTTGTGGATCTGGCATGCCTTTTTTGGGTGTGCCGGCTCCAACAACGACATCAACGTCCTCAATCAGTCGCCCTTGTTCACCGACGTGCTTGAGGATAGAGCTCCACCGTGCACCTTCACTGTCAACGGCAACCGCTACAACAAGGGGTACTACTTGACCGACGGGATCTACCCTGCTTGGGCAACACTGATCAAAGCGCCGAAGGTTGAAACTGACCCAAAGACGACGAGGTTCAAGAGGATGCAGGAGACGGCCAGAAAGGACATAGAGCTGGCCTTTGGAGTGCTCCAAGCCCGCTGGGGAATAATCCACGCTCCGAGTCGGTGCTAGTACACGAGGCATCTCCGAGACATCATGTTCGCGTGCATTATTTTGCACAACATGATCATCGAAGACGAGCGGGATGATGTGGAGAATTGGAGAGACGACTCCGATTCGTCGTCCACTGGCGGGATATCCCGGAGGAACTGTCCGCTGGCCTTTAAGACTTATCTTGCTCGGGAAGCCGACTTGAGAGATCAACGAAAGCACTATCGGCTTACCAATGATCTCACCGAGCACGTTTACCAGAAATTTGGACCTCTACGAGAGTAGTCCACATTTTAATTAATGTAATTTTTTTTATTTTAATTAATGTTATTTTTTTATTTGAATTAATGTAATATTATTTTTATTAATGAAATTATATGAATTAATTTAATAAATAGAAATAAAAAATTATTTAATATTATGCTGGAGCACCCTTGGAGACCGTTGGGATGTAGGGGTAGAGGTCTCTAAGGGTGTTTTAGTGTTGGAGCACCTGTAAAGTTCACTAATGGTCTTCAGGGGATGCAGATAGCCTTAGGAAACTCATACGTATTTATAATTTAGGAAAAAATTGGATTCAAATAATAACTAGTACCGTAGCCCGCGCAATGCGCGGGAGTACTTTCTATTTTTATTTTATTTAAAAATAAAAATATAAGTATTAATTCAGTCACAATATATAAAAAAAAAATTAAAGTAAAAATGCAATACAAATGATACCCCTTCCATCACTAAGATAAAATAATTAGAATATAGTAAGCTTCATTATTTTTTAAGGTTAAATATATTTATTTATGGAAAGACGACATTTCAAAATATATAAGTAATGGGTTTTGAGTACTACAAAGTTTCTATTTTTTTTAACTCTTATTCTTTCAAATTGTAAAAACTGAAAGCTAACTTCTAATATTTTAGATTAAAATTCATTACTTATTTACTGTAATAAAATGTAAATTCTGATACTTACCTGAATTTAGAAATGGAAGAAAAAAATTATGAAAATTGAAAAATCCTAAAACGTAGATTTAGAATAAAAAATTAAATTTGCATATTCTAAAATATTTGAAGAAAACTTGAAGAGAAATTTACCTTAAATTTGTATTTGATAAATACGGCAAATAAAATTGATTTTGTTAAATAAATATATTTAAATTTTTTGATTTAAATATATTTAAAATTCTCAATCACTGAAAACGTGAGAAAGGTTATGAAGTTACATAATATATATATATATATATATATATATATATATATATATATATATATTAAACATGGTACCTTAATAGAGTACTAATTCTTCATACAATCATCTCTCTCGTGGATAAAATTTATACTAAAGATCTTGATGAGATCTTTAAAATTTGAAATTCATAAATTACAATTTTTATGTCAAAATAAAGATCTTGATGAGATCTTTAATTTAACATGCATTTTCACTATATTTTAATTAATCAAATTAAATGAATTTTAAAAAAAAAAGATAAAATAGAATAGAGATGAAAAGAAAAAAGAAAAGAAAAAAACTGCTACCTACACGTCCGTAAGAAAAAAAAAATGAATTGGTCAAAATTAATCAAATTGGTCAAAATTGATTTTGATTTTCACTCTCCTAACTTTTGTTTTTATATATATATAGATATGAATTTTCCGACACAACTCCCAAATTGTTTTGAGTTGGGACACGTGCATTTCACGTGGTTTACAGCTTAACGCACGATTCCATTTCTTTCTCTGCAACGAATTATCCGCTCTACTTTCTTCTTTCATTCCAAAAACAATTCAAAAAATATTTCCTTCCTTCTTTAAATCACTTTCTGTAATGTGCATTTGTGCAAGATAATAAAAAAAAAATGGCGGAATTAAATTGATTTTTTAACTAACAAATTCCAAAACCATTTTCTCTCACTCTCTCTCTCTCTCTCTCTTTCATCGTTCTACTGTTCTAGTTAGCTGTTCATATGTAACACTATTTTAATACATTACCAAACCTTAACCACTACTCCGTTCTGCACTTCAATCAATCCTTCCCTTTCTCGAGCACACAGCAAAAACCGATGGAGAAGCAAAAGAGTTTCTCAGTGAAACCCATCAAATTCTTGGTCTCCTCCTTCACTATTTCTTTCTCAATAATCTTCGTCGTTTTCTGCTTCACTTGGGTTTTCAAATCCCCACCTTTAATCAATCTGGGCGCCCAAAATCTCGGCCTGCAGAGTTCGAAAGATGTCAGCAACACTTCCTCTGAAGAATATGTGCTGCAAAATTCGATCTTGATGGGAAGAGATTCAAATTCTTCATCTCAAACTGCTGCTGACGTGGCAGCTGCTGCAGCTGTGAGTGGTGAAACCGAAGGTAGTTTGCTCACTGCAAATTCCAGTTTTACCCATTTTGGTAATCATAGTAATAATAATCTGTTTGTTGATGATGCTAATGTTTCGGATAGTACTAAATCAACTGTGGGAGTTTTGAAATTTGAGAATCTTGATGAGAAAGTTGAAGAAGTGAATGGTGTGGTGGGGAAAAACATTTCTAGAGGGAGAGAGGTTAGGACATCTGATGAGAGAGAAGAACATAGTACAATCCGAAGTAGTGTTGAGGAGGATAAGAGTAGAGTAGAATGTGATGTTACATTAGGGCATTGGGTTTTTGATGAAAGCTACCCTTTGTACACAAATGTTACATGTCCCTTTATAGATGAAGGGTTTGGATGTGAGAGTAATGGAAGGTTGGATAGAGGTTACATGAAATGGAGGTGGCAGCCTCTGGATTGTGACATTCCTAGGTAAGGCCTAAATTTGTTTGTTTAGTCGAGACGATGTAGGTTTTGGAGATTGGATGTGTGCTGTGTATTGAAGAGAGATGTTTGTGTTCATGTTTGTAGGTTCAATGCAACCAAGATGCTGGAGTTGATCAGAGGGAAGAGGTTGGTTTTTGTTGGTGATTCGCTCAATAGGAATCAATGGGAATCAATGCTTTGTTTGTTGATGGGGGGTGTGAAAGACCCGAAGAAGGTGTACGAGGCTCGAGGGAGGAAAATCACTAAAGAGAGGGGAAATTATTGTTTCAAGTTTGAGGTAACTTTGCTCAATGCTTTCTAGATTTCTCAAGTTGTGATGAGTGTGTGTGCGTGTGTGTTCTACTGTTGAAGTGATCTTGTCTCGTCTTCAACTTATGCAGCATTACAAATATACGGCTGAGTTTTATCTTTCACATTCTCTTCTTCATGATAGTAAACTTCTCAAATTGTGATGAGTGTGTGTGTTCTGTTGTTAAAGGTATCGTCTCGTCTTCAATGTATGCAGGATTACATTATGTGGTCGAGTTTCATGTTTTCCGTGAGAGTAACTTCTCAAATTGTAATGAATATGCATGTGTTCTGATGTTAAATGGATCTTGTCTCGTCTTCAAAATTTGCAGGAATACAAATGTACAGTTGAGTTTTATGTATCACATTATCTAGTTCATGAGAGCAAGGCGAGAATAGGCAAGAAGAAAGGGCAGACATTGCGTATCGATGCCATTGATAAAGGGTCATCGAGATGGAGAGGGGCCGATATTCTAGTATTCAATACTGCACATTGGTGGAATCATCAGAAAACGAAGGCCGGGTAATCTTCATTTCAACATATAGATGATTGTATTATATATCAACTCTTATGGCCTTTGTAACACACACACACACACACACAAAGCCCAATCTTATTGTTTTCTTCATGCGGCTCTTCGACCTTTTCAGCTAATGTGCTTGATGATGGGAAATTTTCTTGTATCTCTTATGTTATTTCCATGCTAATATGACACACAAAAACACACTAGGTTTTCTTTATATAACCAAGCTCTCGACTTTTCGGCAATTAATGTACTTGGTGATGGGAAATATTAGTTGCATCTCTCATATAATTTGATTACAGGATTAACTACTACCAGGAAGGCAACCAACTTCATCCCCATCTTGATGTTACAACGGCCTTCAAACGAGCTCTATTGACATGGGCATCGTGGGCTGATAAGAACATCAATCCACACAAAACGCGCATATTCTTCAGAAGCTCTGCTCCTGCTCATTTCAGGTTAGTAGTGACCAAAACAGTCACAAACTCGAGACTTTTTATTATCATCTCGGCATTAAATTTTGATGATCAATGCGAACAGCGGGGGCCAATGGGACACTGGAGGCCATTGCAAAGAAGCCTTTCGTCCCATAAATGAGACGTTCACCTCTATCTACCTGGACAAGAATCTGATCATGGAGGAGGTGTTGAGGCAGATGAAGACGCCCGTTACTTTTCTGAATATAACGCGTTTGTCGGATTATAGGCCGGATGCTCACCCGTCGATATACGGAAGGAAAGCGATGAACCCGGGCGTTCAAGATTGCAGCCATTGGTGCCTCCCTGGTGTACCAGATTTCTGGAATGAATTGTTGTATTATCATTTGCAGTCAAGAAAAAAGGCCATTTTGTAAAAATAGAAAACAATTTTGTCCCTTCTAATTTTTTCATCTTGGTTTACCCTTTACTATTTTCTCAAATAGATTCGGGCTGTAATTGTAGTGTAAATGCTATGTTTTGTGAAAATATATCTATTATTTATATTATAATATTATAATATTATAATAATGTGCAAAAATGTGCAAAAATGTGCATTTCAACAGATTGTCTTATAACAACATTCTTACTCATTACTAGTATTTTTTATTATTATGTAATAATTTAATATACAGAGTGATGATTAAATAAAAATTCTACAAACCAATTTGCACAGTGAAATGTTGTTTAATCTACAATCGTTATCAAAAGAAACATTGTTTTAATTTATGAGTCCATAAGAAGTGATCCCATTTTTTTCATCGGGGCTTGGGTAGAGACCAAAGATCTTCAGCGACCTATCCGGCAGAACAACTCAAAAGATAAAGAAGTATCATTAATTTCTTTATGCTCGTACCAAGTTCGAAGTACCGTTTCTACAAATAAGAATCTCATTCGTTACATGATTTCTTCTTCACATATATAGATATAATGCAATTTCATCGATTCAAATCTTGTATTAATACTATCATCCACAAGCAGCAGCTGTAAATATTTATTTCTCGTGCATCAAGTGTAATTGCTTAGACGCAGTTTTATCTCACTCCCCAATAATTTACACCTTTTCTTCCCCCACCAACATACAAAATACAAAGAGAACAAAATAAATTTTGATAACCTATCTCAATAGTCTTTCTCAGTCACATCTAACAACCTGATTTTGCGATTTCACCAGTACTTAGCGACCTATAAATTTTCGTCAGCTAAAATTTTCACTGTAAGTTACTCAACTGCAATTTTCGGTGGAAATCTCAGCTAACGGAGACTCATAGGTCGTACAGTGCGAAAATCGGAAAGTTGAGATGGTTAAATGTGACAAAAATAGAACTTAGATATAAAAGTGTAAAAATGACTAGTTTAGGCGGCAGACTAGTTATCTAACAAACAGTAAAGATATATAGTTGTGTAGTTCTTTTACTTTCCAACAACTTACATGTGACAAGGAGATTCGGCTATGGCTAGCTAACGCCTCCTCAACCGGATTGGTGCTTCTTCGCTCGACCATGAGGTAGTGGCGAACAATCTCTCTTTGACGTTTCGGGCTTCCGAGCCCAGGAGGGCGCTTCATCTGGACCATATCGATAATCATAGAAGATCTCTTCGCCAGATTGGAGATGCTCGTTGGCATAGATGCCAACACGGTGATCACCAGCCACCAACATTATCTGTATACCACACACACATGACACATCCTTTCTCAGATACACGGAGAAGAATATTGTCGTAAAAAATTATATATATATATATATCGATGGAAGAGGAATACCTTCGCATAGCAGTTGGGATTTGACGAGTGGTTTGCGAATTTCAACTTGTCTCCCTTGCGGTATGCATCAAGGACGTACTGAAACACGAGAAATCAAAAAATGTCGTACACGGCCACTGCATTGGAGGTTTTCTACATAATTGAAGGAGATTATGCTTACCTTATTATTCAAGTCAAAGAGGAATGATGAATTTGCACGATCATATATCTTTCCTCGCTTATCCGCTTCTTGATGGGAGATCAACTCACCCGTATATTCTCCAAGGTAATCATTTTTATTGACGGGATTCTGAAATTACACATAAAATCATTACTCGATTGCAATCGTGAAAGAGGCTGCACTTATCTAATACGTACCTGGATAAATGCGCCCCAACCAGCAACCTCTGACTTCGACAAGAGGATCTATCAATGGAAAACAAGTGGCTTTTCTAGAGAGTGAATTACATTAGAAGGAAGGATAGTAAAATAAGAAGATCCAAAAGTAGTTACCCTTTGTTGTTGTCTCAGAAGAAGCTTCATGTTGCCACACTGACTGTCTCCTCGTCTCGATGGTTCCCCCAACGAACCATCACCACAGCTGCACAAAATTGGAAATTATTTGCACAAAGTTTGAAATTATTTGCACAAGTATTATTGTTCGTCAAAATATACAAGTTCAATACCTAATCCAACAATTCCGGCAAACATCTGGATCACATTCACGTCGAGCTGCAAAGCAGGGGCATTGCCGGCTTTTGCATTGGCTTTTAGCGCAATGACATCCTCTAAACCGATTTTTGCAGCTCTTCGCGCACCTGAAAACTAAATCCTGAGTATAGAACTAAGTACTCACAATTTAGCTGAATTAAGTCGAGAAGAAAGTTTGAGTACCCGCAGTATTTCTCACAGCACGTGCCACTTTGAAGGCAAGGACATTGCTTTCCACACGTTGGCTGGCAACCGCATGGATTATATTGCTTATACGGCTCGTCTTTTCCATCTGCAATTCTTCTCCACAAAGACGGGTGGCCCGCAGACTTCCAAGAAGACTTAACCTTGCGCACTCTGCCCCTTTTACGACATATTCTCGATTTGGCAGGCATATCTGCCTCCTTAGGATCCATGTCAGCTCTCTCAACATCTTCGTAATATGAGTTTAGCATAGCTGAAGATCCTCGAGACGTCCCGGCTCCATCGCCATACATGTAATGAGATACTTCTTTGCAAGTTCTCAGACCAGGGAGCAGATTCCGAGCAATAAAGCAACTATAGAAGATGATATCTGCATTAGGTCTACAAATTGTAGCATAGAGAAATACGTCGTAAAACAAAGGAGTTCATACCGATAGAAGTCGAGGTTCACGTACCTATTTCGTCCAAATATTTCTAATCCCTTCAGGTACAAGTCCTTCTCCAGAGGCTTCCAATTGCTCCATCCATGCGAAGCTTTGCCGACAGACTTGCACGTCTGCCTCAGAAGAAGTTCGACAGAATCCTTTTCTTTATCCGAGGGATCTTTCTCGGTTTGATCAACAGTCACACTCTGGGGGCAATCAATTGCATGCACCAAACCAAAGGTAGACTTCTCGAGTTCATTTTCACAGGATCGATCTGCTTCACACACCTGGGCCACCAGAGTAGCATCTTGAGACGAACTTCGAACAAGTGTCGCGGCTTCTCCTTGGCGTTCTATCACGAAAGTATAAGATGATTTTAAAATATTTTAACACGGAAAGTAATGCAAGAAGAACAACACTACATAGTTTTTACGTTGCTCGATGACATATGGAGGTGGGGGGGGGGGGGGGGGGGGATCTACCTTCCTGACACGGTGCATTCTGTGCATCCGGCATACCTACTTCCGATTCTGAACGCTTTAGCTAGTTTTAAGATGGAATTTGCCACAATGACAAAATCAGAAAAACATCAGATTCTATAACTGGCAATATCAGCAGTAAAACAATTCTCTGAACGAGCTATCACGACCAAGCAAGTAGAAAAAAATCCATTCGATGGGCGTTGACTACATGAAATAGTGCCAAGATTAAGAATGGGACAATACCTGAAGATAACATTGATCTCCACACGGCTTACGATCCTCTTCTGTATCGCATTGGTAAAATTGCTTTTCGTTCTGCCAACGATTACTAATTCAAAATTAACATATGAGAAATATCTCAAGCGCTGAAAAGAACGTAAGCAAAAAGTTCTCTTACGGGATAGGTAAGCGCTTGGGAACAACCATGTAAACGGCAGTCAAACACCTGTAACAAAGAAGGGTTAATAACATATGCATGTAATAAATGCACAATTTTAGCCCGATAAATGCACAATGTGAGAATGTTTCGCCCGAACTTGGTATAATACAAATTTTATGCCCCAACTATTCAATGCGAGAATTTTAGTTATGTAATGATTTCCTGAGCCAAAAAATTGAGTTGGCATCCAGAATGGACACGCGATGGCCACTCAAATGAAACGACATCGTTTCCCTATTGAGGTGGATCAATGATAGTGGCCACCATGATATACTAGACAGCAATGACAACAATGTAAAGAATCACAAAATATTGAGGTGGATCAATATTTTTTTCATACCAATGCAGCAATAATTTAAGAACTCACACACCATGACTACATACCAGACAACGGCGGCAAAATAGATTTTCGAAAGAATCTAAAGCAGCGGTGAGGCTTTGGTCGAGGGATATATTATCTTCAGATTTCTCTTCCTTTGAAGTTTTCTTCTGTGTTTCCATTTGTTGATCTTTTTCCATGAGCATCGTGCAATGCTCCTACATATAACGAGAACGAATATATCTAAACGATAGAAGATGGATAATTTTTCAATTCTTCAAGGGTTTGCATAGAGAAATTACTTGGATTTCCTGAGAGGATCCTCCGACAAATTGCGTCAGCAGATCAACAACTTCGTCCCCGGCCCCATGCTCTAGAAAAGCCACACTGCAATACCAAATTAATATACCATAAGTTACGAGTTTTCAAAGAAAATAACTTGCCTATACATAAATAAATGAAACCAAAATAAAGCATAATGAAATAGAAGGTTTGAGACAGCAAAGCCAACATGAGAAACTAGACAAGCTAAAGGAAATATGAAACTAATACATAACGGTATCTAAATTCCACTGTATCAAATTTCTTGGAGCAATACAGGCATATTACGAAACTGACCGCATAAGACGATCCTCCGCTTCCGAATATTCACGTTTCTCACCCTCCAATTGCAACAGATCCTCTTCGCTGTCGCTACAGATCAGCGTCTCGCTACCATGCTGATCATAGTAAATGCGTCTACGCCCTAAGACTGACTGATCATCGGCCATTCTCTGATTTCTGTGCTGTGCTAAAAAATACTTGAATAAATAATAGCAAGAATAAGGCATTATTAAAACAGAAGGGTAGAACTGATGATTTTGATACCTATCCAAGAAAATCCATGTCGTATAGGGACATATCCTCTCGACACGAGGAAGTTTGGCTGTCATAGAACACACCACGTCTTCACTGTTATCACCGTCTCTGTCTTCAAATCCTTGGACATGCCCGCTAACTTTGCAGAGAGGGTACTTCATTCTCAAAGAAAGAAGGTCACCGGAACTATTACTCGTAGTAGCTGTCGAATCAGCCCTTGATGCAGCCAGATCTTTGAGGTGAGAAACATAAGATTGAATGTTTTTGCTATTGTTTTGGAGTTTTTCCTACAAAGAACAATGGCTATTAATCATCAGTGCTCGGACGAATGCCATCAAAGTAGGGCTGACAGATACAGACACGACACGATAATATGACACGATACGCGCACTAAATCAACTGATTAGTTTCAGGGCAGGCCTTATCATGTTCGTGCCGTTGTCGTGCCAGTTTCGTGCAACACAATAAGAATTATTATTATTTTACTTATTTATTTTTTGTTATTTTGGTAATAATTTTATTCATTTCCTAATCCTAGGAATAAAAATCAAGTTTTAGTCGTGTCGTGTCAACATGAAAGAAATCGTGTCCAGTTCGTGCTTGTTTTCGTACATTTCGTGCCGTGTTCGTGTCAGGTTTGTGCAGATCGATCGACAAATAAGATAAAGAATCACATAAAACTTACTCCAACTGAAACAGCTCTTTCAGTCTGAATTTGTTTCTTCATCTCTGTGAGTTTCACAGCCAAGTTTGCAATAGCATCACTTCCCTCTTCCCCTTGAGATTTCTGTCAAATAAAGAGCTGAATTAATTAAAAAAATAAAGACATTCTGTAAAAAGTATATATAAATATGACAGAATACAATTTCACCAATCAGATTATTTCAGACACACATTCCGAATATAATTAAATTTCTAACAAAACTTGTTACTAATATAAACAAAAACATTTACAACACACATATTATTCTCCTTCTTCCTCTGCACTAATACTAAACAGTAAAAACAGAGGAAATAATAAAAATCCATCTCCTCAACTCTTCTCATATATCATCTCTCCAGAAAAGATTAGAGAAGGAAAACAACAAATCATATAATATACGAGCTCAATTTGGGTTGAAGTTTATCTATGATCACCATCAAAATCATGAGACATGATCAAATTCTCACCTAAAAAATCCGGCAAAAATAAACTTCAGGAAATGAACTAAGGAAACAAAATTGTAAACATCAAAATAGAGAGAGAATCAAACCCTGAATTTAGACTTGGAGACCATGACTCTGTTTTTCCGGTCCAATTTTTTATCCTAGAGCGAGAAACAGAGGGCGCGAGTGAGAGTGATGAGAGAGAGAGAAATGAAAAGATGCAGTGGCAATTTTAGGCTCCGGTTATAAATACTAATACAAATCCTATGGCCTGGTGCAGTGAGCTGCGGTCAATTATGACCCTGCGATCTACTTTGATGTAAGCAATGGCGCTGAGTGAACGGTTCGGATCCTCCGTACTCTCTGATGTACACGTGGCTGCATATGAAAGTGACTGCCTACGAGGAACAGTAGACTGAGAAACAGTGGATAATAAACTTTGCGGACCGGGCATAATTTTCTTAGTTTCAACTTTTTCCCCTTATGCGTGTACTTGGATAACTTTTGCTATCATAATGTCATATAAAAGGTGTAGATTTTTTTTTCAACTCTCCCACTTTAATTACCTTTATATATTATATATTACAAAAAAAAAAATTAATAATCAAGAATTTGTAGTCTAAAATTCAAATTTACTATGAGTTTACTTATTTATTTAATGCTATTCATGATTTTTTTTAAAATTATTTATATTGAAATTATAGAAGGTATGTTGTTGGCAAATTTTGCTAACAGAATAATAAATAATGGTATTATGAAGATACTATTTAATTACTTGCTACATTTTTATTAAAAAAGCAGTAATAAAGTTTTACTATCAACAACGAGCACTATCTTTGGAGTCTCCGTCTTGAAATCTCAATGGAAACTGCGATGGCATATTAATTCGAAAAAAAGTTGAAGACATTTAAAAAAATTGTTCAAACTTCGCATCGTAACTGAAATGGACGTAAAACTCGTGTTGTATTTGACAACTAATTAAATTATATTGTTCCTTAAAAAGTTACATGTAAACCTTAGATAACTTTTGTAATCATCTTGTTTTTACCTGGATCTTGCATACACATAGTATGCATCCACCACACATCCACCTTCTATTTGGAAAAATAATTTAATTTTGAATTTAGTTATTTGATTAGTTAAGTTTTATTATTTTATTAATATCAAACTAACTCTGTTCTTGCTGCATATGCTAGAATTATTGGGTTTTAATGAGAAATGGCATTCGTGGATAAAAGAATGCATTTCAACAGCATCAGCTTCGGTTCTAGTCAATGGAAGTTCGTCCGGAGAATTCAAACTTCAAAAGGGCTTGCGTCAAGGGGATCCTCTTTCTCCGTTCTTGTTTTTAGTGGCAGCAGAAGGGTTCAGCTTGTTGGTGGATAGGGCCAGAGAAACTGGTACATTTTTCGGAGTCAAGGTTGGTCAACAGCAAGTGGAAATCTCGCACCTCCAATTTGCGGACGATACGCTTATGTTTGGAGAAGCTACAGGTGATAATATTCGAAGCATCAAAGGAATAATTCGAAGTTTCGAATTGGTATCCGGATTGAAAGTGAATTTTCGGAAAAGCATCTGATAGGAATCAATATCTCAGATGACGACCTATCGGAGTTTGCAATGGAGTTATACTGCAAAGTCGGTTCAGTTCCATTTAAATATCTCGGTGTCCCGATTGGTGCAAATCCAAGAAGGGAAGCTATGTGGCAGCCCGTTTTGGAAACCATCCGTAGAAGATTAAACAGATGGGAAAATAAGCACTTGTCTTTCGGCGGAAGAATTGTTTTGCTGAAGTCGGTATTGTCCAATCTACCGATCTATTACCTCTCGCTGTTTCGAGCTCCTTCTAAAGTGATTCACAAAATCACTGCAATTCAAAGAGATTTCCTTTGGGGAAGAAAGCTGGGAGGGAACAGAAAAATTGCTTGGGTGGCATGGGATCAGATCTGTAAAACAAAAAATGAAGGAGGGTTAGGGGTGAGACAAATAGATTGGTTCAATAAGGGCCTTTTGGGAAAATGTGGTTGGAGGTTAAATGTAGAACGAGATACCCTATGGGTCAAGGTGCTCCAATCAAAATATGGTGTGAGGGGGGAACGTGGAAGAATCTCAGAGGATTTAGGAAAGTGGGATCTGAAGAAAGGATCAATTTGGTGGAAAGACTTATACAAACATGTTCTTTCTGCTAGTTGGTTTGTGGAAAATGCAAGTAGAAAAATAGGTGATGGAGGTCAGATTAGGTTTTGGCATGATAAGTGGGTAGGGGAGAGCAGCCTTGAAGTCAGGTTCAATAGATTATTTAGAATAGCGTTGGATAAAGATTCTTACATCAAAGATAAAGGAAAATGGGTTGAAGATTCATGGGAGTGGGATTGGAGGTGGAGAAGGGAATTATTTGAGTGGGAAAATGAGCTATTTTCTTGTTTAATTTCTATCGTTAACAGGATCAAACCACTTCAAACTATGGAGGATGGTTGGAAATGGGCAGCAGAAAGCACCGGAGTTTATTCAGCAAAATCAGCCTACAACGAGATTGAGAAAAAGTCAAGTCAAAGAATATTGACGCATGAAAGCCTGAGAAGCATTTGGTGCAGACTCGCCCCAAGCAAAGCAACATCTTTCTGCTGGAAACTCGTGCAAAACAGAATACCAACTAGACAAAATCTTGCAAAAAGAGGAGTGCTACGAGATCTCGACGACGACAGGTGCCCCTTTTGCTTGTCTCACTTTGAATCAACTGAGCATATTTTCTTCTCTTGTCCATTTGCATATAGAGTTTGGAGTAACTGCTATAGCTGGTTTGGGTTAAATTACATTGGCCATGTTGATCCTTTATGCCACTTTCAACAACATTTGGGAATTGCAAGGAAGAAAAGTTCATTTGAATGGTGGAAAGCTCTTTGGATATGTGTTGCTTGGAACTTATGGAATCACAGAAATGGGATAGTTTTCAGAAATACGACGAGTTGTAGCGATGATCTCACTGAAATGATCAAAGTGAAGTTTTGGTTTTGGGTGTCAAATTTGCTTCATAGCTTTGCTTATATTAGGTTGGGTGTTTGGATTTGTAATCCTTTGTATTGTCTTGAGCTGTGATTGTTGTGTGTTGTGTAATTGTTGATCTTTTTGTACTTTGTTTATGGGTTGCACCCCTCGTGCGTGATCAATGAATTTTTATTTACCTAAGACCATGTTTATCAGTGACCAGGCAGACCACTCAACCAGTCACCTTTATTAATATTTAATTAATTTCTCTCTCTTCCACATCCTCAATATTTTTTCAACCCAACCACATCTATTTTTTGTGGTTTATCAATGACCATCCCAACCACCCCAACTTCAACATTATATATTTTTATTTTGCATTATTTTTAATACTATTATAATTATTTATAATAAAGATAATTAAAATAATTGAAAATTAATGTAAATTTCTAAATAAAACATAACGATGACAAATTACAAAATAAACAAACCAAAATAATGAATTACTTCAATTAAAATACATAATTTAAAATACATATCCTTGGGATGGATCAAAATTGGGATAGTATCCTTGAGAAGGATTAAAATTTTGTGATGAATGGAAATTTTGAGAATTGTAGAAAGAATTATTCTCGTCATCCATGGTAAACGAAAATAGCTAATAAAGAAAAAAAAATGGTGTGATAAGATGAAAATTATATGTAGAGAGAAGAAGAGATTTTTTTTTGTGTGGAAAAATATAGCAAATGTGGTCTCTATTTATAGAGTAAGAAAAATCACGAATTTTGATATTATTTTTATTTTTTTTAAGATAAATTGTAAAAGATAAAATGATTTTATCATAATATCCAAAATAATTTGACGAACCAATAAAATAGTGCCAAGTGTCATCACCCCATTCAATTACAAAGTAGATGAGAGAGAGAGACCATGCGGTGGCTTTCTTCTCAAGTTCGACCTTAAAATTGTGTTGAAAAGAGGCCATCTTGCATTTTTCTTTTTTTTTTAATTGATTATGTGATGTGGCATGGTTGGGTGATCAATGATATTCTTGGTCTAAAAAAAACTCTGGTAGAGTTACTTTTTCCCTTTGTCACAGTAGCTTCACACCGTCTCTCTATTCTCACCCCTCATCTGTCTTCTTCTTCCTCCCACCCCCCTTCTCCGACTACCACCACCACTGCCGACCACCACCTCGACGACCACCACGAACAGATCTGCACTCATCTCACCCTGTCATCTCTTTCTTATCTCAACTCCATTGTCTTCGCATCCCGAAAATGAGTAATTGATTTTCAAGATTTTCCATCTTCATCACCGCCGTGTCACGGCTGGCCTCCGCCACCTGAGTTATCGTCGGCATCCCTCCACCATGCGCTTCACCTCATCACGGTGGTTGTCGCCCATCGACTCCGCCGCCGTTCTTCCACATCAACGGATCGTCGTCTCTTGATTGAGCACACAAGCTATAATTCCTCACCGTACATTACGCTTGATAAATGCGCTGCTCGCGGAGAAGCCGCAGTTTGTGCCGTCGTTGGTGAATTACAATCGTCTGATTGATGGGTTGTGTAAGTTGGGGAGATTGGGCTCCGCCCATTTGCTGTTTTACCACATGCTAATGAGGGGCCATTGCGCCAGCGTTGTTTCTTATACTACTTTGATCCATGGATATTGCCAGATTGGGAATTAGAAACGTTTATAAGAATAGTATTTGAGGATATGAAGTGTGGGCGGTGTCGTACAATATATTGGTGGTGTGGTAGAAGGATAGGGGATGGAGAGAAGAAATATAGGCAATTGCCATGGTGAAATGAAGACTTTGATTTTCTATTATTTTTTTTAATTTACATATAATAAAAAAAATAAAAATAAATAAAAATTACTCAAAGATCTTGATATTAGAAAGTTTCAGGCAATTGGTATAGAGTATTTAGTATTTAGTGATATGGATATTAGAAAGTGATAATTTTTCATTTTTTATAAATTAGTGATCAAATGGATTAGTAACCAATTTGAGTCGACAATATAATCAAATTCTCAGTTTAAAATAACTAATTAAAAAAAAAACTAATGAATATGTTTGTCCAAATCAAAGAAAGAGAATTTTGAGAATTATCTATTAAAATTGGGGTGTATTAGATTTGAATTTAACGTGTAGTAACATTATTTTTTTAATCGAATTTAAGAGATGTTTAATACATATATGAATTCTAAACTAGGTTAATGAAATTACTCTTCAATCGAATTTGAGATATATTCAAATATATATAAATTTTAAATGAGTTTAGTAGATTGCATAATTGAATAGTAGAAATCCAAATATTATTCTTACAAATTATGCTTTAGGAAAAAAAAATTCAAACAATAATTATTTTCAACAATTTTTAATATTCTTTTCCTACAAATTCATCAAAACAACAACCAATTATCAAATTCTTTAAAGAAGATAAAATCTATCAATTAAGCTCATTACAAACATGATTTTCACTATAAATATGACTCAGATTCTACTCTAAAATAGAGTGAAAAACCATGCTTGTCAGCGGCGGCGGCGACGTTGGTGGAGGGTGGCAAAATAAGCATATAACTTGATATGTTGGTACAAATATGCATATTCATGTCAATCGTACCACGGCAGCGGCGCTGGTGGTTGTGGCAGTGACATAATGGATGTGGCAGTGGTGGTGGCGGTTGTGGTGGTGGGAGAATATGCATGCAACACAATATGTTGGTACTAATATGTATATTCGTACCTAACCTTATTGCCATAATTTATAAATATTAAGTGGCCAAACAGAATTTATATTTGACTAACCATATTGACCATTTGACATTTTATCCCTTGTACATAAGTGATGATTTTTATTTGATCGATTATATATATATATAATTGGCTTCCCTTTGCACATTAGCAAATTATTTATTTAAGATATATTAAATCCTTTAAAAAATACATATTAAATCGATTATGGAATATCTAACGAATACATACAAAATTTATACTTAACATTTTCCTATGTGTTTAATTATAATCGTAGGAAATTTGTTCGATATACTTGTAAACTTAGTGCACATAGACTCTAGATTGATTTTCCGAACTGTTCCCGGCTACGGCTCGTGGATGGATGGGCTTGAACTACAAACTCTCTTTCTCTCTATGGGGCGACGATTTAACTCTCTCTAGGGTTTTAATTGCTTAGATTACAAGTGAGTAATGAGTCTAATGAGCCTTATATTTATAGATAAATAACTACTTATCTTCATCGAACCTAGACAATCCATTAGGGTTACTGAGGATGAGCGACTTGGCCCATACGAAACACAGGCCATTGGGCTAATTCAGGACAAGAGCACAAGGAGAAAAACTGTCATCGGAATTCGGAACGACGAATGAAAGGCCACGAAAGGTTCAAACAAAAATAACATCTAAATGGGAATACAAAGGATCAGATTAAAATTAATTAAAATATACAGAAAGGAAGAAATTAAATGAAATTAATAATTAATGTTATATATTATAATTTAAAACAGTAAAAATATAAATAGTCGTAATATATACTTGCATGCAGGTATACTTAGCGACACCCATTATTAAATTTATTAAATTAACCCTCACCATTAAATATTACAAATATAAACTTATGGGTGCAAAATAAATTGAACATTTAATGAACACCTACTGTAGACGAAAAGAAGCAGACTGCAAACAGTGGCTTCTCGAAAACGCAACCAAACCATGGTTAACAAATTTCATTTTCTAATTATTTTTCCTGACAAATTGTTCAAATACACGTGTACGATGGATTAAGGGTATGGATGCATAATATGTGGATGCAAGATCCAACTTGCCGGTTAAATAGTAAAACAAAATCAAGAATTTTAATCTAAGTTTTAACTTTACTATGAATTTATTTATTTATTGCATTAATTTTTGAAAATTTAAATGCGATATAAAACATATTTTCAGTTGAAAATTTTGCTTACATGTATGGAATGATTGAATGCATATCATGCAAATTTGATTATGTAAGTATTATACTATTTGTTAAAGAGAAGTAAACTAAACCATCAATAAGAGTAGAATGTTTAAGCTACTATTAATTAATTATAAATTTTTGCTAACAAAAATTATAAAAGACATTAATAAAATTTTACTATCGACAAAACAACAGTTACTAATCACCATTTTCGAATCTGTCCCCTCAAATTACAATGGGAACTTTGCTGGCATATTAAATTGAAAAGGTCAAAAGTTCACATTGGTATCGTAACTGAAAAAGGGTTTAAAACGCGTGATGTGTTTAGTCCCGTAATAAATAATTTTGTCCCTTAAAAATTTGATTCATGTAAATCTAAATGAGTATCTGGCTATAGGGTAACGTGCTCTTCAATTTTTGTAATAAAATGTGATTACCAAATTGTTAAGACATGATTTGATTAAATCTCATAATTAAAAGGGTGTGAAACTAATCAATTTAATTTACTAGCGTAGACTGTAGCAGTGGCGTAGCTAGATGTTCCCATAATTAATAAGTTTATGAGTTTTTCTATTATTATTATTATTATTATTATTATTATTATTATTATTATTAAGTATGCTCTAAAATCTGAACTCTAAAGCATTTATAATCTAGATAGAGAAACAACGAAGCACAGCTAAAAAGTCATTCTTTTCTAGATAGAGAAAGAAAGATAATGTGATACTAAGGCTCCGTTTGGTTTACAAGACAAGATAATAGTAAGATATAATATGGGATAAGTAAGATTGAATCACGACTAAAAAGAATTATACCCTTGTTGCTCATTCTTTTCTTTGTTGAAAAAGCTTTCAAACGTTAAACCCAATCAGAAAAGTAAAATGGAGCATTTGGGGGAGGAAGATACAATGACTCATAGTTCAGCTGTTCCCTTTAATCAAAATCATCTATCCTCTAGCAACAACAATTCAATCAACAACAATAATTCAGTTTAGCCCGTGGAATGAGCACCATGAAAGCTTTATTTTTTTTTTACCAACAAAGAAAAGAAATTATAGTAGAAAGTTAAAGAAAAATATGATTCAAGCAAATCCCATCTCTTTTGTCTTCTGCAATCCTGCGCCGCCGCCGCCGCCGCTGCACCCTCTTTTTCCGTCAACCGCCGTTGTGTCGCCGCCTCACGTAGCCGTGCGCGTGGCACCAAAATCGCGTTTTCCTTTCCTTTATTTCGATCCACAACGCCGTCGCTATCACGCCCTTTGCAATCTCATTTATTTCTGGTTTTTGATTCACAATTGCTATTCCACAACAACATTTTTCTGGTTTTTATTCTGCAAATGCGAGAGCAGATACAATGGAAAATGGGAAGGGTAAAATTGTCTTCTGCCCCAGACTAATTTTGTCGCTAGGGTAGGGGTGAGACTTGAAATGATGGATATGGGATTGAGTAGGGCTCAACAAGATTCAATATTGTGAACCAAATAGTCATGCCCAAACGGGACCTAAGAGAAGATTATCCCGAATGATATGAGAAATTAAAATATTTATAGGCGTCAAATTATTCGTTCGGCCCAAGTCCAAATCCACCGCGGTAAGGGAGAGATATTGGATGGAAAATGTTGAGGCCTTCACAATCCAAAACAAAACCTGGGCCGGACCTATTTTACGCCTATAATAATTTATTTAGAGGAAATGTCAGAATATTACAAAAATACAAAATTAGAGCCATAAGATTTAGTCCACCGACTAGTATATTCTCGACTGCTATCTCGACATGAACTTAGTATCTAATACCTTTATACATCATAATTTCAATTTTACTAAAGTTCGATCCACACTACTTACAACAAATTCCATAAATTGTGCTCATTTCGATTTTATGTTAATGGCCACTCTATATTTCAATTCGAATCTTCTATTCCTAATTTATGTAACATATTTTATTATCTTCATTGGATTAATAATATGTATGGATTTAAAATGATGGGATAGAATTGACCCTGCTTATCATATTTAAATATTTAAATTATCACGTTATCACTATCCAAACATAAGCAATAAAGTATGTAAAACAAATTGGCAAAAGAAAATTAATTCCGTGCGCGTGCGCGCTTTATCCAATCCTTGCTACAAAAATAACGATCACTTGGGGTGTGCCGGCATAAGTATGAATAGAAATAGGCCTGCCTTCACCTATTTCTTTATTGTTAATTATATAATAATCATCTTGCCCAGAAAATTTACAAGAGCGATCGAACCTAAAGTTCCGAAGTGCATGCTTTGAACTCGCTTACTCATATTCCACGTGTCCCGCAGCGGTGCCACGTTTCTGCCACGCGGCAGTCCCCATGCAAACCGCACCACCCATTCTTAACCCCCCTTCTCTTTCTCTCTCTCCCTACACTCCCGCCCGACCCAACTTTACGCTCCAAAAAGACAAACAGAGAGAGAGAGAGAAAAAAAAATGGAAGGAGTGAAGGTGTCAAGTCACCCAGAAATCCCCGGCGAGCCAACTCAGACGTCGACGTCCGTTGTGGAGACGGCCACCTCGGCCATCCAAGGCTTCGGCCCCATCAACAAAATCCACCAACACCTCTGCGCGTAAACCCTAAACTTCCCTTCGATCAATATGTATATGATGGGTAGATATTTAATGTAAGTATAATTGTTTTCAGTTTCCATTTCTATGGGGACGACATGACGCGGCAGGTGGAGGCGCACCACTTCTGCGCCCACCAGAACGAGGAGTTCCGGCAGTGCCTGATCTACGACCGGCCCGGAGACGACGGGCGCCTCATCGGGATCGAGTACTTAGTTTCGGAGGCGCTGTTCATGACTCTGCCCGACGACGAGAAGAAATTGTGGCACTCGCACGAGTACGAGGTGAAGAGCGGCGTGCTGTTCATGCCGGGCGTCCCCGGCCCCATCCAACGCCAGGATCTCGACAAGGTCGCCAAGACCTACGGCAAAGCCATTCACTTTTGGCAGGTCGATCGAGGCCACTCCTTGCCCCTCGGCATCCCCCACTTGATGATGGCGCTCACCCGAGACGCCCAGCTCTACCACAACCTCGCTCAGGGTATACTTATACTATATTATATTCCTTTTATATTCTACTCAAATGTGCAAATTCAGTGAATATTGGGACTACTTTGTTGTCTGTTTAGCATGTCGACTATATTTTATTTCATCACTACACATGTGCCATTTGTCGCACTACTGTCATTAACATTGATTTGGCCTTACGTAGATGTTGAGAAGCGGTACAATGTTTCCTTTGCCAAGGAGAGGGAAAATCGGGCATACATGAAGGGTCCGGTTCACGGAGTGCACCCCATGGCTAACGGTGCTGGCCAAGGGCTGCAGACGCTGTTGAGGGAGGTGGATTGCCAGGCGCCGGACTCAACTGCTAGAGTCTTTGTTTGAATGTTAACCATCTTTAATTTATAGTTTTATTTCCGTTGCTTAATTAATACTCGGGGCTTGTAACTACCTATATTTGGTGTCTTTTATTTGTGAAATTAAGAACATATATATGTGAATAAAGTTTTATCTTATACTAAGAGCATCCACTCCGGCAAGGACTCTGATCGACCTCGCGGGGGTCCATCATCGTATTGGAGGAGTTGATGATGGTGTCGATGATACATCGACATCCTAATTAGAGCATCATCCAATACGGTGATTTTACTAAATTTAAGTTGAAGCACTGGAAATCGTGATTTCAATGGTTGGTGGTGTTGAATTAGAGTTAGGTTGATATTTTTACTACAATGGGGTTGAGTAAGACTTAAGTTAAAGTATTGGGAAGCGTGATTTTAATGCTTAAATAGATTTTATTTTTTATTTATTTTTTATTTATAATAAATATTATAAAAAATTATTTAATTAAATTTAAAAATTAATAAATGATAATTTTATTGAATTTTAAAAAATTAAAATATACTATTTCAAGAATAATTAAAAAAAATTATAATGATTAAGAAAAAAATTAGGCTATTTTCACTTAAATTTTTTTCTAAGAGCACGGCGGATATTTTTGTGCACCTTCTTTTGTTCGAGAGTAAATTTCGACGTGTCGGTAATATAGACACCGTATGCTCACTGCTCCCTCCCTGAATGGGAGTCCGTTGCGAAGATCTCGTTGAGTGTTTGCAACTCTCTTGCTGCCTGCTCCCTTAGCGCCCTCGCTGAACGGGAGTCTGTTGCGAAGTTCTCGTTGAGTGTTTGCAACTCTCTTGCCGTCTGCTCCCTTAGCGCCGTTTTGCCTTACCTCCCCTTCTTCAAAGCTTTCACTCCTGCGGGGCGAACCTCCAGCGTGTTTGCATCGCTCGCGGATGTGGTGAATGCGGTGCCGCTAGCAGACGAAGTATACTCGCCGGTTTCATTTATCTTCGTCCGCTTTGGAGCTGTAGGCTTCTTTGGGTTGATGAAATTCGGGATATGCCTCAAGAGCTCCCACGCAGCCCTATATGGGAACTCTTTCCAATGCTTGGCGGCGTACAGATCTTGGACCCTTATAATAGATCGAGGTCGTTCTGCCCGCTTCCGAGGTTGTTCTCTTCTTGGATGTACATGCCGGCAAAGTTCTGGATCTGTTTCTTAGCGCGGGCCCATGCGCTCCTCATCGCATCCTTTTCTCTTGGGTAGGCGGGAGCTATGAACTCGTTGAAACAGTTCATTATTTTTTCCTAGAACGCGTTTGAGGTTTGGTAGTTGCTGGTGATCGCGTCCATCCCGTAATCAATGTAGTACCGTGCGAGGAATTGTATTTCATCAGCTGTGTAGTTAGGACCTCGCAGTGGCCAGTTCTACTCGCCGGTTGAGGTCGCGGGAGCTTTCCCCTTGCGGCGTGCCTTTCTCTTCCCCTTGGCCGGAGAATTGGCCATGCTTGAGGAGGCGGGAGCTTTCCCCTTGCGGCGGGGCGGGGGCGGTGGTGTTGGCTCGCGTTCGTCCGATTCCTCTTGTTCAGAACCTCCGTACGCCTCTTCCTCTTCCTCTTCCTCCACCTCAACATCGTCGTTGTCGTCGTTGAGGTTGAAATGTCTGAATCGAGCAGTACCTGCTGGTGGCTGCGAGAATTGCTCGTACTCGGATGTCTGGGGGAATTGAGAGAACCCCGGTGGCTGTGAGTAGTCATAAGACGGAGGGAATTGGGAGTACGCCGGAGACTGCGAGAACCCAGCCGACGGGGAAAATTGGGAGAATGCCGACGGCTGTGAGAATTGCGAGAACCCAGTCGCCGAAGGGAATTGGGAGAACCCCTGCGGCTGTGAGAACTCCGCCGACGGGGGAAATTGAGAGAATCCGGCATCTGCGAAAAAGATGCAAACCCTGCAGGGACCGAGTATTGGCCGAAATCGGGAGAATGGGAGAATTAGGAGCTTGGATTCGCCGGATTGGGAGTTGGATTTGCCGGATTTGGAGATTGGTTCGGTGGGATTGAATCAAAATTTTGCGAGTACCACGAATTGAACTGCTCGTCAGCCATTTTTTTGCACAATATAAAATTGAAAGATTGAATTTTTTTGTGGAGAAGAATGGATGAAGAAAGAAATTTGTGTGGAGAATGAATAAATGATGAAGGGCTATATATAGTGAAAAAGAGGGATTTAGCCGTCGGATACATGTATATATCTGTTGCTCACCGTTACCGCCGTTTAATTTAATTTTTTTTATCAGAAAATTAAAAAAAAGGATCAGACCAATGGAGACACGCCACGTGTCCCCATATTGCGTCATCACTGAGTCGAAGGCTGTGTCTAAAAATCGACACATCCCTCGACCTCTCGCTCGACCCAGTCCTGCGTCTAAGCTCCACTGTGGCTTCGACTCCGCCTGCATCGAGCGGCTCGACGCAGGCCTTCGACCCCTCCGCTCAAACACCGTAGTACATGCTCTTAGCCTCTTAGGGACACACAATGTGTTCCTATTCATCCACTTATTTTTTGTTTTATTTTATTCAAGTAAATTTAAAAAAAAAATAAAAATTCTAAACGGCTACCTCCCAATTTACCCATATAATTCCTTCAATTCATTCATTCTTCGCCTCTTCTACTCCTCATTCTCAATTTCTTCTTCTTCAAATTGCTACACCCAGCTCGAGAGAGAGCATGGAAGCGGACGGAACGACTTCCATCTCTACACATTGGCTCATAATTCCTACCAAGCTCAGTATAGAAAAGAATTCAAGCATAGGAAGTAGTGGGAGCTCTTGAAAATATCTCCAGCTTTTACAATTCGAAAATTGAAAATGCACCGAAGCAGACGAAAATCAATAGATAGCATCTACATTTCGAATTCTAGCGGCCACACCTCTGCCCAAACTCGTACTCTCGGACAGAAATTGCTCAAGAAGTCAAGACCAAATTGAGCAGCGTCGCCGAAGAATTATCCAAAGGCGAACAATATTGTTAGTGAAATGAAGTTCGTGTACGAGCTCATGATGCGATCAACGGCCGATATGATTTCGGAGCAATTGGCAATGCAAAGTCTGCGAAAAGTTCGCCAAATAATTTGGTGGTTGTACTTTTTCTTTTCTTAATTATTATATTTTTTTATTTTAATTTAATACAATTGTTTGTTTTTAATTTTTTTATTTTATTTAAATATTTTTATTATTATTTATTAGATAACAAGAAAAATAAAAAATAAAATTATTCAATCATTGGATAGACCTAGGTCTATATCAATCCTTTATCATCAAATTTTCTAGCTAATACTATTCAATCATTAGGACTATACTAAAATCACAGACTAAGGTTTCCGGAGACCCTCATAGTGGATGCTCTAATAAACAATAAAGCTACACGATCAAGTTACAATATTCTTTTTTGTACTTGTTCCAAGTCTTGATGAGTATAATATCGCACAATATCGCACAATATGTGATCTGTCCGTTCACATTTAATTATATAATTAAAATATTAGTTAATTTTATAACGAAATCTTTAAAATGAGAAACCATATATGCATGATATTATTACACAATCAACAGTTGAATTTTAAAGTATGGGACCAATTTCACTTCAAATAATCTTCTCTGTCTCCATGTCCCAACTTCAAATAGACATGCATGTTTGCGATCTATATTTATTTGTACATGAGTTGACCAAATCATAATATATCTCACGTTACGTAATATGTCAGTAATTGTGAATACATGCAGCCATGTGGTATGATATACTTATCGTAATGACAAGGCATGACAACAAATTAACAATTGTGGAAGCAACAAATTAATTAAATCTAATAAAAATTACAGTTCAACCTCTAATTTCAAATCAGAACTTAATATTAACAGCACCGACCTTTCCGTTGATCCGCCGGGAAATCCTATTGACCACCCACAACAAACCTTTGACCACCCTGACCCCGCCTACCGCCGCCGTCAAACCATACACCAACCACCCCACAACATCCACATCCCTCCTCACCACCACAAGCTCCTCCGCTTCTCTCCTCAACCTCCGCCACCACAGACAACCAACCGCCGCCGCCAACACCACCTCCTCCACCCAGCTATTAAAGCCCTTGTCGGAGAATCCGAACACCGCCTCGTCCACCACCGGTTTCTCCACATTCCACTGCCACAGAACCACCGTTTCATGCAATCCCAACGCCAAAACCAGACTTCTGAGAAAAACCAAATCTCCAAATCTCTCAATCTCTCTCCGCCAAACCGATCTCCTTCCGCGACGCCGTGAGCCCATAAACTCAGACAAACTTGCATCGATGAAAGCCAAACCACTAAGCCATGCAAACGACGCCGTTTTCTGATAAGCCAAGCACACTTATCTCCGGCAAAACCTTGTATAAACGCAGCAATGGCGGCGGCGAATACGAGGAGGCTAAGGATCAACGTTGTATTCGTGTGCAAGAAAATAGTGATCGTGTGAGGTTGCTCATTATTATTTGGTGGCGATGTTTGATGCCTAGCGGCGGCGATTCGGGCCAAGAGGAGGAGCGAAAGCGGCGGGAGAAGGCTGAGGTAGGTGGTGCAGAAGATTCTGCAACCCTCTTTCACGGCGGCGCATTGCTTTTCTTGATCTGTTTCCATATTTTTGAGTTGTTATTTGACACAATACTTAAAATATGAACTATTCATATTGAATGGCTGAGAAAAATATATTTTCGTTGACATTTTGAGAAATTAATTAATCACTTTTGGGGAACTATTAAAAAATAAAGAGAATCTCATCAGAATATTGCATATTTCGATCGACACAACGTGAGTGAGTATATATATACGTTAAGCCAAATTCGCGACCATATTTCATCATTTAATTTATAATTATAAATAATTAAATAGATTCGTGTAGGCAAATAAATTGTTTTACTCAGCGTGCATGTTGCCAGCCGCTTACAGAACAACGAAAACATATAATTAAACTTTTTATGTCAGATATAAATTTTAATGGGGTTATTAATTAGTTATTATTTGTGCGTGCACGGTGCGATCGTTCGACGCGCGTTAGATCTAATTTTTTTTTTGTGAGCCTATATAGATCTATGACAATTGTTTTGGTGCACCGATTGTATACCATACACTCATTTTTTGTCCTATTGTAGCACACAGTAGCGTATTCAAGATTTTGGATTTGGGGGTGTGAAATGAGAAAGAAACATGGCGAGTTGGTTGGGGGTTCGGGGTGCATTTTTCATTATATCCGAAAAAATAATACCACAAAACATATAAATCATAAGCATAAAATATTTATAATATTAAAAGTAGTAGTACATGTCAATTGTCAAATATGGTTCAATTTCAAAGATACACATAAAAATACAAAAAGAAAAAAATTACATGATAATCTAATTTACTATTCGACGAGTCTTCATTTCTTTAAAGTGAGTGACAATCTCGTCATCGGAAACTTGGAGAAACATCTCTCTCTCTCGATGAAAGCGATCAAACAATCATTTAAAAATTGATCCCCCATACTGTTTCGCAGCTTATTCTTGATATAAGTCATTCCGGAAAACACCCTCTCTACATTTGCAGTAGCAATCAGAAGAATCAAAACCAATTTGATGAGCAAAAATACTAGAGGATAAGCCACATGTCTCTTTGTTTCAACAAGCTTCATCGAAAGGGAACTCATATCGTGCAAATTTCGAAACTCATCTCCTCTTTTCATATCTTCCATGAATATATCAAGTTGGCATTCAAGAGCTATCAAATCAATGCTTGAAAATTCAGAGGGATAAAAAGTGGCAAGTTTGAGTACCTTTTCCTTGTCAAAAGAAGAGAAGCCATCCTGAGGATTTAAGCAAGCCATGCATCTAAGCAACTCTATATTGATCTCATCAAATCGGTGGTCAAGTTCTTGAAGTAGTAAATCAATTACTTCTATAAAGACATCAACCCGAAAATGATGAAGATGTGAAACTTGTTGAACAAAATGCTTTGATCTTCCAGGAAGATAATCCATTATGCTTATTCTCTTTCCCGGATCATGAGGAAGAAGTTCAACATCATAAACCATTTCCTCTAATGGCACACTACTAGTACTAACATTTGAACCATCCAAATTCTTAGCAATTTCTTGAATTAGAGGAGATTCATTTGAAGTGGAGATTCTAGCACTAGAAACATTCTCACCATCTATCTTTGAATAGCATGAATCCCCCTGAGATTTTTGTTTCTTGAACATAAATTGTTGAAGATTTGATTGCTTAATCATTCCTTTCGGTGCCTTCGAGCTAGGCTGAGTGAAAAAAAGTTGAGCCACGGATGGGCGACATGTGGCGGAAATTATTTTATTCCCAAAATGCCAATACCACGTTCCACAAGAATAAAAACCAGTGGTTTCTGGGAGAAAGGGGTCAGCAACAGGTCAAATGTACTTTTGGGTCAGACACATTAACTATACCCCTAATATTTCACCACTCGATAAAATCGATTTCAATTCACGAGTATCGACCATGTATTGTCTGAGTATCGTCTAGTTTTTTAATGCATTGTTAGTCCTTATAATTGTATCGACTAAATGCTGTTTAAGAAATTAAACTAGATATTAAGAAATTTAATTAACTATCTATTAGTTTTATGTTCGAATTTTGCATTACAAAAATGATTACGATCATCCTAATTTTTTAACTGTGGAAGTTAATTTTCCAATTATACCCTTGGTCTCTACCTACCTTCTCCTTCAAAGTTGAGGATATTGCTTTTCACCGTTAACAGAACTACAGAAAATCATTTTGAGGCTGAGAATTTTGAGAGAACTTTGAAAGAGAACAAAACTCGTCTCCAATATGGTGAAATCGAAGGGGAAGGGTAAGAAGAAGATAATTGAGTATGCTTCATCTAATAGTTCCAGTCCTGTCGCGGCCCTACGGGTGGGGCAGAGTCAACGGATGGGCACGGGCGCGTTGAAACCATCCCGTCTGTTCACTGGCTGCGGTGTCAATCTCGACCTTAATTTGCCAATTCCTGACCTGAAGGAGAGGTCTTGGCGGAAGAGGAAGTCGCGTGAAGTGGCGCGACGTTTCTTTGATGACTTTCCGGTGGCTTTGAAGCAACCGATAGTAACAAGCACGAGTAGATTTGAACCGGTGTGTGACTCAGACAAGGTTAGGGGACTTCGTAGAGTTCTTAATATAATGTTTTCATGTTTTTTTCCATCTTAGATATTGATTTTAGTCGTTTCCTTCCAATGCAGGAAAATCGTTTCCCTCACTTGTCCGAAACACTTCTCGCTGAGATCCTCGCTGTTATGAAAGAACTGTTGGAGAAGATAAAGACGCCGAAGAAGAAAGCTTGGCAGACGGATTGCGAAGACTGTTTCATCATTGGGATGAAATCGACACTCTCTGAAAAGTCGAATCAGTTCTCGACCCCTCCTTCCGGCGTGAAGCTGACATCACCAAACCAGCTTTGCAGTTACAGAACGACTCCTGCATCAGGACGAAAGCTGAAGAAGAAGCTGCATGAATACACAGCAGGTATGTCAGAAATGATGCCTACACCGCCGCTGAATGATGAAGCATCGTTTATTGAATGGAGTGTAGATTCCAGAATCGGCAAAGCGTAAGCATTTCTCTTCATTTAAGCAGTTTTTTTAATTTATTCGATAATTTCATCTTTGTTATTGTTTGAATTATTATTATTATCATCTTTCCATTGTTGCATGGCATGTCTCTGGGTTGTATAAGAATTCTCAAGCCTTGTGTTTTCTGTAATGAAATTTGTCTGTTTTTTTATAATGATGTATCTTATCTGTGGCGTTGCTTCTGTAGTGGTTGCGTGTTACCTTGGTTGTAAAAAAAAACAAGAAAGTTTTTTTTGAGAATGCAATCTATGAATTTTATCTTCCTTGTTGCAACTTCACTGATGGTAGATTTGCAGACTTTATAAAAAAAGATGAAAACTTTTTCAAGCATTGCTTCATCTTTGGGCAAAGCTTAAATTTGAGCCAAGTCTTTTTCTATGAAATAGTAATAGAAATTAATGGAATAATTAATGATTGCTAAACAATATGAATGGATCATTGAAATTATTGTATCTTAGACAATGAAAGAGTCCCTAATTCAACCAATGAAATGCAGAGTTCTATCCCAGCCAGCCAATTACGTACAACAATTTGCAATTGCAAAAGCATGACTTATGTTAATTAGGGCATTATATTAATTACATCTGTGTATTTAATAACTTTAACTTTGCATAGTTATTTCTTGCTCACTATGCAGTGGTGTTGTTATTACCTTATAATATAGATATTTATATTTAGGTTGTTGGAATAATGAACTCAATTAATGTTGTGTTTACAATCTAGACCAAGGACTATATGCGTGCCTGCGGAGACGGTGAAAAATGCTGATTCGGTGTGGTTTGATCCGCTATGGAGTCCTGGTTTTGCCCTTGGTGCAGATGTAAGTGTTGTTTATAATTAGATGTTTAGTGACTGCTTGAACAGTTCTAATGCTTTAGGAATTATTGCAGCACATCGACGCTATTATGAATGTGTTGCTCATCAAATATGACAAAGAGCAGGGCGTTGTTCTACGTGACTGGGGCATCCTAGACATGTGGTGTTGGGTAAGTTTTTTCTTGTTTTTAATGTTTTATCTTGAAGCGAATAAACTGTTAGTTGTAAAGAATTAGTGTGCAATATGTTTTTTGTGTTGTCTATACCAGTTTCTTGTTTTTGTTGACAAGTAGTGGCAGCATATAAAACAATTGAATATCAATACATGATTTTGTGTTTGCATGATTTTATTTGTATGGTCAAATCCTACAAGAATTAATAAGCTGATGTGGCTGCTCATGAAGTAACTAAACTAATTTAAAATTGTACCAATTAGGCAATTACAACTGGGAGTTGGGAGGGGATGATCTTGAGCATGAGACATGAATCGTAGCAAAATGATCAGCTTTGTTTTCGTCTTCCATACTTATATATTTTTATATAGTAGAATACTGAACTGTTATTTGTGAAAGTATATATCAATAGTTGTGAAATATGTGATAAATAAGGTCAGTTTGTTTTGATTTTGGAAATAATTGCTTGAATTAATCATGTATTGATAACACATAAAAGAGAGTGAGTGAAGATTTGAAACCCTACATTGGAATCAGAAGAAGTTGGATGTTTCCGAATTGAATCTGTATATATATGTACTTGCAGGTGTGGTTCTGAGTTGGTTGTTTCTGAGTTGGATGTTTCTGAGTTGAATCTGAGCTGAAACCCTAATTTTTTTATTTGTGTATTCATTCCAACTGGTTTTTTGACAGGATGCTTTGGTGGGTGAATCTTATGAGCGGGTGAAATACACTCTTGGGCCTTATGCAAGGGGTAATTACCCCCTGCGCTCGTGTAAGAATTGGCGGTGGATTAGCAAAGTCTACGGCTGTGGTCAGATTGTGGCTGATCATTGGGTCATGTACCGAATTGATATTGATGCACAACGCATTACAGTATATGATCCAATGATGGTCGGGTGGGATGCAATATCTCCTCCATTTTTTATCATGAGTGGCCACCTTCAACGACTTCTGCAGGAGGAGAGAATTTGGGAGAAGAAGAACCTGACTAAAGCAATTCGTGATGAGTGGGAGGTGTTACTGTGTTGTGATCTCAAGAGGTCAGTCTGTGGAGCCAACTCCGGCATGCTGTGTATGAAGTATATTGAGGCGCTTTCATTGCACCACAGCAACGTCGAAAGTGTTCCTCCTGAAGACGGTGACATTTTCCGTCGTGACTTTTGTGCACTTCTCCACTCGATGGCTTCAATGCTGCCCTCCCGCGACAACAATTGATCCGTAGAAGCTTAGTTCATTTTGTCTGATGTACTTCTCAAACAATGAAGTTATTTTATTGTTCTTTTGTCTTTTGATTAAACTTGAACTCTATTTGCATGGTGTTTGTCGGTTTGTTGTCTTATATGGACAAATAGCCAACAAATAACCTGTGTTGCCTTTATATGATGAGGTAGGTTTTTTGTAAAGCTCCATGATGAGGGTGGCTGCCCTAACTACTAATTTATGGATTAATTTGCTTTTAGGTTTTGTTATTTCATGTCTGAGTGTTAACACCAAATGCATGATGTTCTTGAAAGTCCTATATATTGCTGTTCTTATATGAAAAATCTAAGATGAACAAAATCTATATGTATAAATTAATATTTTCGAAAATTATTAATATTAGGTTTTTATATTAACCAACCAAGTAACATGAAATTGATCAGGTGGCAATTTAGGGTTTTCTTAACTTCCATCTAGGCTTCTACTCACATATGAAATGATCCTGCATGTAATTCTACCAAAGAAATCATTGTATCACATATGAAAGACCTAAATCTAGAACAATACTTATGAAAATAAAATTAGTAAGTTAAGTATAACTAAATTAAACTAAACAAAGGCGCATAAGAGTAATTAATCAAAATAGCAGCTACATGTCCATCATCACTCACATGTATTGGCAATATGATTTGCTTACAAAACCAAGTAATGAAGCCAAAATATCATAATGTATTTATCAATTGGAGATGCGAATCAACCACTACAGGAACAACCATATGCATGCTTTGGGCACAAAATCTCAATCGATACTGCTTCCCACGTTCCAGCGAGAGATCCTTCACTGGAACACCATACGCCAGGCATTGTAAAACCTTAATAGAAATAATTGCAGAATATGTAGTGTTCCCTTGATGCTTAACGTCGATTCTGGGCAACACATCCCATTTGTCAATCAGGTCATCTACCGAGTTAATTCTCTTCCTGTCACACCCCGACTCCCGAGGTGCGACGTACGAACACTAACACTACTAATCATCCATCAACTCAACTCAAATAAGGGATTCATGCTCGGAAAAACAAGAGAAATATTGACTGAAAGTGATAACAAAAGAGAACATGCTTCCAAGTCACAACTAAAACATCAAACGAGCATGTAATAATTTACATAGCAAACTGAAACGGCATAAGTATTTAAGATTCCCAAAAACACGAACCAACAAAAACCTTTTAAATTGTATCGAGCACATCGCTCTTACTCAACAGAATATCAAAGTATTGTTTCAAAGTATATCAACAGACATCATTTTGCAAAGCATAGCAGCGGAAACCTCGACTCAATCCCAACAACTACATGTATGAAGACATGTAATTGCCAGACTAACTTTCGACTAAAAAACATCACACCACCAAGCTGCCCGCTCCATCCTCATCCTGCTAACCTGCACGTTTACAAATACATGCAGGGCTGAGTACTTCGTACTTAGTGAACACATGCCAAAAACTTTGAAACTTGCTCTTAGAGCTATATCAATTGAACTTGCCTTGCCGTAGCATCACAAGTATTTATGCAATGAAAACAGTTTTACTTGTGAATGTAAAAATATTTTACTTTCTTGAAACGTCAGCGCTGACAAAACAATTATATATACTCAAACAGTATGTATCATCTACCACATTCTCTCTCTCTGTGCCGAGAAGTAGGCCTTCTTCTCGAACACTGTCACCTCAAACAATTCATATACCACACGTGGGTTTCCTGCCTTTCACAGGACAATAATATCTCATTCAAGCAGATGATAAATCATACCAAACTCACATAAAATGGCAAGTCAATTGAATTTAAAACTCACATCATAATAATACTCAATAACCAAATAACGATAGCATTCATCGGAGTTTTAGTTTTAGAAAAGCCCACCTGACTTCCGAAGATTTAGCAAGGCGGCTTACTCGTGAATGTCCTCGCTACTTATCTGTCCCACTTAGTCCTTCATAAATCGGACATCGATAAAATAATAAGACTCAATGCGAAAGACGTAAAGTAGATGCGTGTCTCGGCTGGAGGACTTCTACTTGACTCGGATCTCTCTATTCTTATTTTATCTTTTTCTAAGTCGATCTCTTTCTCGACTTTCTCGTTCTCGATTCTTGACTCTATTCGGTTACTAATTTTTTCATCTCGTACTCTCGTTCTAAATCATTAATTATTAATCGGTAATTGATAATACTTTAACGTTTCTCACTAATTAATGAAATATCATTTATCTCAACTTCATTACTCAATTCTTACTCGCTTTCTAAACTCAATTAACATCATATCAAATCATTCATGTCACATGCACGCATTCTCAACAATTTGAACATATCATTTTATCATATTCGAAATGTAAACATTTCACTCAAGCATATAGATTTAATCAAACATATTATAACTCAATCTGGAATTAAATCAAACATATTATCTCAAACTCGATTCACACTTCAAGTCACATAAACAATTACTCGACTCTAGTTTTTGAAACAACGTTAACTTCAATCTCATAAATTATATTCTCATATTTCGAAATAAACTTCAAATAATTCTTTTCAATTAAAAACTCAAATATTCATTTAATATTTCTCAACTTAATGTACGACATTATTTTCAAAATACGTCGTCTTTGCTCAATTAAGTATACGTATACAAGTACGTACTATTATTTGATTAACTCATTTTATCACTATAATTTCACTTTTCTTAATCTCAATTAAACTCTTATTATATATATAATCTCGACTTTTGTCCTCAACTCAAAACTCGATTTTTTTTAACTCATCGCTCAAGACTCGACAACTTCCTCATCTCTTTTCAAATTAAAATGATTTGAAAAAAACAAATTTAATTATTTACTCAAGCATCATTAATCAATCAATACTCAATTATTAAAAATAAACGAGCATTTAAACACTTCATCAATTAATATCTCGACTCTCTAATTAAACATCTCTTATTAATTTTTCTTCTCGTTTCTCAATATTTCTCATTTAATTTAATGATTAAATATTAAACTATTTTAACTCAATTTTATCATTTTATTAAACAATTCTCGCTCGACTCTAAACTCATAAACTCCTCTTACTCGACTCAATTCCTCGCAAATTATTATTTGCTTAACTCGACTTAACTCTTCGAATTTTTATTTATTAATCGATCATCACAGCTCGACTCGACTCTTTATTCTCGTACTCTATCATTTCTTAATTTAATAAGAAATTATCTCTTTTTAATTATTTTATTTTTAAATCCAATATTTTTTTTTAAAACTCCTCGACTAAATTTTAAACATTAGAGTTCATTTACTCGTTTAAATTTCTCACTCAATTTTTCATGCTCGACTCTTCAATTATTTTTCTCCTTAGAAATAATTTATTATCATTTTTCCTTCTTTCACGTTCAATTGAATGTCTTAACTTCAACTAACTCGTCTCACATTTATACTCAACTTCCAACTCCAATTCTTTATCTCTAATTCATCTTTTATTATTTCTCGATTAATAAATCCTTTTCATCTTAAAAATTAATCCTCAATTAACTTTTCCTCTTAAACTCTAATGATTTAATAAAGAAATTATTTTTCTTTATTTTTCTCACTTAATGACTCATCATTGCTTTAATAATATTTTTCTTATTATTTTCTCTTTAATTTTATTCTAAAAAATTATGAATATTTTATTCATTAAATATTAAATTAATTTTTTTTATAATTAATTTTAATGGTATTCAAATCTTCAAGATTTCCCCAAGAATACCTAGAACACACACTATGCATTTCTTCAAATCTTCAAAAATTCATATTTTTCACCAAGAACACCTAGAACACACACTAGGTATTCTTACTCATAATTTTCGATTTTCACACTAAAAATCTCATTTCTTCCATCCCAAACATCTAATACTCAACAACTAACATAAACATACTCAAATCATCATAAAAATTATTTTTCCTCTAAAATCATGCATATGTATCGATTTTCCTCAAATAATCACATAAGGGATTAAATCATCATATAACTCATACTTTTCTCATACTCATAACATCATCATAACATCAAGAAATAAATCAAAATAAATTACTCCTCTAAGCCTCAAAACTCACGGCTTCTTCCTAAAAAACTAGACAAACATTTTTTCAAATTCTTCATGCATAATAACCATGCAAATCATATTCATAAACACATATAAAACATTTAATCATCAAAATCATAGAAATCGATTTTTCCTTCTCTTTCTCCTATTTTCGGTTTTAATAGAATTTTTAGGAGATTATTTTTTCTTTTCTCTTTTAATCATAGATTAATTCCTAGGCTCGATTTCCTCACTCGAATCTCACATCGAAACCCCTAGTTTGCCTATGCATAAATTTAAATCATGCATGCTTTCATCTCTTTAGGGATTATAGATTACAAATATACAAGTAATCAAATGATTTAACCTACTTTTAAAAGATTAAATCGAAACTTCTCTCTTGATGATGGTTGAACCGAAAATGAAGGGCTTGGGAGCTCAACCTCTAGCTTGAATTTCCATGATGGATTGCATCTTGAATGCTCAAGAAAAATAAGATAAAAATTATTCATCTCTTTAAAGGCATAGATGCCGAAAATTTTGAAGAAAATTGAGATGATTTGGGATTTGATATTGATCTCAAGAATTGATGAATTAATTACCTCTTCAATTGGTATATGAAAGATTGAAAAGAATGATGATGGTGATCTCTTGAAAGTTGGAGCTTAGAAGCTTGGAACTTGAAGATGGAGCTTCAATGGAGTTTTCCAACTTGTGTGTGTGCGGGAAATACACGGCAATGAGGGGAAGAGAGGGAGAGAGAAATTTTTTTTCTTCTTCCTTGGCTAAGGCACTAAAGAGAGAGAGTTGAGAGAGTTTGAGAGAAAGTGATGTGAGGTGAAATGATGAAATGAAATGATGAAGATGAATTCTTCTCTTAGAAGAAATAAAATAGAATATCATCATTAGGATTCCTTAGTAGGTTTTGAATTTAGGGGGGGGTCTAGGGAGAGATTTAGGGAGAGAGAGAGAGAGAGAGAGAGAGAGAGAGAGGTCTATTGAGAGAGGGATAGAGATGAGAGAGATATTCCCATTTTATTACGGGTATAATTTTCTCCGGATGAAAAAGTGTTCCAATAGAATATGTCCGTGTTATTTCATTTATACTGAAAACGGCTCTAGTCTCTCCTCGTCTCATTTCTGACATCGAAAACACCTCGACCCTATCTCATATCTCACGAAATAAATCAAGGATTCCGAATATCAAATTTTTAGGTCAAAATTCCAAGTAACGAAGAAAACCTAAAAATTATTCGGCTAATTAATCCGTTAAGGACTAAACTCTTAGAGTTTTCTCATGTGATCTCGGATGAGCTTCTAAATTATCTCAATGATCTTAGAATTAATTCTAGATTCAAAAGACACTAATTAAGTCTAATTCTGAGTTCATCGGTGAATAGTGTTTTCTCGGTTCTCGCTACTATTCACTGAAAAGTAAAAATTCTCAGATTTCACTGAAAATCATACTCATGCTCAAACTCATATAAATAAACTCAATCAATGCATCACATACTCGATCGAATAATCGAAACGAGAAAAACTCACGTCAAAGCATACAAGGGCATTTTAGTAAATTTTTCAAGAAAATATCTTTTCTTGAAGAATCTCCTCACTCAAACTCAGTAATTAAGCATTTAAACTCATTTAAAATGCACTTAAGGGTTTATGAAAGTTCGGGGTATTACACTTCCATAGGTTGTCTGTACATAACATATTCGGAATATGTAGGCTCATTCTATTGAAAGGCTTTTCGACAAGAGACCATTTGCCTCCGTACGAATCATAGACAGTTATGCTTTGTTCTATCAAATTTTTTTCATAAGTCACCCAATGGTTGGAATGTACGTTGGCGACCCCTAAAACACGCTGAAGACCAGGTCATGGTAAAGGATCAATTGACGGTTGCATTCCCCGTACGTATGGCATCACATTCTTGAGCACAACTTCAAAATGGACGTCTCCCAGTGCGGTCTGGATTTAGATATATCATTAGTGTTATACACGTCACTCCGATAAATATATTTGGGGCAAAAAATGAACAAGTACTGAATATCCTACCGCTGCACTCACTCCAAGGATGGCCCAATCCTTTTTATTATCCTCACTGCTTATTGTCCGATTATATTCGAAGACCACCAAACTGAGCAATGCATCGATATGCTGCATAAAACAAAAATATGTTGCAATTATATCATAAATGTATGACCCCACTGCATCTTATACAATTAATGTGCATACTCGATTGATCATACTCACATCGTTATGAAGGGCACCATTTTTTTTTTCACGAGCTGGTCGAACCAATTAGCTATTACCAACTTTCTACTAGACACAAAGATGATAGGTGGCCTGCGTTTTTGAAAAAAATAATTAGGCTAGTGACGGGATAAATTACTCTAGAAAATTATTTAACAACCCACATCAAATTAATTGTTACTGACCTTGCTTTTCCCGCAAAAGAATCCTTTCTCCATTCTTCGAAACCCTTCATTTCAAACATCGAGTAATCCATATCTGAAGGATAAAAAATAATACCTCCTTTTTTGTCCTCGGGCGGTTTTTGTCGTTTGTCCTCCGAAGGTGAATTGGATTGGTTTCTATCAACTTTTCCACCTCGATCTCCTTTATTAAGGTTTCCAGAAGATAAACTGTGCACATTTGATGCTAGCTCATGATTCACTGGAACTTGTGGAAAGCATGATCCCGTGGTTGCTTCGTCCTCCATCTTTTCTGCCAACTTGTGGGAAGAATGATCCAATTCTCTACGTTGCTGCTTGAAGCAACTATTTTCATCTTGAAATTCACTGTGGTGACCACTTTCGAAAGGGTTTTGTTTTATAGCATCCAATACCATATGCTTCAACTCGTCAAAACTAGATTGAAGCGACTCAAACCTCTTGACGTTTGCAGCTTCGATAGTATCCATGTGTTTAGCAACATCGCCTTCAATGACAACTAGTGGACTCCTAATCTCCTTGATTACATGAGACTTTTAATTCTTGGAATCATTGTTGAAAAATTCCTTGTTCTTATTTCTGCCTTGTCGAGCTTTCTTACATGGCCATTGTGCATCTTGTTGTGAAGAATTGTGGAAACCAAATTGTCGTTTGCATTTCGATAATTCACCGTCATGGTTGACAAAGCCATATTCCGAAGTAGGATCAGTGATGCCCATCCTAAAAAGAAGCTGCTTCTCGGACTTGGATGTTAACATAGGGAGTTGTTGTATTTGTGAAAACTTTATGATTCGCTAAGAGTATAATAAAAAAAATGTGAAGCTGCAAATCACGTATAGTAATAACATACATACCGGCACTGGACCACCTGAAGAATTAAAAAACCTTACAAGGTCATCAAAATAGAAGTACCCTTCAGATCTCCATCTTAACATCCTGAGAATCTTTTTTGCGCTATTTGGAGCACGATAAGCAATGGCCTTGCCCAAACCGAGAATTGCCTCGTACGCCCAAGACTGTAGAGCGTATATGAAGCCGTTTAATTGACAATACCGTTTACTTCCGGTTTTCAACTGTCTTTCTGCATTATCTTTGGCATTACAAACACTATTCACCAGAAAATCATAAGCAACGTGGCCCCAATGGAAGTTTTTAAAACGTTCCATATCATCGATCAGGTGGAAATATTGCAGATCGATTTCTTTGGAGATTACATCCCTTATCAAAAGTATTGAATACAAAACATACAAATGTGCTAATTGCAGCGCAGCTTCTGAATTACCATTCCCCTTCCGACACTCAACCTTAAACTTAGCTAGAATTTGTCTAACCGTAATTCGACGTTTGGACTTGAAAAATAAATATGGGACTGACTCTGTAATGGAGGAGGCGCGGCTTCCGCAAAGTTTAATCCAGTCATTAGTGCGAACTCTCTTGGTCTGAAATCAATGTCATAGTCGTTAACATGGAACCCTAGGACACCTCGAACCCTCGAATTAGGTAGCAGACATAACAATAGATGGTGGATCAACTTTCCTTGAAACTGCATTTTGGGAATATTAAACAAATGACCAAAATATCCATCACGCATCTTAGTCATTTCAGAGGCGGACAATGTTGTCTTGATGCTATCAAGAAACCATATGCGGGCCCGTGTTGATATTCGAACAGCTTCAATAACAAAATGAACGTGATTAACTGAACCCTAGGTTTAAATTAAAGATTAAACTATACATAATAAGTTAATAACCAATGACTGCAACGGGCCCACAAAAATGCAATCCAATTTGAGCCCTAAATTCATTGAACTCCTCAATTCAATTTACCACACAATTTAATCAATTGCCTTAACTTCAATAAATATTGCGAAAAAAAACAAATGAACGAGATATTATAATGATCACAATATCATACGTGACCAACCTGGGCCTTTGTATCCGGGCTCCGGTTTGAAGATGCTCCTTGCGTCCCTGTTTGTCATACTTTTCCCGAAAAAGGCAGCGTCAACGTCGTTGCTGTCTGCATCGTGGTCCTCGTTGATTTCGCAACTCTGTGTGTCATCCATATCCAGTCCACTGTTTATGTCTTTCTACTGATTGTTACGTCGCCTGAGCCTTTTTGGTTACTCCGTATTAGTTATTACTCCTACAATTTACAGTTGGCATCGTGGAGAAGCTTAGCTTAATTTAATTTCTTCAGGCAATCGCTCTGAAAAAAAAAAGGTTCAGGTACAAAGCCCACAATTAATTTACAATCCGGCCCATAAGTTTTAAGGCTCGGGCTTAGTTGACAAAATGATATGCCGTCATTCTACTAGAATTTGAATTTAAGTAAAATAGGGTTTACACTTTACAGTATCAAAGCCTTTCATTCCTTTCATTTAGCTCGCTGAAACTGAACGAGAAAGGCAAATTATCACAGAATGGCTTCAAGACTGTGTCCTGAGGTTTGTTTTTCCCCAAATTACATAATGTTATTTAGTTTTTGCTTATAACTGTATAAATTTAACATATTTGGTTGTTGTTTAATGCAGTGTCGGTACGAGTTATTGCAATGGGTAGATCCCCCACCGAAGCAAGATGCAGAAACAGCCGCGAAGGAGTATGATGAGAAGTTAAACTTCTGGATCGGCGAAACACATAGGAACGAGGAATTGTTGGACCAAAAGTTCAAGGTTATTAAAGATCTGAAGGCTGAGGTTCAGAATTTAGCCATTCAAAACGAAAATTTGAAGAAGCAAACATTCTGGATGCGTTCCGTAGTCATAACATATGGAATTGTCATTGCTGGTGTCATGTATTCCTAGAATGATGAGGCAAATTTGTTTTCATGGTTTCGTTTAATATATTAACAATGAAGATGGGATTGCTTTCTCCTTTAAGGTTTGCTTTATGTATTTGTATTGTCGTATTTAAATTAAACTTGGGTGTATTTGTAATGTCGTATTTAAATTAAACAAGGGTTTGTATTATGTATTATGTATTTGTAATGTCATGTTCAAATTCAACAATCTCTTTAGTTTACGTCTGATGATATATCATATACTACTGTTATAACTTAAAGAAACTATGCAGTTGTAGTTGTACCATGCTTTACTTTGGAAGCTATTTATTAATATCAAATGCAGAATGAGTACAAACCTTAAACATAAAACAAGAATGCAGTTGAATCATTCAATAGGTTTATTATAGATAAAGATGAAATTTAAACAATAAAGCCCCATACTTCATCATTCATTAATTTCAGCGAAGATTTCCTTCAGTAGCTACCAGTTCACCTCTTTTTCGTCCATGTAGACACACTACTTCGGATGTATCTGTCATCATAGAGAGTGAGCATAATCAACCAAAATTGAATTTCCCAAAATTATATATGTAAAGAGTTAATGATGAATATAACTTGTTACCGCAGAGATCATTTTCCAAACTTCGTAATCGGCATTAACATAGTTGAGGTCTTCGATGGAGGACACCTTTGGGTACTTGATCAAAAACGTGAACTCTTTGTAGCGTTTGCGACATTCATTCAACTTGAACTCATAATGTGGCAGCGGCACATCCAACTGGTGTTCACATTGCATATAATTGAGTATCCTCTGGAGGCATGATTTGTTAAGTGCTTCGTCGTTCGGGCTCCATTGGCCGACACTCAACTCAAACTTCAGCTGCGTGAGAATAGCAGTTTCAATACGACAGGTGAAAGGATAGCAATAAAACACATTATCCTGCGAAATTGGCTGTGGTGGTGGTGCCATTGTTAACTGTGAGAGCATAATTGTCATGTTGTGTTGGTATTTATTGAGCAAGAAAAGAGAAAAACACTGTGAACTTGTGACTAAAAAGACGAAAATTGTACAGTATCAAACACAACTTTTGTGCATTCATACCCGTGACACCTGAGGTTACATAGATGATAGATGTGCATAGCTCACAGCTCCACATATTTTTTCCTACCATAATTTTTCCATAACAGACAAGAAACTAATATTTGTAGCATAAGTAATTTATTACCTCGAAAATGCCACGACGAGAATTGCTCGGCACTGACTCATACTCGCTGTTTAGTCCTGATGATCGGTGTGGTTTCCGTTGAGACATTGAATCTGATGCACACCATGACTCTGTGTTACCCAACGAGGCTGACGCAGCCAGCCTTGATTTGGAGGTGTGCACGCTTTTACTATTAGGAGTGTGTGTGGCGGCCGTAGGAGTACCTACCAAAAGCAATATATCAAAGTATACAACAGAAATTAAGCATCAATCGAAGTATTTAAAACACGATGACTACATTCTATATCAATTAATAGACACCATGAAATAGTACCTTTTTTCTTCGAACCTCGACTCTGTTTGGAATTAGGACTGTCAAAGGGGTGACTAAATCGCTGCTCTCCACTTTTACGATCTGGCAATTTTGGATCACGGAATCTCTTAAGGGTTTCGTTTTCATCGCCATTATCATCCTCTTTTTTTCGCTTCATGTTGTTCCTGACCCGTTTTACAAGTTTTTGAAGAACCTCCTTGACAATAGCTGAGTTTTCTTCATCATCCTTGCACTCAAACAATAAATCATACATAAGTTTCATATTCTCACTCACGAATTCCATATTGTGCAAGGCATTGGGTACCCCTCCAACCTTGATGAAGAAACTATCGTCCGTTAATCTCTTCTTCGCATCCTTCTTCTAATGGTGTAAAATATATTCATCGGGCAACTTATGAACCATGTTGTTCAAATAAATTTGTAATATATGTCGACACATGATACCCTTCGTCTCCCACATCCGGCATGTGCATGTTGCGTGGTGGCTTTCTCGATTGAAGTTAACTGTCCGAGTCCGGGTTGAACCCGGAGATGAGCTAACCTTGTAAACATGGTCTTACGGAATCATATCATTTGGAGAACTAACAATGTCTAGATCAACTGCATGCGTTGACTCATATTCATACATTTTTACAACATTGCGTGTGTAAAATTGCGACACGTGCATAAGGAACCGAGTATTAAGAATCAGACCAGGCTGGCCACGGTTTGCAGCATTGAAGGTCCCGAAACGAGTTCTGGTGTATGGGGGGAGGGAATACACCAGATAAAACTTTTTCAAACAACCCCCTAAAAATATCTCAACCGAGTAATGCAACTCAGTTGGAATTACAACCGATTAAGAAACACTTGGTTGGAAGTGATGTGCTGTGCGGAATGTGATAGAAATAAACTCGTATAAATTAACTCACGCTTTTATGCACGGTTGGTCAAGAACCAAGACAGTTGAGAAAAAGTGCAGTTTGTATGCAGGTTAGATAGTCAGTTGAATATGCAATAAGATAACTGAAAATAAACACAACACACAAAGATTTAACGTTATTCGGAGAGAACTCCTACGTCCACGGGGAGTTGTGAGTCCACACAACTCAGTCCAAGTTCTTCTGGACAAACCACAAAGCTTACGCGGGCTTTGCAACCGTTAAGGATAAGTTTGCGGGTACTTATCAACCTTACATATTAGTTTACGGGTACTAATCAACCTATCTACTCAATTTCGGGAAGAGTAGGGTCCTAACACTCCTTTTGAGAGGATGTGTGAAAAAGATGGGTTCCAACTAAAGCTCGAACACGAAGTGAGCTATGATCTAACACTCTACGAACTCTCAACTAGTGATGTTCTCAAGGTTGGATCGAAAGACACAGAAACTAATTCTAACACTCTAGAACTCTCAACAAGTGATGTTCTAAGAGGATAACTAGTTAAGCTTGAGTGTAGAATGAAGTTGTTCTTTGCTTGAATATTTCTTCTCGCACTTGTTCGTCTCGTGTGTGTCCTATATCTTTCTCTGTGAATGAAGGCCTCTATTTATAGGCGGAGAGAATCAACTAGCCGTTGGAGGAGCTGTTGATCTCTGTTCTTTGAAATTGATGGCTTGTCTCTCATCTCTGCAGACTTTCCGGATTTGGCAACTGCGTGCTTCTGCTTTCCATCTGAGACAACCTTGTGTTGGGCCAAATGAGGTAATGATAGAGAGTCAAACCTTCACGTGACTTCCTTATTTGAAATTCAAATCTTAACATCAGACTTCCAACAAGGAGTGGTTGGTTAAGATTTTCGATCTTCATCTAACTTGTTCTTCAGCTGATGTTCTATCTGAGTGCTAACAGTTGAACTCTCAGCTGACTTCAACTTCATGCTGTTGATCTTCTGGGTTGAGTTCTACAACTGATGTTCTGAAACTGAACGCTCAGTTGTTTTCCTTATGATTTCCCCCTTTTTGAATTCACATAAAATGAACGCTTAGTTATTTTCCTCACAACTGATGTTCTATCTCTTGAGTGTAACTTCCCCCTTTCTCAATGCTTCATCTGATGAACGCTCAGTTGTCTTCCTCACAACTGATGTTCTATCCGAGTGAAGCCTTGTTGCCGTCTTCAGCTGGAGTCCTGTAAAGATAAAATCTTAACAATGCTCAAACAGCGAGCCTAACTACTAACATTAGGATCTGGCAACATCTACTCGGTTGGGGTTAGTTGGTTTTGGAATCAATCAAAACTTTTAATAAATTTCCCAACAATTTCTCCCTTTTTGATGATACCAAAACCCTTTATAAGAATTCTAAAACCCTTACAGATCACAACTGATCTAAATCTAACTGACTTATCTAAAATCTCAGCTGAAATTCTAGACTGTCTATAAGATGAAAACATCAAAGGGTTAGCACAGTTATAACATGGTATTGAAATAACTTTGCGATTCAGAGCTTGGACAATGAGAGATTGTACGTCAAGTCGAATCGTATAACTGAGTAGTTTTTATTACAACTGATGATTACAAAGTTAAGTTCAAAAGATAAAATTTACATCAGTTGTTCAAAAACTAACTGAGCTAAAATTGAAGCCCATACTTGCTAAAAATTCTCACAAAAATTTCTCTCTCAGCAGCTGACTCCTTGGAAATGTCCACCCCATGCTCTTTGCAAACCTGCCTTGCCTCGGCTGCAATCTTCGTCCGGTTGGGGGTGCGGGAGTCTGGGAGGAAAAGAGGCTTGTATGTGACCTTCTGAGGGACGGGGACAGTGTTCAGATCCAGTTTGGCTTCTATCATTGCACGTCTGAACTGGCTGAACATCCCTGGGTCCCCAGTGTGTAGCTCGGTTAACGCTTCCTTGAAGGCTTTCCTTGGATCGTCAGTTGCGTAAACCTTCTTGTAATAGAAGTCGTTTATGAACTCCTGCTTGAACAGCTCCTATTCCTCGTTCCATTCAGCCGGCATCCATTTATCCACATGCCTGAACCGACTTTGGAGCTTTGTCTTCCTCGGCAACCTCTGCTGTCTCAGCCGAGCTTCAGCCTTGACTTGATGTTTATCGATTCGGCGACGGCTGCGGGAGGCAACATTACGGTCCAAGTTCTTTGTTATTTTGTCCAGCTCCTCCTCAAACTGATTTACCCTTCGAGCTTGGCTGGCGGCGAACTTCCTGATCCAGCTCGGGTTCATATAGTCTTTTTCCGCAACATCCATAGCCTTGGCAGCTGCAATGCACTCTTCGATTGTGATACCGTCGAGTTCCGAATCTAGCTCGGCTGCGATCTCGGCTATGGAGTTGTAAGAAACTCCAAATTTCTCCGCCTGCTCCAAGTCTTTTTCCATTTGAGCTCCACCGACTTCGGTTGACTTGGGAGCAGCAGACTTCCTCCTCAGCTGGGATTTTGATTTTGTAGCAGTTGGCACTTCTTTCTCAGCTTGGGTCTCTTCTTCCTCCTGCAATTCAACATCCGCCTCCTTCTCTTCCCCCTTTTTGGCATCAGCAACAAGGCTTGCTACTGAACCACCCAGAGAGGTGAGTTGTTGCTCGGCTAGTTGAAGGCGGTTGAAGAGTTCATCGACCGCGCACTCGAGCTTCACCTTCTTCGCCAGTTCGGAGTCCTAGCGCTCTTATTCGGCTTTCTTCAAGACAGAGAGGTTCTCGATTACCTCAGTTTGAAAAGCCACAAACTCAGCCCATCGCGACTCGAACCGAGACTCCCATTCAGCATATTAAGTTTGTTGGGACTTGGCGAGATTGGAGTCGGACAAGGACTTGATGACGTTCAGCTCAGACTTAAACCCCAGAAGAGTGGACTTCACTTCAGAAATGTCATGGCTAGTGGAGGAGGAGAATTCTTCCAGCTTTGTCTTCATCGCAACATTCTACTCCACCAGCTACTTGGTCTTCTCGTCTTATGCTTCCAACGCTCTCAGCTGGTCGTCTTTTTGTTGCTGGAGGTTGGCAAGCATCTCAGTTCGCAGCTGGTTCACCCTCTCAGCTATCAGCTCGCAGATTTCTTCAGAGGAGGGAGCTGGCTGATCAGCTGGAGGGGCTTGTTCGATCAAAGCTTGTTGCTCAACTGTCACCATGGCTTGGCGGTTGGCCAGGTACAGTTGCAGCTCTTGTTCCTCGTCCTTTGCTACGGCGGCAGCTGCGTCCAGATCGTCGAGGAAGTCAGCTGACTTGATCAGCATGCTGTCGAGAAAATCAATGCAATCCTGTCCAGCTGCCTCCCTGGTGTCTGTCCCTTCTGCCTTGCTCTGGTCTAGACGATGAGTGAGCAACGCAACCTTGTTGTTGTAAGCCACTTCCAGGTTGGAGTAGTTGAAGTAGGCTCGGATGCGATACTCGTCTGACTTCAGCCTGTCCCAGCTGTGCACCCTGATCGTATCTTCTTTCACGTACCAGTGACTGAAGATCAAGTGGAACTGGTACAACAGCTCGGTTCCAAGAGTGGCGAAGACCGACATGTCGCGAGCCTCTGGGAACATGCCTATCAGCTTCTGGAAGCAATAGGCCACCTTGCCTTCATGCTCCAGTGCGATGGCCTGAGTGTCAGTTTCTTCATCTATCGGTGAGGGAGATAGATTCTCGAAAGGCAAAGGTTCAAAGTCTTCATCAATGTTGGCCAAAGAATCAGTCACAACATCGGCATTGAGTTGGGAGCTCGGAATATTGGATTCAGTTGGGCGGGGGGTTTCAATTGTTTTCTCAACATTGGCCGAAGGAGCAGTCATAATGTTGGCATCGAGCAATGTGCTCGGAACATTTGGCTGTGTTTGTTCGGTTGAGAGAGCAAAAGACTCTTTAGGCGGTACGGCATCAACTCCTGCCGTGGGGGAGGTGGGAACGTCTTCAACATCCTCAGATGAGGAAGAAGCATCTGACGTCAAATCCGTCTCCATTCCTTCAGCCTCGTCAGCTCCGGTGGCTCGAGGAACGATCTCGAAAGTGGCAATCTCAGCTGAGCGGCTCGACTCAGATGGCTCCCCAACTGGTATCGCCTCCTCAGCTGGTGCAGTCACAGCTGGTACCACCTCCTCAGCTGGTGCATCCATATCTGGCTCGTCAGCTGGCTCGTCAGCTGGAATCTCCTCGTCATGCTCCTCAGCCGGCTCCTCAGCTGACATCTCCTCAGCTGGAATAACCTCGGCTGGTGCCTCAACTGTCTTCTTGAATTTCACCCTTAGCCTTTTCCTGGCAGGCTCCTCCTCCTTCTCTTGCACGGACTCAGCTCGTCTGCGTGCAGCTTTGGATTTGGTGGGGCGAACGACAACTGGTTCCCCCTCAGCTGTGGGCTCGGCAGACTTCCCAGTCTTCTTCTTCTCCTTAGGAGTGTAGACACTCCTAAGCACCTCCTGTGCCTTCTTAGCTATTGGGAACAACATCAACTTCTTAAAAGACGTCTCCTCACAGTCGTCCCAGACCATGTTGTGACCCTCGGTTGCGACAAGGATCAGGGCTGAGATCTTGCAGCCGAAGTTGAGTGTCCCTTTCACATTCAACAGTTTTTCTCCCGAGTTTGTTGTTGTCTCGGAGATCTTCGACTTCTCCACCATCAGCTGGTTCAGAAAGTATTGGAACCAGTTGATTTCATGCTTGTGCTCCAAAGCCACCAACTGCTTCAACTTTGGTCGGCTAATGTCGCCGAAGGCTCCGCTGTAGCCGAACACCACCTTGGACACAACATCGAACAACAGTCGATGCTCTGGCTTCAATTTTGTCCTTTGCATATTACTCTTTAACTTTTCCGGAGTGATTAGAGCATTCCCCAGAAACTCGTCGGCATGCTCGTCGGTTATGTTCTCCGGAAATTCTGTGGCGGTGTGGTTGACGGGGATGATGTGGCGAAGGGCATCGGAAACAGCGATGGAGAAGGTGACACGGCGAATGGTCCTAGCCGGAACGTCGCGTTGCCGACAGGAGACTTCCGTTGAAACTCCTTCTGTGCTGTCAATGGAGGCATGTAGATTCACGTAGAATTCTCCGACCTGGCACCTGTTCTCCCTGAGTGTATTGGCAAGGGGAGCCAACACCGGTGACTCCAAATCATCGTCGGAAAGTATCTGTTCGAAGTGGATCTTCGACACCAGCATGTCGAAAGATTCTTCATATGAGGTGGGGACAAGAGAAGATCTGGAAGAAGCCATTTTCTTGCTTTTGGGTGCCATTTAAAATCACTGAAAAGGTATTTATATAAGAAGTAAGGGAAATCTTTTGCAGAAAATAGTTAGACAATTTCTGAGAAGACGATGAACAGTTATTGCAGATAGATACGAATGAGGAAGGTAAGAGATCACTTCCTGATTTTCCGCGATTTATAGGTTTTTGACTCGATTGAGATCGACGGCTGGGGTTAAATGGCGCGAATCCATCAACGGCTGAGATCACGCGACTGTTGACTTGCTTTGACTTGACGTCATGAACCGAGTTCCAACCCGCGCGTGAGAAGGTGTACAGTTTTTCTTGTCAGCCCAGTCGCACTATGAAGTAGGCTATTGATGTTCAGCCGTACTAAACATTTAATGCGACATGATGGCTATTTTAATGTAACTGACTTGCTCAGGCATGTTTGAATTTATTTCAAACATTATCATTTAAGAACATAACACCTTCAGCCATAAATGTTACCTGCCAACTGATGTCGGAATCAGCTGTGTTCCCATGTTGCGGCATACCATCAGCTGACTCGAGTTTGTCTATTCAGCTGACGTCTGATCCAATGTTGCAGCATACCATCAGCTAACTCGAATTCGTCTGTTCAGCTGACGTATGATGTCTTCGGTTGGCAATCAGCATCTAAGATTCTCCCGTCATCTGAGGTTCCCCCTCAGATGGATATCTATCTCTTCACCTCAGCTGGTTCCTCTTCTGATGGATCCAACAATCCAAGTAGATCACATAACATCTTGAACCGTGCTTCGGCTAGAGGTTTGGTGAAGATATCTGCTCTCTGAATCTCAGTTGAAATCTTCTCCATGGATACGTCCTTCTTCTCAATATGGTCTCGGATAAGATGATGTCAGATGTCGATGTGCTTTGTTCGAGAATGATGAACAGGATTCAAAGAGATAGCAATGGCACTTGAGCTATCGCAATGAATGGGAACCTGTCCAGTTGCAACTTCATAGTCTCTCAGCTGTTGCTTGAGCCACAACACTTGCATGCAGCAGCTACCGGCAGCCATATACTCTGACTCGGTTGTAGAAGTGGCAACACATGCTTGTTTCTTAGAGAACCACGAGACTAGCTTGCTTCCCATGAACTGACAATGTCCAGATGTGGACTTCCTGTCCAACCGATCTCCGGCTAGATCTGCATCTGAGTATCCAGTTAGTTGGATATTGTCGTCGGTTGGATACCACAACCCAACATTTACAGTTCTCTTCAGATACTTGATGATGTTCTTTGCTGCCAACATGTGAGCTTCCCTCGGTTGAACTTGAAACCGAGCACACACTCCAACCGCATAAGATATGTCTGGCCGACTGGTGGTTAGATAAAGCAAAGAACCGATGATCCCTCTATATTTTCTGGCATCCACGAGCTTTCCTTCAGTTCCAGGTTCAATCTTCCAGTTAGTATTCATCGGGATCCTTGTTGTCTTACTTGTCTGCAATCCGAACTTGGTGATGAGCTCCTTAGTATACTTGGACTGGTTGATGAAAATCCCTTCTGGTGACTGCTTCACTTGAAGTCCAAGAAAATAGTTCATCTCACCCATCATTGACATCTCGAACTTCTCCTTCATGAGAGTTGAGAATTTTTCACACAGCTCCTTCGACTTGGAACTGAATATGATGTCGTCGACGTAAATTTGCACACAAGTATATCTTCTCCAACTTTGATGGTGAATAGGGTTTTGTCAACTGACCCTCGTTTGAACCCCGAGTTCAGAAGAAAACCACAAAGAGTGTCATACCAAGCCCTGGGTGCTTGTTTCAAGCCATAGATTGCTTTCTTTAACTTGTACACTCTTCCATCTCCAGTTTCAAAACCGGGAGGCCGTTCAACATATACATCTTCCTTGATATCACCGTTGAGGAAGGCACACTTCACATCCATCTGATAGACCTTGAACTTGTGAAATGCAGCATAGGCTAGAAAGATTCGGATGGCTTCCAGCCTTGCAACCGGTGTGAAGGAGTCCTCGAAATTGATTCCTTCTTGTTGGCAATATCCCTGAGCTACCAACCTTGCCTTATTCCTCATGATGAATCCAATGGCGTCTCTCTTGTTCTTGAAAATCCATTTTAATCCGATGACTTTGACACCATTTAGTCTTTCTACCAACTCCCATACACAGTTGCGTAGAAATTCATTCAGTTCTTCTTGCATAGCTGTTGTCCAGTGAACACAGTTGAGAGCTTCCACAACATTCTTCGGTTCTGGCACATCAGCTACAAAGCAAGAAATCATGGCAACATCTCCAGCTTGCTCGAACTCCTCAAGAACTGCCAACTCCTCAGCATATTGGGCATAAGTGTTGGAATCTTTCTCGGTTGAATCTTGAGTCGCAACTCTGCTTCTTGTACGTACACCTTCGGTTGGATCTCCGATGATGTTGTCAGTGGAATGAACTTCATACCATCTTCGGTTGCGTCTTCCTTCTTCTTCCAACTGTGGTTGTTCCGTGATCTGAGCTGGAGTCTTCAGAACTGGTGATTGATCAGCTGTTGAGTATGGATCCTCAACATTGATAACATTTTGAACCGGGCTTGGTTGGGTTTCGGATGCTGATGCAGTTGGAGAGGCATCAGCTGGAGTTCTCCCTTGAGATGAGCTGGGGTCTTCACATTCATCTTCAGAGGAATATGGATCATCATCCTCAGTTGCCCATACCAATGGTTCCAGCTAGATTTTTTTCCCTTAATGCTTGCGATTTGGTGAGAGCAGGTGGAACATGTGGATCAGCCTGTTGTCCTTTAGCCTGTTCCCTGCACTCAAAAGTAGATTCATCAAAACTAACATGTGGTGTTATCACCACAACACGAGAGCTGTTGTTGGAAACTCTATAAGCCTTGATCCGAGCAGCATATCCAAGGAATATGCCTTTCGAAGCCTTGGCATCAAAAGTTTTCAACTGAGTCTTCCCATTGTTGTGAATATAACACTTAGAACCAAAAATGCGAAAATATGAAATATCAGGCTTCCTGCGTCTCCATAGCTCGTATGGTGTCTTTCCCAACCGCTTGGTTAGAAGAGACCGGTTCTGGGTGTAACATGCTGTGTTGATGGCCTCAGCCCAAAATCTCTTTGGCAGAGCTGAGCTGGTCAACATGGATGTAGCTGCATCCTTCAGCGTTCGGTTCCTTCGCTCAACTACTCCATTCTGTTGCGGAGTACGCGCAGCTGATGTTTGATGAGTTATTCCATGCTTCTCGCAGTACTCGATGATGGTTTCATTTAGAAACTCGGTTCCACGATCTGATCGGATGGAAATGATTTTCATCTCTTGTTGGTTTGATATCCGATCCATCAACTTGGGTAGCTCATCTCGGGTTTCACTCTTGTGACGCATGAAAATGGTCCACGTGTATCTGGAGAAATCATCAGTTACAACAAGGGTGTACTCGTTGCCATTCATGCTCTTTGGTGTAACTGGCCCGAAAAGATCCATGTGGATCAGCTATAACACTCGGTCGGTTGAGGGAGTTGTCTTCAACCGGAAGGAGGATCTAGCGAGCTTTCCCAACTGGCATGCACTGCAGATATGTGTTGTTGAAAACACTCGGTTTGGTATGCCTCTTGCATGTTCTTGTCTGGCAAGTCGGTTCATTGTCTTGAAGTTCAGATGATTGAGCCTTTTGTGCCACAGCCAGCTCACATCTGAACTGCTCTTTAATAATAGGCAGGTGTCAGGAGGACTACTGTTCCAGTCAGCATAGTAGACATTCCCAGCTGGCGATCGATTTCCCAACAATATGACCTGCTTTGATCCGACATTTTTAACCCTGCAACCCTGTGCATCAAACTTGACAGAGAAACCATTATCACAGAATTGGCTGATGGAGAGCAAGTTATGCTTCAATCCATCAACATATGAAACATTAGAAATTAAAACGTGATTGGTTTCAAGGGTACCGTAACCTCTAGTGGAACCTTTTGAGTTGTCACCAAAAGTAACTGATGGACCTTCTTTCTCCACGAAACTTCCAAGCAAATCCTTCAGATTTGTCATGTGTTTCGAGCATCCACTATCCATCACCCACATTGTTGTTGACGTTTTATTCTTCCTCAGCTGTTTCTCATGTTCCTCAGTATCATCCTGGTCTGTTCCAAGTGCCATGAGGCATTGATCCTGACTGATAGCGTTGTTGGTGGAAGTCAGCTCATCCTCATCTTCAGTGTCAGTGAAGATGTCCATGTCATCAGCTGCTTCTTCTGCAACCATGGCCTTGTTCTTTCCAGCTTGCTTGGCCCTCAACGCTTCTCTCTCTTTCTTGGAGAGGTCTGGACAATCTGCTTTGAAATGTCCTTCCTTGCCGCATTCAAAGCAACCGTTGGTCACAGGCTTTGAACTGTCTCGAGTTCGGTTTGATTTGTAGAATCGTTTGTATTTCCCGAACCGAGTGTCTATGTCAGCTAGCTTCTTTGACAGGGCGGCTATGCTCTGTTGGAGCTCCTCTCTGCTTGGCTCCTTTGCAGCTGTGTCCGCAGATCTTGTTGGCCTTGATGTCCTTGACTTGGAGTAGTCAGCTCGAAGTGCAACTGACTTTGTGGCTGAACCAACATCTTCATGTCGACTCGTCTGAACCGAGGATTGAGTTCTTCGTCGGTTCACCTTGTACTCATTTCCCTTTAGGATTGAGAACAATCTTTCAGTTCCCATCTCACCAAGGTCAGCTCGGCTCTCGTGAATATTAGTGAAGGTATCCCACTCAGCCGGTAGAGCTTGTAACACTTTGAGGTTGATTTCTCTCAAAGTGTATTTTTCTTTTTGGATGGACTGAATCCTTCTGATGATGTCCATGAACCGGAGCTCTAGCTGATCGATGGTTTCATCAGTTCTCAGGTAGAAGTTGTCGAAATCTTGACAGGCATGCGAGAACTTGTTTTCCTTTGTCTCGTCGCTTCCTTCACTCAGCGACGCCAAGATATCCCACATTTCTTTGGCTGTTTCACACTCCTTTATCCATGGCAGATAATCTTGTCCAACTGTAGACATGATCATGCTCTGAGCCCAGATGTCCAACTGGCTCACTTTGGCTTCCTCTGGAGTGTAGTCTTCTGGATTCTTCTCCACTAACTCCACAGTTGCATCCCTATCGTTGGGATTTGTAGGAGTCCGAGTGATTCTTTCTCTGATGACGATCGGTCCGGATGTCAGTACTTGTTGCATCCGATGATGCTTTGAGAGTAAGATCTTTTTCATCCGACTTCTCCAGGATGTATAATTCACAACCGAGAACATGACCACGATCTTATCCTTGACGTCCATCTGCACACAACATCAGAAGAAATATGCAAGCAAATATGCACTAGCGTGATAAAAAGGATCTGTTCAATTGACCACTGAAGAAAACACCTCGAATTCACACCTAGTGAAACAGAGTCAGCAGTCTTTTGAACCACTGCTCTGATACCACTTGATGGTCCCGAAACGAGTTCTAGTGTATGGAGGGGAATACACCAGATAAAATTTTTTCAAACAACCCCTTAAAAATATCTCAACCGAGTAATGCAACTCAGTTGGAATCACAACCGAGTAAAAATACTTGGTTGGAAGTGATGTGCTGTGCGGAATGTGGTGGAAATAAACTCGTATAAATTAACTCACGCTTTTATGCACGGTTGGTCAAGAACCAAGACAGTTGAGAAAAAGTGCAGTTTGTATGCAGGTTAGATAGTCAGTTGAATATGCAATAAGATAACTGAAAATAAACACAACACACAAAGATTTAACGTGGTTTGGAGAGAACTCCTACGTCCACGGGGAGTTGTGAGTCCACACAACTCAGTCCAAGTTCTTCTGGACAAACCACAAAGCTTACGCGGGCTTTGCAACCGTTAAGGATAAGTTTGCGGGTACTTATCAACCTTACAGATTAGTTTACGGGTACTAATCAACCTATCTACTCAATTCCGGGAAGAGTAGGGTCCTAACACTCCTTTTGAGAGAATCTGTGAAAAAGATGGATTCCAACTAAAAGCTCGAACACGAAGTGAGCTATGATCTAACACTCTACGAACTCTCAACTAGTGATGTTCTCAAGGTTGGATCGAACGACACAGAAACTAATTCTAACACTCTAGAACTCTCAACAAGTGATGTTCTAAGAGGATAACTAGTTAAGCTTGAGTGCAGAATGAAGTTGTTCTTTGCTTGAATATTTCTTCTCGCACTTGTTCGTCTCGTGTGTGTCTTATATCTTTCTCTGTGAATGAAGGCCTCTATTTATAGGCAGAGAGAATCAACTAGCCGTTGGAGGAGCTGTTGATCTCTGTTCTTTGAAAGCGATGGCTTGTCTCTCATCTCTGCAGACTTTCCGGATTTGGCAACTGCGTGCTTCTGTTTTCCATCTGAGACAGCCTTGTGTTGGGCCAAATGAGGTAATGACAGAGAGTCAAACCTTCACGTGACTTCCTTATTTGAAATTCAAATCTTAATATCAGACTTCCAACAAGGAGTGGTTGGTTAAGATTTTCGATCTTCATCTAACTTGTTCTTTAGCTGATGTTCTATCTGAGTGCTAACAGCTGAACTCTCAGCTGACTTCAACTTCATGCTGTTGATCTTCTGGGTTGAGTTCTACAACTGATGTTCTGAAACTGAACGCTCAGTTGTTTTCCTTATGATTTCCCCCCTTTTGAATTCACATGAAATGAACGCTCAGTTGTTTTCCTCACAACTGATGTTCTATCTCTTGAGTGTAACTTCCCCCTTTCTCAATGCTTCATTTGATGAACGCTCAGTTGTCTTCCTCACAACTGATGTTCTATCCGAGTGAAGCCTTGTTGCCGTCTTCAGCTGGAGTCCTATAAAGATAAAATCTTAACAATGCTCAAACAGCGAGCCTAACTACTAACATTAGGATCTGGCAACATCTACTCGGTTGGGGTCAGTTGGTTTTGGAATCAATCAAAACTTTTAATAAATTTCCCAACAAACATCTTCTGATGTCTCGGGCAACCTCCAATCATTCTGAACCTGTTCGAATTGAACAACAAAATCCGAGAGCTTTGTCTGTGCAGAGCTTAGCACTTTGATAGCATTATTTGCTAACTCGTTTCTCTGTGTTGAGTAAAGACCTGCTGTGAACTTCATGTTGGTGTACACCGTGGACCAGCGTCTCCGCAGCTTGAACATCTTTTTAAACCACTTTGAATTTGTCTCCTCGTGGTCGACGAGCATTTTCTTCCAAAGTGCTTCAAACTCACCCCCGTCTCACAACCTTTCATCAAATAGACCCACAATTTCTTAAACGCCATATTCTTAAACAGCCAATTCAAATAGACCCAATTTTGGAAGCAGCGTTGTGATTGATGTGCCACTGACACAACCTGTGGCTGCTAGTAAGGAATGTATTATGAACAGCATTCATCAGGGCATAGCATTGATCAGAAAATATAATTTGGGGTTCCTTCCCATTCATTGATTTCAAAAATTCCTTAAACAACCATTCAAATGACTCTGTTGTCTCGTCAGATATGAAACCACATCCAAACATCACATTTTGGCGATCGTGGTTGACTTCAATAAACGGCAAACAAAACAAATTATATCTATTTGTTCTGTATGTGGTGTCTACTGACATCACGTCTCCAAAATAATCGTAATCAACAGCACAACGATAGTCTCGGAAGTAGAATGCCATAAGCCTACCCTCATCGTCTTGCGTTCTAATAATATCCCTTACTGTTGTTAGCCCTTTCAATTAAATGCGCGAAAAGCACAGATGAATCGCTATCAACAACCCTAGTTTTATTTGTTACTTTCTCCATATGGTGGTAAGCATCTTCCTTCGTAAACTCAACATTCTGCACTTCTCCATCTTGGTTTGACATGAATCTGTGACATTGAGCTACACCAATGCCAGCTTTGTAGAAGGATTCAATGATTGTAGCCTTTGCCTTTGTCAAATGCCTATGTGTTCGAAGCAAAAAACTGTTTGGTTTAGGAATCAGTTCATGGTTATGATCAGTTATAAATACTGACACAGTCCATGGACCTTCTTCCTCAACTCGAAGCACACGAAGCCTAGCTTTACAGTTGCTGCACCACACTTGTTTTCTGTATTTAGGATTCGTATCCTGATAACGCTTTTCATCTGAACCTCCTTCGCAGGAACAGAGGTAGACTATTTGCCTTAAAATCAATGTGCCTTTGAAATACGCCTGGGTTTCTTTCTTAACACTAAACCCGATTGTACGAGCGTATTCACAATACATGGCATAAACATCATCAAGATTTTTAAATGTTGCCCCAACAACTAGTTCCTTACTGAGATGATCTTCATTCTCATCACAAGATGACTCTAGCTCGGCTTTATTTTTTCTTTCATTCTCACCAACAGAACGAGTTTCAGGAGATGAATTCAAATTGATATTCATTGCCTTAATTATTTATTACCTAAACTAAAATGGATCCAAAAAAATATAACAAATCGACGAATATAATCTAAAGCTATCAACATAAACAGCGCTGCAAACAAATGAATAATAACAATACAGAATTAACAGAATACCCAAACTATAATATTTTTGTACCAAACCAAGAAATGCAACGAAAACTGTCAGAAAATACCTCAAGGTCGAGTAATCCAGCACAAAAAAATAGGCGGCTTCAATTCGACTTCAGCGCCGTACATTCCTTTCAAAAAATTTGAATTTAGTTCGGTTGCTCAAAGGTTTAGGGTTTCAAAATTGGCGATTGAAGTAAAAGGGGATTCATAATTTCAGTAGGAACCGATTCAGTACACAAAAAAAACTATGCATGAATCGATTAAACTAGCTGGAAAATTACAATTGGGGGAAATTGTGCATATATGCATTAGACGAGCGCCCAAATCTGAAATCTCGGCTCCTAACTTTCGATTTACTTTAAAAAAAATTAATAAACAGGAGTAGTTTGTTATTCATTCATTCATTGTTCTTTGGCAGTTGCCAGTTGACTTTCATTTATGAAAGGAATTTACATTTCGGGCTGATGTTTTGTGAAATTGATGGGCCGGGCCTAAGTGTACCGATGGACCATGTATATCTTGAATGATTATATCGATCTTGAATTATTATGTCGATCTTCAATTATATCGAATTACAATCGTCCTTTGATGGCCATGCTCCGACTTCACGCCAGAAGGACCCATATCGATCTTGAAGCAGTTTAAAGTGATCGCAATGACCTGACTACTCGTCAGAGGGACCCATATCGATCTTGAATCACTTTGTGATTGTCAAGCCCCGACTCCACTATAGAGGGACCCACATTTGAAGATATTCCGTTGAAACTGTGATTATGCCCTAATGACGGCTCAGTGCGGAGATTAAGAGATATATTCATGGGCATGGAGGCAGATCGTAACTCGCCGCCGCTGCCGATGAATCAAACCGCCTGCCGGATACTCTACGCCGGGAGTGCCACCCACCTGTCCTCAAGTTCCAGTTTAATCTATCTACTGCGGAGAGTGGGTCGGCACTAGACGAGAGATATAGAAACATTTGAAAGTGGAAAAATGAGAATCTTTCATGAGCCAAGTCAGAAGCGTCGGCTTCAGCTTAACCGAAAGCAAATTAAATAAAAAAAAATTATTCTGACACATTTTGAACTATACTCTATAAGAAAATTTTCTCTCTCTTTTCTATCTCCAGAAAATAAAACTTCTCTGAGAAAATTGAGAGATGACGAGGAAGGCGATATATTTATAAATTTCAAATCGATATGTAGATCACGAAAAATATTTGGGCGATACCAAAATATTGAGAAACTTTATTGGGCGATATTTGGGCGATACTAAGGCGATACAAACACACTTCATACCTACAACCCTACCCCACTTTATACGCTAAAACTGGAAAATTAACCAAACAAGACTCGGTCTGGTTCATAAAATATAATTTTATATGGCAAAATCCAAGTAGCACAAATCCGTGGCACAAATCCGTGGCTCGACAAATGAAACCCTTAGTCAACCCACAATAAATTTAACTTCCATTTCACTTTTTTTAATTGAATGCATATTTATCGTTATACACCATTTTGGCCACAATAACATCCATTTTATCATCCCCCATTTTGGCCAGGCACATTTAATAAGCATGTGCATCTTATTCCCATGGCCAATGTTTTCATGTCAATAATGATCTTGGCCACAAAGTAAATAAACGCAAATAATAACTTACAACACCATGGTCTCAAGCACAAATAATAAGTTTACGTAGCATGTAAATCTGAAGCAACGTTTAAGCAAATCAAACCATAAAATTCGACAACAGTGGTAGCAAGTTTACATCATACATATTTAAACTACACATGGCCATATAGGCGGTACATTCTACACATGGCCAAAAGTGTCAAATATTTCATAAATACAACACATGGCCAAAGTTCTAAACTCCATTATTCCGATACATTCTACAATGGCCAAACTTCGAAGCTCAGATCATGGACCAAAAGGCCGACCCCCTCCAGCTTGATGCTCGAATGCATCAATCTCGTCCTTATCCTCCAAACCAACCTACAGATTTCATCACATTGGCCAATCTATAAATTTCTTTATATACAAAATAATATAGTGCAGAATTAATTTCTTACATTGTTTGGTGTCTGGTTTTCTCCCAGTTGTTTACCGTCATAAATGAAAACGTATGCTCCGATAGCCGTCTTAGTTTTCCTTGCCCATTGAGTGAAAACTTTCTTGAACTGCCATCGTCGGGGTATCAGAAAGCGCTGGAATTTTTTGTCATCCTACAGAAATCATCATCAATCAGTTTACCCACCTAATTCTTTTAGCAACAAAACTTGATAAGTACAATACCTGGGTCTTAATTATGAAGTAGACGTCAGACGATGAAAAAGAGGTAGTTGAGTTAGTAGCCATCCCTTTCTCCCTTCACAGATTTCTCGCAACCCATACCCTAATTGCAACCCAAACCGTAGCTTTATTTATACCCAAATAGGAAATGGACTGGGCCCAATACCTTGACCTTTGTCAATGCATCGGCAAAACTTTCCTATTAAGAAAATGAACTGGGGCCCATATGATATATAACAACGTACTACAGAAACAAAAATGGCCTATATGAAATTTATGGTGAGCATCTTATGTATCAAAATTTCACATAGTAATGTAATATTAATATTTGAATATAAAAACATTATTTATTTTTCAAGAAAATATACCAACCAATAATATACTTAAGAAAAGAAGAATTGATTATCATTGAAAAGTTAAATGATAGTGTGTGAGACGATCGAGTGTTGAAATTGGTGTAACCTTTGAAAAAAAAAACCTCATTTTCTCTATGAAATTTCAAATATAACAAACGAATCATTTATTTTATTCTCAGTCAATCATTATCAATCGGATAATGATTATTAGTTTTATTCGCTCAGTTGTGAATATGCGCACACGATGATATTTGAGCTCCAAAATTCAAACCCTATAATTATCTAACAATTGTGTTGCCCGTCGCACGATGATATTTGAGCGTTTATATTATTTGTAGAAAAAATAATCCTTTAATTACTCGATTTGTTCTAAAAATTATCAACCGAACTCATTAAAAATATAATTTTACACGTTATTGTCTCAATTATTAAGAAGATGTTGGTACTCAGTTATTAACCATTCTCCAATTATAAAGAATATGTTGGTACTCATTCCAAAATTCAAACCCTATAAAACAAGGGCTCAACATTCGCTAATTAAACTAGTATAATATTAATGCTGCTACATGCACGCTTATAAAAGTAATATTGAATTCATGCTGCTACAAACACTGAAACACACACAAACCACAAACCAACCATACCATGGCATAATATTATGATATGAAGACAAAATATTATAAAAACATAATAAATGCATGCATGCAACCCATGCAAACATTATAATATCGTCACCCAATCATGCAAAATAAACCTACCACCTTGTAGGGGCGATAAACCCTACAAAATATTGTCTAACCCTATCCTAGCAGTATAAAGTGATCAACATAATTACATAAACATTGTTTGTCATAACATAATTTCATAAACATTGGTAGGGCAGATATGTAAGCCTACTCGTCATCATACTCCTCGTGGAAGGGCACGTAGATTATATCACCCGAGTTCCTTCCCAATTTCACAACCTCTTGTAGATCAGCAGAGTAGAGGCCGCACCATCCAAATAGCTCGTTCAGTTCCTTGTAGTGCGTCTCGCCCATTTCCCGAAACCTTCTGTTGCTAATGCTTTCCTGAGGAGATTGCAAAAAATAATTACAATATGAACTACTATTACTATATAATGAAATTGCACTTACTTCCTCCAGTGAGGTAGCCTCGATATAAGCTTGTGTAACGTGAACTTCGTTCTTATTCGCATCAAATGTGATACCACGGCTCTGCAAGAAAGCTTCAAATCGAACAAAATACTCCCTTATCCGCCAAAGCTCACAGACCACGTCCAAAAACCGGTAGATGAAATGAGCATGCTTGTGGTGTTGGATATAGTACCACACCTTCAACAGTGCGTGGTAGAGTTGGGATGGGCTGCTCAAGTCAAAGTCACGGCGTAACTGATACAACTGTTCAATCAGGATGTCCTCGTCTTTCCCATCTCAGATCTCAAGTTTATCATTTGTCAAATTGATTTTGAGTCTTGGGTAATGGGTTGGGCGGGCGTTCGGATCCATTGCAAGGAGTGGTCTAATAATTTCAGGGAACAAAAGTAATGGCCTACGTAATCTTTATTAATTCAGGCAAAAATTAGAACAAAAAATTTCATTGATGAAAGAGCAAATAAAATTGATGCAAATATTTCATATGAAGGTGCAGAAATAAAATCTTTGCAACATCCATTTCATGTTGATCGTATACTTCATATCTCTTTACACCTAAATCTACGCAAATAATCAAAGATCTGCATAGTAGCAGCTTAAATCTACCAAACACAAGAAAAGAAAACAACAACTATCAACAAAAGAAATAAATATAGTTTAATCTTCAAAATCTAACAAGTTTAATCTAAAATAATACTAGATGGATAAAATCCTAAAGCAAGAAAGCACAAAGATCGAATATCCAACAATAGATCAATAACAACAACTACTTCAGCAGTGGATTACTCGGTTCAATTTAAAACATTAAATCAAACAACTATGTCAAATAAACTGAGACAAAGAGATTAACTGACCAAGACCGCAGGTAATTTCCTGCGCCGGCGAGAACTTCAATCAGCAACTAATGCCCGAATTTGAAAACTGAACAGTGGAGCGGCTTCGGCTAATTAAGAGATGAAGTTGGAGAGTCGGAGGACAGAAACGGATTGGCGATTGGTGCAACAACAAAGTTCAGGCGATCACATTCCAACAGAATAATCCCAAAATGAATAATTCAATTCGTAAAAAGTATGGTAGAAAATGAGAAACCCTAAAATCATATCTAATCTAAGTGTCGCGTCGCCTCATTTATTATTATTATTTTTTTAAATAAATGTATTAGATATGACACGTGGCGTCATTTAATAATTTGGATTGAAATGTTTTTTGGGCTCACAAGTATCATGGCCAGAATAGTAATAAATCAAATTTTACAAACAAACATGATGTTGTCATGGACGAATTCTATTCCAAATGGCTATGAAAAATGTATATGAAACCTGAACAAGCCAGGGAAAATAATCTGCATTGAGATCGACATGCGTGTTCGACAGAGCCATATTGATCTTGAATTTTTTTTTCACGGATGGAGTAAAAGGTGTTCGACAAAGCCTAGAAGGAAACTGGTCGTTGTTTTTGGCCATGAGCAGGAGTGGAAAGCCTCGAACATGGCATGCCGTAATAAAACTTTTGGCTACGATGGCTCAAAGATCTTTGAAATGGTTGCAAGAAATGTGTTACAAAAAATTAAAAATCATAAAAGTCGGACGATTTAGTGATCATATATGTAGTGTTATTATGACAGCCAAGGTTGCATTTTGCATGGCTAAAAAATGTAATATTTAGCCATGGGCAGATAATTGAGGCAAATAAATTACAAATTAGTTTTGACAGAACTGAAAATGTAGTATAAGATCGACATGAGTGTTCTGTAAAAAGACACGTCATATTGATCTTCATTTAATGTGAGATCGACATGCCATGTGGATCTTCATTTAATGTAAGATCGACATGCGTGTTCTGTACAAAGACACGTCATATTGATCTTCATTTAATGTGAGATGGACATGCCATGTGGATCTTCATGTAATGTAAGACCGACATGCATGTTCTGTACAAAGACACGTCATATTGATCTTCATTTAATGTGAGATCGAAATGCCATGTGGATCTTCATTTAATGTAAGACCGACATGCGTGTTCTGTACAAAGACACGTCATATTGATCTTCATTTAATGTGAGATAGACATGCCATATGGATCTTCATTTATTGTATGATCGACATGCGTGTTCTGTACAAAGACACGTCATATTGATCTTCATTTAATGTGAGATCGACATGCCATGTGGATCTTCATTTAATGCAAGATCCACAGGCGTGTTCTGTACAAAGACACGTCATATTGATCTTCACTTAATGTGAGATGGACATGCCATGTGGATCTTCATTTAATGTAAGATCGACATGCGTGTTCTGTACAAAGACACGTCATATTGATCTTCATTTAATGTGAGATCGAAATGCCATGTGGATCTTCATTTAATGTAAGATCGACATGCGTGTTCTGTACAAAGACACGTCATATTGATCTTCATTTAATGTGAGATCGAAATGCCATGTGGATCTTCATTTAATGTAAGATCGACATGCGTGTTCTGTACAAAGACACGTCATATTGATCTTCATTTAATGTGAGATCGACATGCCATGTGGATCTTCATTTAATGTAAGATCGACATGCGTGTTCTGTACAAAGACACGTCATATTGATCTTCATTTAATGTGAGATCGACATGCCATGTGGATCTTCATTTAATGTAAGATCGACATGCGTGTTCTGTACAAAGACACGTCATATTGATCTTCATTTAATGTGAGATCGACATGCCATGTGGATCTTCATTTAATGTAAGATCGACATGCGTGTTCTGTACAAAGACACGTCATATTGATCTTCATTTAATGTGAGATCGACATGCCATGTGGATCTTCATTTAATGTAAGATCGACATGCGTGTTCTGTATAAAGACACGTCATATTGATCTTCATTTAATGTGAGATCGACATGCCATGTGGATCTTCATTTAATGTAAGATCGACATGCGTGTTCTGTACAAAGACACGTCATATTGATCTTCATTTAATGTGAGATCGACATGCCATGTGGATCTTCATTTAATGTAAGATCGACATGCGTGTTCTGTACAAAGACACGTCATATTGATCTTCATTTAATGTGAGATCGACATGCCATGTGGATCTTCATTTATTGTAAGATCGACATGCGTGTTCTGTACAAAGACACGTCATATTGATCTTCATTTAATGTGAGATCGACATGCTATGTGGATCTTCATTTATTGTAAGATCGACATGCGTGTTCTGTACAAAGACACGTCATATTAATCTTTATTTAATGTGAGATCGACATGCCATGTGGATCTTCATTTAATGTAAGATCGACATGCGTGTTCTGTACCAAGACACGTCATATTGATCTTCATTTAATGTGAGATCGACATGTCATGTGGATCTTCATTTATTGTAAGATCGACATGCGTGTTCTGTACAAAGACACATCATATTGATCTTCATTTAGTGTGAGATCGACATACCATGTGGATCTTCATTTATTGTAAGATCGACATGCGTGTTCTGTACAAAGACACGTCATATTGATCTTTGATCGCTAATTTTCTACCAAGCAATATTAACCGCACTTTATCGGGTTATTGTAGTATAAAATAACGAGTTATCGTATCCTCAAGGACTATTAGCCGAGTTTTTAGTGGAAATGAAATTTGTGCACATTCCTACTATTCAAGCTTTTAGACAAAGTGGTTTGAGATTCATACAAACTCTTAAACAAGAAATCAAAGCTAAATGAGCAATTAAGAGACAAGAACATGCAAAAATGACAAACAAAAGATCAAACAAACAAATAAGGAACAAATAAGGAAAAGAGTTGGTTCTAGAGATTCATTTTGATTCTAGATAGCTTGATCAACACTTGCTAAATCATACAAACCATTTTTAATCCTCAACTTAGGAAGCAATCCACAATTATATTCACTAATCTCTCTCGACAATTAGTAAAAGAGGATCATTCAATCAACTATCTCTTATTAAGACTCAAGCCAATCAAACAACTCCCAAAAGCTCAAGGATCATACGCTACCAAGCATTGAACAATCACCTGCTAAGTCTCAAGCCAAAACATGAAGTGCAAATGGGATTCCATGCAAGCAAAAACCTATTAGGAGTTTTCACAAACACTAAGCATGCAAGAAAGGTGATCAACAATTCTCACATGAATCAAAGCACCAAATTCACAACTAAGAAGAAGAAGGAAAGCAGATTCAACAAGAAATGATCAATCCATCAACAAATCATCATAAACCCCTAAAACCAACAAAAAATCTAGCTAGACATAATGAAAATCAACAATAAACAAAAGAGAAATGATAGCATAGATGAAAAACTAGGAACCCAATGTTGAAATCTTCACAAAGTCTTCAAATCCAAGCTTAATCACTATTACAATGAATTAAAATGTGTTTAGAACCCTAATTGGAAACTATTTCAAATGGAATTTAGTGTAAGAGGTGTGTTGTCCACGTTTTGGGGCTGCCAAGGGGTTTATATAGGAGGTAGAAAGTGCTATTACATGTTAAAATCGCGAAGAGGGAAGAAAAACACGATTTTGGGCAAAAATAGGAATTTTTGGCGGTTTGCCCCTGTTTTCCGGCGGTCTGGACTGGTTTTTCGGTGGTCCAGGGTTGGACCGCCGACTTGACCGCCGGTTTGGAGTTTTTTCTTGGCTCGAATTCCAGTAACTTCCGGAGGGTACATCGGCGGTTGGGAATTGATTTTCGACGGTCCGGGGCTGAACCGCCGGAAATCACGCCTGGACCGCCGGTTTTCACTGGTTCCTCCGTTTCGTCCCGTTTTCTACCTTTTCGTCCCATTTCTTCGTCCCCGCTCTTCTATGACCTTTCCCTCTCGACTTAGCCTCCTATGCTCAACCTACACACATGCACAAGCACTACCAAAACGTGAAAATGATCCAAAATAATGAAAGCAATACCAAACCAATCACGTTTAAGGACAAAACAAGGTAAATTGTGCTATGATAACATGTTTAGTTGCTACAAAATAGATGTTTATCAATCTTCATTTAATGTGTGATCGACATGCCATATCGATCTTCATTTATTGTAAGATCGACATGCATGTTCTTTACAAATATCGATATGCCATATTGATCTTGAATTTTTTTTTCACGGATGGAGTAAAAGGTGTTCGACAGAGCCTCGAAGGAAACTGGTCGCTGTTTTTGGCCATGAGCAGGAGTGGGAAGCCTCGAACATGGCGTGCCGTAATAAAACTTTTGGCTACGATGGCTCAAAGATCTTTGAAATGGTTGTAAGAAATGTATTACAAAAAATTAAAAATCCAAAAAGTCGGACGATTTAGTGATCATATATGTAGTGTTATTAAGGCGGCCAAGGTTGTATTTGGCATGGAAAAAAATGTAATATTTGGCCGATGTCGCAATATCAAGTGACACTGAAAAATATCAAGTGAATGGATTTATTTCCATGTCGCAATATCAAGTGACACTGAAAATTACTAAATTATTTTTGCCGATGTATGTAGAAGAAGCAGAAATGGAGATCAATAATTGATTTCACTAGCAAAGAAGTCTTCAGAATTACTGATGTGGTGAATAATGAAGCAAACAAAAGAAGTAAGCATACTTAGTTTTGTGCTTCAACCTGCCTGTTCTAAATGACACGGCCCCCCAATTACTCCTAAAGTTTACATCAATTATAAGAATAATGAAGAAGTGTTCAATCACTATACAAAATACGAAATCAACAATGCAGATTTCTTGATCGAGGACCGAAAATATGACCTGCCAAAAAGTAATGGAGAAGTATTCAATCACTCACTATACAGTCGAAATGGCAAAAATCATGAAAGTGTTGGCGTGTAGGTCAACCGATCACCCTCGAGTTAAAGAGCTCAGTACAATACCAATCTCATGACCGAGGACCGATAACATGACCTGCCAAGTACGAAACTGGACGGCCGGAGACTAAGCACTCCACAAACTTCAACAAATAAATACCACAGTCATGGCGGTTGGGCTGCTGAGGTGTAGTGGGGTTGCATATTACATCCCACACGTCTTTCGGAGGCCCGTTGATGTGCTTCACGCCTGCTTCGTGGCACAACCAGTGCAGTCTAGAAGACATTAGCAAAAAATGCTTCTTCAGTAGTTCCCACCTTGCTTGAGAGTTGCACATGGAATCATAAACCACAATTTGCTGTTCAGGAATTCGAATCTCGTACGCAACGAAATGCCTATTGTCAATCAAAGCTATGCCACAGACCTGATCAACATCCCTCCAAGGCGTGCCACACTGCGCAGGTAATTTACCTCTGGCACAATGCAAGAGAGCTGGCATGTGTGGGGTTATGTCCGGAAGGCCAAAATAGTTCTGGTATTAATCATACTAGTGTTAGCGTTTCATACCATATTGTGTAAAGAATTAAATAAGTCTAGGTACAAAAAATATACCCAGGCAGAACTTTCCAAGATAGTCCACCGCTTAATGAATAAGTTAGGTTGTTGATGGGCTTTGAAGAGCAACATGTTCAACATTGCATCACAATTCTGAGCACCACCCAATTCAAGTGTTAGAGTTAGGTGAAATACAAGACTATGAATGTAAATATAAAATATATACCTGGGTAGACAGCCATGCCCTTTTTCTGTACAATCTTTCAAAAAATCACTTGCCCACTTTGAAAAGAAGGTAATTGTGTAGTTTGAAAGAGCTGCAACACACGAGTATTGAAAGTTTGTACTACTCAACTCCATCATTATTTATATGATAAAAGAGAGATAAAAGACAGGGTAGAAGGCATAAATGGAAAGTAAACTGATTGAAAATACCTCTCATGAGTGAGAGGGCATTTATACCAATTGCTGAATGGTTTTACGAATGCAGGGTGGTAGGGCATAAGAGGATCATATTTTATATTCTCAGGATTGGGTAGTTCAGCATTAAGATGATAAACTGATTCTTCATTTGTGGCTCCAATACCAACATGGTCCTTTCCCCCACTAGAGGCACCTCCACAGTTTTTCATCTTCTTATCCTCCTCGATAGCAGCCTCCACATGTCTGTCAATGCTTAAAATATTGCCCACAACACAGTCAATTAGATGAGTAAGCTTGTCATAATCAACTTCATCATCAGATGCAGACTCCACAGTTTGTTCCACTACACATTCCTTTACCACATTTGGCACAGCATCATCCCCATGATCATCTCCTTCCTTGTTATCCAAATCACCTACAGCATCCGCATGAGGATCTTGCTTAGCGAAACCAACAACAACATCCACATCTTCCTTCGCCAAACAACCAACATCATCCCCAACAATTGCACCTTCCTTTTTATCCAAACCAACCACATCATGACCAACATACTCATAAGCAAAATCCACATGAGACCCATCATCACCATCATCCACATTAGGCAAATCCCCATTATCCATATAATCCAGATCACCCATATCATTCAAAGAACCATGAACCAATCGAATCTGTCCATTCTCATCAACACATTGCTCATCCAAGTCATCCACAACCTCTATATCAAGGTTGTTTTTAGCATCAGCTGATTGAGGAAATTGGTTCTCTTGTCCACCAATTTCATTCTCTTCTTCATTAATGAGAATTCCAGCAGGCTCCGCCATGCGAGTAGAATCTTTTCTCTTATCCGCAGTACTCCTCATTTCCTCAAGATACTCCAACACAATGCTAACTTTCTCATTCAAACTACTACAATAAGCATCTAAGTTATCAAGCCTTGAAATAATGACTTCCAAACAATTTCTATCTCGTGCCCGTACCTGCAAAGGGAAAATATATTATTATGCATGTCATATTATTTAAGGATAGATACGAGCTAAGGAAATAATAGCATAAAATAGCAACTTACATTCCGATCGGGGGTAGAAATTGATGGGCTGGATTCATGAGAAACTCTTTTCTCAATCTCATCCTCTGGCACCACCTCATTCACACAAGAACACAATGTACAATTTGGCTTCACCCGAGGATTCTTTGAACATTCACCAATCTCAAAATCAAGTTTCCTCTTCCTTGCTTTCATGTTCTCAGCAGGAAAGTCAGGTTGACGCATAACTGCTTCCATGTCCTCCTCCAAAAATTGCTGCACATCTAAGAATCTGGATTGCTCTTCACCAGACAAGACAAGAGGATGATCCTGCCAAAAAGAATCAGCTCAGTGTATTATTATCACTACAACATGAATTTGTGCTTAAAGGTAACTAAAATATTCTGACCAAAGATTATGATTACCACAGTGATGTTAGCCGATTGTGAAAACAAATCATGCACTTTGTGGAATGACCATGGACCTGGTGCAGCCTTCCATCTAAGCACTCTAGGGTAAATGTTCTGCCAACCTTCACACCTCAAACCACAGTTCTCACCCAACACTGGAAATATTTCATAGAGCCAGTACTGAAAGACAAATAAGAATCCAAAAATATCATAATTTGGCTTTGGCCTCCTATCAACTGTACTCACATAATTATTCATCCTATCACAGGACTTGATAAACTCCCTCACAAAGTAATTATAACTAACCAATCCTCAGGGATACTCATTGAATTTGCCAATATCATCAGCAATATGCAAGTAACGAATGTCCAATTTCTTCTCCTCCCAATCACGACATAAAAGAACACCATACACAAACAACACATTTGCAATCTTCAAACATAATTCCCCACCCCCACCACTGGAATTTTTAGCCGTAGCAAATGTCTCTTTAATCACCCTCATAGATAGAGATTTTACACCACCAAACCATTTTGAATGAAGTTTTGAAGTCAAGGGAGCTTTATTTAATGGACCAAATTTCAGTCCAGACATCAAGAAGTAATCGCGTCGACTAAAATGAACCTCAGAATTGCTGAAATTGAACACCAACACCCCTTTCCTTTGTTTGGATTGGTTCAACATCTTCATGCAGTAATAAAAGAGCTGACATTGAAAATTCTGGGGAGCATTTTGTAACTGTAGCAAGTGACCAAAGGGACCTTCTTTAAATTTTGCAAGATTCTCAGCATCCAGCGTGTCCCTGATCAACTTAATCACTTGTTGGGCGTGACACCTAACAGACACATTAGCACCTACAAAAGCAGCAAAACGGTAATTCAAAAATGGTTGTATTGATCACTAATTAAACCCTAAGGAAATAAGGGACCAAAACCATAATTTCCTTTTCTGAAATGATAGATTCATCATAATACACCAAAACCAGATGCTAAGAAAAATATTAAATAACATAGCAACCTAATTCAAAGATAATCGGTAAGAAAAATAGAAACCACCAGCAATTTATCAAACTGTATTAAATTCATGAAGCTACACCTACGTAAAGAAAAAAAACTCACAACGGTGGAAATCACAACAACAAGATAAATTGCAGAAAATTCGATCTTGAAATCAGACAACAAACAACATAAACAAACATAACTGATGGTCCCGAAACGAGTTACTGGTGTATGGGAGGGGGGGGGAATACACCAGTTAGGATTTTTCAACTTTCGAAAAATTTAACACTTGAAAACAACTTCAACTGAGTAAAAGGACTCAGGTGGGATCTCACAGCTGAGTAAGCAAACTCAGCTGGAAGAGCGGTGCTGTGCGGAATGTGGTGGAAAATAAACTCGTTAAAACCAACTCACGCAAACCAGCTCGGTTGGTCAAGAACCAAAACAGCTCGGTTGAAAAAGTGCAAAAGAGGTTTGAATGCTGGTTAGTTCGGTCAGTTAGAAATGCAATAAGGACTGAATAAAAATAAACACGACACACAAGATTTACGTGGTTCGGAGATAACTCCTACGTCCACGGGGAGATGTAAGTCCACACACCTCAGTCCAAGTTCTTCTGGACAAAACCACTCAGCTTACGCGGGCTGAGTAACCGTTACAGTTTAGTTTCCGGGCACTAAACAGCCTAAGTCAAGTTTGCGGGTACTTGATGACCTGACTACTCAATTACAGGAAGAGTAAGGTCCTAGCACACTTTTTAGGGTGTGAGAAAGGGTAGGATTTCCAACTACAGCTCGATCAAGAATGAGAGCTGGATCTAAGGCTTGAACGAATAAACACTCAATCCTAAGATCAAAAACAGTTTCGACTTCTAGGAACCCTCAGCTACTAATGTTCTCTCAAATTGGAACTCTCAGCTGCTGATGCTCTTAGATGATGATTTTGCAGATTTGCTTTGATTTCTCTCGAGAAAGTTTTTGAAATTTTCGTCGTCTATGTGTCTATCTGCATGTGTATATGCTCGAATGTGAGAATGCCTCTATTTATAGGCGGAGAGAATCAACTAGCCGTTGGAGGAGCAGTTGATCTCTGATCGGTTGAAAGCGATGGTTTGTCTCTCATCTCTGCAGACTTTTCCGATATGGCATCTGTGCTCTTCTGCTTTCCATCTGAGACAGCCTTGTGTTGGGCCAGATGGGGTAATGACTGAACGGTCAAACCCTCATGTGACTTCCTTTTGAAATTCAAATCTTTGACAGTCAACTTCTGTTTGTCGGTTGAAAGTCTTGACCTTCATCTGAGTGATCTTCAGTTGATGTTCCGATCTGTCGAGCTCTCAGCTGACTTTGAACTTCAAACAGATGAACTCCTTGTTCGGATTCTATAACTGAGGTTCTGAAACTGAACACTCAGTTGCCTTCCTTGTATTTACTTAGTTGGGTTTGAACCCTCAGATGATTTCCTTTTCATCTGATGTTCTCTTCCTTTCAACTGTTTCTCATCTGATGAACGCTCAGTTGGTTTCCTTCAACTGATGTTCTGAAGACTTCCCCTTGTTTGCATCTGAACAAATGAACTCTCAGTTGTCTTTCTTCACAACTGATGTTCTGTCTGAGTGACGTCTTGTTGTCATCTTCAGCTGGAGACCTGTAAAGATAAAATCTTAACTTTTCTCAAACAGCGAGCCTGACTTCTAACATTAGGTCCTGGCAACATCTACTCGGTTGGGGTCAGCCGGTTTTGGAATTCATCAAAACTTATACTAATAAATTTCCCAACAATAACAGCTCCGACCAAAATCAAACTAAGAAAAAAAATACCTTCGAAACGCATTTTGATGCTGAGACGACGATCAGACCAACTGCTTCGTATGAGTTGGAAGATTTCCGCAACGGTTCTGTCAAATACCAAATATGAAACGTATAAAATTCACGAGAGGTGAGTTCTTCAAATTTCTTCACAAGAGTAAAGCGGGCGGGTCTTCCCCAATAAAATTCAAATAAATAATTTTTAATTTAATTGAAAAGAAATCCACCATTCATTAATGCATGCACTGTTCACGAACCCAGCAGGGAAAAATAGAATTACGTAAGTATTATTTATGTACTTTTTTTTTTGAAAAATATTTATGTAATTATTAATCGTATATTAGGATGAATTGGATTTTTCTAAATCGATTTAAGTATGGGTCATGGCATATTTAGGGGAATTAACCTGTCAATGAAATAGCCATTCATAGGCAAAACCTAATTTAACGATCGATTTAATTTGGACAAAATATATCAACCAGGAAAAAATGCTAACCAAATATGGCCTTGTGTAGATTAGGAATAATTGGGTTTTGCTAACTCAATTTAAGTGTGGGTTATGGCATATTTAGGGGAATTAATCTGTCAAAAAATTAGCCATGTGGATTTTCTCGTAGTGCAAAACCAGAGAACCTCCATGCTGCACTTAGGCTATCAATAACGCGCCTCGAGTGGGGGTGCTCAAGCGCACATCGAGGGGGGAGGGGGGGCTCGAGCAAGTTGCGTGGCGGGGGGCAGGAGCTCGAGCACGGCTCGAGAGCTCGAGCATGGCTCGAGCAGCGCATGTTCAACACGCGAGGGCCAAAAAAAAATTAAAATAAAAAATGCGGGCGCGTGGCGCCACTTGTCAACGTTCAAAAAAATTAAATGGCAACGGCTTGATTTTTGGCAGCACCAATGGTAAGAATGCAATTTTTCTCTTTTTTTTATTTTATTTTATATATTGTACTTATAAATACCCATTTTCATCACCTTCATTTTCACACCTCTCGTCCCTTTCATCCCTGTAAATTTTTTCATCTCCTTCATTTCTTCAACAAATTCATCCTGAAAAAAAATTATGGATCCCAACAACCCATATTCGTCGGCGTAGTATCCCGACATGTCCGACGACATGAACTATTTCACGGGGGCGGGGCTTGATTCAATCAACCTCAACACTCCGGCCTCCGCCGGATTTTACCCGTCGTTCTCCCCCGACACCGACAGTCCGGTGACAAACACCGAGGATCGCCTCATTTTGGCACTGTCGCCGTCCCAGCCCGCTGCCGGAGGAAGAAAAAAGAAGGGCAAGGGCAAAGCCATCGCCACCTCTGCTTCCTCTGCCGAGAAAGATGACTCGGAACCCGTCCGGAGCGTCAAGCGGCACAACTAGACCGACGAACAAGCCAACTACTTGGATCGATATGGTTCCCGACTTAGCCAGTTCGCCGAGGCCAAGCATGAGATCGCGGTGGCGTTGCGGGAATCAGCTCGCGCGAAGCTGGAAAATGCACGCATCCGAGCCGAATATGTTCAGCAGAGACGTGATGCCACCGACTTGAAAGTTGTCTCCAGGGATACGAGATTTATGATGCCGGAGCAGCTCCATGTTCACAAGATGATGGTGGAGGAGGTAAAGCAACGTCGGGGGTGGGCATAGTTTTTTTTTCGTAATTTTTAGTTTGATGTACTTTTTTTAATTATGTAGTATTTTTTTTTATTGTGTGCGGCATGTAATTTTCCATTTTTCAAATATTAATGAAAAATTTGTATTATTTATTAATTTGTGTATTTTAATTTATTTACAAATAGATGAAAATTAATTTAATAAATGAAAATGGGGAATTGTTTAATATTGTGCTGGAGCACCCTTAGGATGCAGGGGTAGAGGTCTCTAAGGGTGCTCTACTGCTGGAGCACCCCTTGGAGCACCCTAATGGTCTCCAAGGGATGTAGATAGTCTTAGCAAAAATAAAATCGATCTACAGATTTCCGCCACGTGGATTCTACCATATGAAATTATATTTTTTTGATTAATGAATGAGGATAATAATTATAATAAATAAACACAATGTAAAAGAAAATATTAATAAAATTAATAAACACAATGTAAAAAAATCTACACCTTTATCACGTCATAAATTTTTTTCTTACACATTATGGAAATTAGAAGAGCGCTATTTATGTCCACGACCACAGGCCCTATTTATGTTGCCAATTCAAATTAATTGGTTCAGTCTTACGGTATGAAATTCACGGCCGCCCATCCCTCTCTACCTTTTTCACCCCCTCTCATCCTCCACCCCTCCCGACGAGTTTTCTAGATCAGCCGATTAACGACCCAAATATCTATCTTGATTGGTCCCTAAAGGAAAAGGTAGTGTGTGAATGTTTACTTAGTTCCCGGTGGGAGCTTTTGGACTGTTTCAGATGTAATGAGCTTTGGTATGGTCTCAATTTTATATGCTAATCTTCCTTTGCAGCAGTCTCTCGTATCTTAGTTGGACTTTTCAATTGCAACGATGGCTCCCCAGAGCAACGAAGTGCCTAATTCAAGTAAGTAAACCCTTTCCCAATTCTCAATATTAGGGTTTGTTTTCTTATTTCTAAATTTGCTTAATGTGTGTATTCTGTAACTTTTGTTAAAGCGGGTCGATTTGTAAACACTAGCCCTGTTTTGTTTGGCCGTGCAATTGACTGTGCTGAATGTCTCATTTTGTTCAATGTTTTTCCATAATGGAAGGTGCAAATGTCTCTTCGAGAAATCCTAAAGATTACATTCTGGCCATTCGCAATAGGTTAGACTCAACAAATTTGGAGATATTTAATAATTCCTGTTTTGGACAGTTTTTGAACATTGATACTAATCAGTCACAGGGTCAACTTGTTTATCTCATGTACCACAAGCTTGATTTAGCAGCCGCAAATAATCGTCGAATGTCTTTTGTAATTAATAACCGTCGTTTCGATTTTGGTCATGTTGAGTTCTACTGCATTATAGGTCTTGGTTTTGGTAATTGGGTAGAGCCTCCTACATCTTCTAACATGCATAACCAATATTTTGGTGGTAATCAAACACTCTATGTTAAGGACATCTATGAAGAGTTTGATAACCAGTGCAACAAAAAGTTGGGTAGTGGATTAGTTGTTTACAAACTTGTGCTTTACGGGGTGCTGCTAGTGAGGCACCGGACAGGGATAAGGATTGAGTTGAAATATATGCACTAGTGGATAATGAGGCTGAATTCAACAAGTTTCCATGGGGTTTGCTTTCATACCAATTGCTTGTGACCGCCAGCCATAATGCAAAGCTGCATATTGATAAGAGTTTGGCGGATGGTGTGAAACCTGCATTTGATCTGTATGGATTCACCTTTGCTGTTCAAGTGTTTGCCTACGAAATTCATCAAGAGATTGTCTCACAGTGTGCTGTACGGTTAAAAAGAGTCCATGATGCCTTCCCCGGAATGCTACGGTGGAAAACGTACAGAATACACCATTTCAAGGAAATTATTCAGCTTTTTTCCATTTCACGTGCATCATCTCTGGTAATAGATACACACAAACTCCTTAAATGGTGTTTTTGATGTAAAATATAGATTTGACAAATATATTGGATGGTTTTCCTGTGCAGAGTTTGTTCGAGTTTTCAGTTTTGGAGAGAAAAAAGATCGCGGTGCATGGTATTACCAACTCCATGTCCTTACCGGCGCCAATTGAACAACTGCTGGAACATATTAAATTATGTAAGTCTCAAGATGATAAGCCATCTAAGAGAAAGAAAAAAGAAAATGGGAGGGTCAAAGGTAAGAAACGAAAGGTAGAAGGCAATGGAACAAATGAGGAGTATGAAGCCACTTATAGTCCAAGAACTCCTACTCGAAGGTCCAATCGAGTTGCAGGGATAGCTTCATCCTCAGACCAAGTTGATGATATTTCATCTGATGTTGTTAGTCTTTAGTTGTTTTTGCAATTGTTCCACATATTTCACATTCCATCTTCTGTTTGCTCATTAGTGTTTTTTATGTGTAGGTAATCAAATAGCTGAATGTTTTAATATCGAAGGTGAGCAAAGTTCAGATAGAAGTGCGTGAACTACGCTCTGAGATGCAGATGGAGAAGCGCGGCTGCAAGCACAGTGATGGTGTTGGTGATGCTGATAAGGAGAGCCTTCCTAGAACTTGCAATGACCCTTCCATTGAGCTTCTGGTGCATGTTATTCGTGAACCGCAAGATCCACAAAGCGCGGTGGCTGGATCAGGTGTGATTCCACCCATACTGACTGAAGAACATGTCATCAAAGAATCTGTTAACAATGCAGCTTTGGTACAATCACCTATGAATGAAGCGCCTGTGCCCTACTGCAAGCCACACTTGCATCCGTGCACGAGGTCTCGAACTAATAAGAAAAACAAGCAAAACTGCCAGCAAAAGAGGAGGAAAGATGGAGATAGAGATTGTTGATAAGATGCTGAAAGACAAACAAAAGCATGCTGCACGGATGCCGAGTCCGAAAGCAAAAACACACAGGTAGAAGAATAATAAGAAAGAATCAGTGGAGGAGAAGGATGAACAAATGCAAAACAATCAGGAACCTGTCAATTGTGACTCCAATGATGAAGCTACGATTAGCTGTGTGCTGAAGGACATAGATGATGGAAATAAGCCCTATCCTCTCATCATGCAACATCAAGAAGCAATCTCCAAGTTCGAGAACTGGTACTAATCTCAAAAGGTCGTATAAAAGTCTAACACCATAATTGCATTACTTTCATTTGGGTACACAGCCTCTAATTTAGCCTTAATTTAAGTATATTTTTTTAGAGATACAACATATTTAAAGGTCCCAGGTGATGACCATGTTGCAGCATTTTGGTTCAAGCTAATTTGGAGTACCTATGGTCTGCTTAATACCGCGGTAAGAAATTTTGGAACTTTAATTTAATGCTCGACTAATTGTACATTTGTTAAAAATGCGTTCAAGATTTGTGTACATTCATTTCACAATGTTTATTACCATTCAGAATGTTGAGGCATTGGTGAAGGTGGTTCTTTTAACTGCAAGTAGGTTGCCTAATCAATTTGTTGACAAATGGTCTGTTATAGAGCAAATTGGATGGGTAAGAAGTTAGTATTTGTTAATATTCTAATCTTTATTTTTTTTTATTTATAATAACTTCAAGAGTGATCTGTAACTCAGACTAAATAAATTTTACCAGCAATCTCTTAGACAAGAGAAGATTGAGGTTGCACACGGCGGGGTTTTGCGTTATGTGCAGGGCATGAGGCCTTTGGAACGGCCTACTCCATGGTCTGCTGTTGACAAGGTCTTTGGAATTGCTCATATTGAATTGACAAACCATTGGGTTTGCTACGAGGTTGACCTAAAAAAATAGGAAATAAATGTATATGACTCCAACTCCAAATATGTGGTGTCAAGCCGGGATGTGGAAGAATCTTTCAAGCATGTCCAGAAAAATATTCCGTGGTTGTTGGAGAAGGCAAATGTGTGGGATCAGATTGGAGATGGCTTGGAATTGAAACTTGTTTGACCTGTAGTTCAATACAAACACCCCCCACAACAGGAAATTGGGCATGATTGTGGAATCTTAGCGGTTAAATTTCTTTCAGTGTTTGGTGTCTGGAAATCCAGTTTCCATCATTCGACCACCTGCAATGTCTAATGCCCAGTTCAGGTCATCATGCTCGCTCATCAGAAGGTCATATGCGGTGGAATTGGTTGATGCCGGGAAAAAGATGGACTGCTCAATCTACAAAAGGAAGAAATGCCAGTGATGATGATTGTTTGATTACATGATCTTTTTAAGTGGTATTCTGAACAATGTTATTGGTTACATTTGCATCTTTTCTTCTTTTTATCTATGATACGTTTGTGTGATTTCTCTATGATGGCACATTGTTTTGGTCATCCTTTGTGACATCTTTTGCAAACGATTCGGCTGTCGGTATCTTTTGTCTGTGTGGTATTATAGCATCTGTATGGGATTATTATTATTGTGTGTGATTTTCTTTTCTGGTGTGGCATAGAATCTGTATGGAATGTTATTATTCTGGGTTCAGGGTTTTTCTTTTGTCATGTTACATTTCTTGTATTTGTGCTACACTTTTGTATCGTGAGCGATGATTTTCTCGGTGAGAAAACATTTCTTACTAATATCAGCTTGTTATATGTCCATGCACCTAATTTTTGTTGATTATCGAGTGAGTATATGATTAGTTAAATCTCTAGAAGTTCTGATGACACAATTCTCACAACTACATTATAGCTGAAAAATGAAGAAAAACTAACATAGTGATGTTGCAACCTTGATATTTATAAATCTGGGAATCTTGACAGATTTTGCGAGTTTGCATTATGATACTGTTCTTGGAAAATATATACAAATATCAATCAACACAACAAGCAATGTGAGTATAGATTAGGGCAATCTCTAAAGTTTATTAACACCAAGCATTACATGTCATTTTTTAGTACAAACACAGTAACCAGAATTTTGTACAAACATTATTACTCCCAAAGCTTATACACAAAAAAATAGAACACCAGAAGTTTTAGTACAGAGGAATTCAGTTGAAGCAAGCCAAGTCTGCTAATGAATTACTTTTCCAAATAATTGAGGGCAAGCAAACAGAGAAATGTGGCAGATTAACACAAAAAATCCTAATTCCAATGACTGCAACAGTTTTTCCTTCATATATGTTAATGTATTTTTGCTAACCTTGCTTTATAAATTATATTGCATGGTTTGTTTGTGTTTCTTATCCTATGTGTATAGGTGATTGATTAGAGTGCCACGTACAAAGGAGACTTATTCCAAGAGGTTTGATGGATCAGTTTTGCAGCAGCTATAATTGGGGAAGTGGCTGATTGCAATGTGCAAAAAGCTGTTGAAGTTTGTTGGTTGCAGTTGAGAAAAATCAGGGGAGTGTCCCATGATGCAGTGAGCACGTCTGTTGCAGAATCTGGGCTGATTATGTAGATCGTGGATCATGTGTGGAGTGCAGCTCAAGTTTGGTAGCTGCTATAAATAGATAGCTGATCTCATATGTTATGTATCGATTTTTGCAGAGATATATCTCGTAGCTAAGCTTTAGTCTTTTCATTCATTATTTCTTCGAGTAGTAGTTGAGACTGCATCAGTCACCACTTTCTGTGAAAGGAGTGTTGATCAGTCTTCTTTTTAGTGACCTTGTTTACTCGAAGTATTTTCGTTGTTCACGTTTCATATAGTGAATATTTTGCCCTGAGGCACTTCACAAGATTATTAATTGATAATCTTGTGAAAATTTATTCTTTGTGTTCTTTCAATTCCGCTGCCTTTCAGTTCAAAGTGGTGAACTCTTTGATCATCACTTTGGTCACCACTCTGGGTGTGAATTTGGTACTTTCATTTGGTATCAGAGCAACCACTTGATACACTAAGTGTTGATCCTGTTTTTCGAGACACAATGGACCAGGCAAACCCGTTGTTCAACAAGCCTCCCATTCTTGATGGCATGAACTATTCCTTTTGGAAGGTTCGAATGAGATCGTGCATCAAAGCAATTGATGCGAGAGCATGGAATGCTGCCCAGAAGTCATCTCTTGCAAAATTAGAAGTTATGCTGACCCAAAAGGATGTTGAAATCGGGAAGCTAAAAGTTCAACTTGATCTTGCAAACGAACCCTTCAAGAAATTGAACACAGGTACATCTAAACTTGATGAAGTCCTGTCACAAACTCATGTAACATCTCATGGTCTTGGTTTTGACAAAACTATTAAGACTATTTTTCCTTAAATCATGTCCACGCATGGGTTACCATTTGTCAAGGCTAAAGAAACTCCTCCAAAGTATACTTCTAGAAAACGTAGGAAGTACGTTTGTCACTACTGCTACTTACCTGGCCATATTAGACCTTTTTGCTACAAGCTTTTGCAGGAACACAAGAAAGTGTCTCATATGAAGAATCAAGCCAAGAAACCATCCGTTGCAATCAACAAGGGCAGAGTCCAAAAATGGGTATGGAGACCCAAAAGTGCCTACACAGAAACCTGCAGAGTGGTCTTTACAGCAGTCACCCCCAACGATGATGGATCGTGGTACTTTGACAGTGGGTGTTCTAGATACATGACTGGGTCCAAAAGATATCTCACTGACTACAAGAAGATCAACGGATGTGAAGTTACATTTGGTGGAGGAACAAACGGAAAGATTGTGGGAAAAGGTGCTCTCAACATGCCGGAGCATCCCAAACTCAGCGATGTGTCACATGTGGACAGCTTGGCTGCGAATCTTATCAGCATTAGCCAACTGTGTGATGATGACTGTAAAGTCATTTTTGCTAGACACAGTTGTCTAGTAGTAAATGATCAAAATGAAGTCGTCATTTCTGGAGTAAGATCGTCTAATAATATTTATGAAATAAAAAGTAACAAGAGTTTCAATTCGCAGGTAAATGACTTGAAACTTTGGCACCAAAAGTTGGGACACACCAACTATCGTAACATCGAAAAACTCCAGAGATACAACGCAGTACTAGGAGTTCCGAAATTGAATGTCTCCAACCCTGGAATCTGTGGAGACTGCCAGATTGGAAAGCAGGTTAAAGTGCCTCATCCAGTGGTCACCACTGTAGAGAGATCTTTCGGTACCCAAAATTGCTTTGAATTACTCCACATGGATCTAATGGGACCAGCTGAGGTAGAAAGCCTGGGAGGTAAGAGATATTCATTTGTGATCGTTGATGATCTCTCGAGGTACGCATGGGTAAAATTTCTTAACGATAAAACTGAAACGTATGATGCTTTTGTGGAATTGTATGCTAAAGTTAGGAATTTTTATCAATCCCGTATAAAACGTTTGAGATCTGATCATGGGAAAGAATTTGAAAATTCCCAACTTATAAACTTTTGTGTTAAAGAAGGGATTCAACATGAGTACTCTGCACCCAAAACCCCACAACAAAACGGAGTAGCCGAAAGAAAAAATAGAACCTTGCAAGAAATGGCTAGAGTAATGCTGCATTCTAAACATCTTTCTAAACGGTTTTGGGCCGAAGCTATAACCACTGCATGCCATGTTAGTAATCGTATAAACCTAAGAACTGGAACTACCATGACTTCCTATGAAATTCTAAATGGTAAGAAACCCAACCTAAAATACCTGCATGTTTTTGGTTGTGTTTGTTATGTGTTAAATGATAAGGACCAGCGTCTAAAGTTTGACACAAAAAGTGATAAGGGAGTCTTCTTAGGTTACTCACTCAATAGTCATGCATATCGTGTTTACAATCTTAGAACCAAAACCGTTATGGAGAGTGTCAATGTAACTTTTGATGATTTTGCAAGTTTATACACTCCTGAGGATAATACTGACAGTCTGATTGAGATACAGGGAAAGACCACTGAGAATGGAGATAAAGAGGTCATCGAAGTGCCGCCTACGATAGAGACTACGGCTGACACTTCTGCAGGAGAAACTGAGCGTGATTCTACGTTCGATCAAGCAGAAGAGGTTACTGAAGTCATCAGGAGAGATCCGCCCAGCAAGATCAGAAAACATCATCCTCTTGATCTTGTCATTGGAGATGTTCGTGAAGGGGTCAAAATTAGAGACAAAACTCCGGTAAATTACCGAGAGATGGTAAGGATGGTATGCTTCTCATGCATAATTACTAAAGTAGGTGTAATAGCATTCTTATCAACTCTCGAACCTAAAACTGTAGTCGAAGCTTTGAAAGATGAATTTTGGATAAGTGCCATGCAAGCTGAACTTCTTGAATTTGTTAGGAATAAAGTGTGGACTCTTGTACCTCGACCCATAGGAGTCAACATAATAGAAACTAAGTGGATATTTAGAAATAAAACTGATGAGTATGAAAATATCATTAGGAGTAAGGCCCGCTTAGTTGCTCAAGGATATACTCAAGTTGAGGGAATTGACTATGATGAGACCTTTACTCCTGTAGCTAGGATTGAGTCTATTAGGTTGTTGTTTGCAATTGCATGCTATCTTAATATAACTCTTCATCAAATGGATGTTAAAGCTGCCTTTTTGAATGGAGTTCTAGAAGAAGAAGCATATGTAGAGCAACCTAAGGGATTTGAAGATCCAACCAAACCCGATCATGTCTACAAATTACATAAGGCTCTATATGGACTAAAGCAAGCTCCTAGAGCTTGTTATAGTCGTTTAACTGATTTTTTGCTTGAGTTTGGTTTCTTCAGGGGTCATGCGGATAGGACTCTTTTCCTCAAAAAGGAAAAAGGTGTGCTCACTATTGCCCAAATCTATGTTGATGACATAGTGTTTGGATCTACAAATGAAGCGGCCTTGAAAGAATTCGTGGAGGCTATGTCGGCCACATTTGAAATGAGCATGGTTGGAGACCTAAGCAACTTTCTTGGGCTGCAAGTTAAGCAAAAGGAGGATGGGATTTTTGTCTCTCAGTCAAAATATGCAAAAAATCTGGTGAAGAAGTTTGGCCTGGAGAATGCCAAGCATATGAGGACTCCGATGAGTACAACTGAAAAATTGTCAAAAGATGCAGTAGGCCCTGAAGTGGACCCCACGTTGTACAGGTCCATGATCGGCAGTCTTTTATACTTAACCGCAAGCCGACCAGACATCATGTACAGTGTGTGCGCATGTGCCCGATTCCAGTCTTGCCCAAAAGAAGAGCACCTCAAAGCTGTAAAAAGAATCATTCGATACGTAGCCGGCACATGTGAGCTGGGTCTGTGGTTCACCAAAGATACCACCACGGACCTAGTAGGCAACAGTGATGCTGATTGGGCGGGAGAAATTGATGATCGAAGAAGTACGAGCGGTGGTTGTTGCTATCTCGGTAACAATCTCATTTCTTGGCACAACAAGAAACAAAACTGCATCTCATTATCAACAGCGGAATCGGAATATGTTGCTGTCGGGAGCTGTTCCACGCAGTTGGTATGGTTGCAATCTATGCTAGATGACTATGGGCTGGAGAGCAATGCCTTGGTAATGCTATGTGACAACACAAGTGCCATAAACCTCACAAAGAACCCTGTCCACCACTCAAAATCAAAACACATTCATTTGAGGTACCATTTTATAAGAGATCTAGTTGAGAAGAAAATTTTAAAGTTAGAGTATATTAGTACAGAAAAACAGCTTGCAGACATCTTTACAAAAGCTTTAAGTTATGAGAGATTTTCTGAATTAAGGAAATCTCTTGGTTTATGCTCTATCTGAGTTTAAAGTGGTCACCACAGTTGTCACCATTTCTGCTATATCATGAGTAATAATCTATACTGAAGGTTGACTGATTTGAGGATGTAAAAGCCTTGCTGTGCAAGGGGAAACCGTGACTGTTCTTAGAAAACCATATAACTAGATCAAAGATCTAGATAAGTGGTGATTACATGTTTCTCTCGGTTATTCATCTATTCGCCATCAGTCATCTTCGCTTTATCAATAAATTACTTATGATGTTTCAGAAATTTTTAGACTCTGACCAAAGTGGTCATTGAAGTATTGACAACTGTTGTGACAAATATGTGCACCACTTGTGGTGTTATTAATAAATCTGCAAATAAAATAAGATTGCGATGTCTGCATGTTGAATATATCTGGAACGTATCTACTCAAAATCTTAAAGTTTTCGAATCCTGTCTTATCTCTAAATAATCAGTTTCCTCAAAATAAGGTGTTTTTTTATATATACTCCTCTTTTTTAGAACCCATTAACAGTTCGTATTCCTCTCACCCTCTTCTCTTATAAATAGCTGACTACCTTTTCATCTTCTTCAACACCTCACCGCACTCCTCCACTTTTCCCTATCGGTCTCTAAATTCTCTCCTTTTTCAAATCTCTCGCCATGGATAACGAGCAGAAGAAACAAATCGACGAGCTCCTCTCTAATCCAGAAGCTCGTCAATATATAGTCCAGCTCTCGTCGATGTTTCCCCCAAAACCAACGTTTGCTCTCACCCAGAGTCCGTTCCGTCAAATCTCTCCCCTCAGAGAATCATTTTTCAAACCACCCTCCTTGCCGTCGACTCTTGGCATATCTCCAATGGAGATTTCACCGGAATTTGGGTCTGGATTAGACGCTCGGTCTGCACCCCTTCAGCTTCCCGCACCGGAGCCAACTCAAATCCCTAATATGTCGCCGGAGTTTGTCACGGAGAGAAATCCGACTGCACCAGAGAGGCTCATCCGCCTTGATCTTCAAGGGTCCTCGTCGAATCCGCCTCCACCCTATGTTGAAGAAGATGAACTGGACCCGCTGTTCGATTATGGAGGTGAGGATTTTAGTTCCGATCCTCCACTAATCATTCCAGTTGATCCATATCTGGGTAATACGTCATCTCCTCGTCCCACTCCATCTAAGCCAAACAAGCGAACCAAGCTTCCAGTTGCGAAGAAGAAGGCTGACCCTAAACAAAAGAAGTCAGTACCTACGCCTGCGAAACGTCACTCAACTCGCCTCGCTTCCCAATTCGGTCGGAGCACAAAGCCGAATTTCACATCTCCTGCCAATCCCATTCTTCTGGAATCAGATGATGATGAAGTTCATGGACAAAGCTCGGAGTCTGATGACGGTCATGAAGAAGAAGAGAAGTCTGCTTCTTTTTCGAGGGAAAGTTCGGAACCTGATGATGAAATTGAAATGGAGAAGCCGCCAGCGTCAAAGAGGAGGAAGGAGTCCTCACCACGGAGGAGGAAGGAGTTCTCACCACGGAGGAGGAAGGAGTCCTCACCACGGCAGAAGAAGGAGTTCACACCACGGTCATCTAAACAGCAGACTCCACTGACGACTAAGAAGGCTTCTCTTGCCTCCACCTCCACTCAGTCTAAGTCTCATGTGGAGAATGAGGATCTTGAACCACCTATGGTGGTAAGGTCGGCTGTCTCAAATCTCTTCTATACCACCTTGGGTAGAAATAAACTGGAATTTGTTTAAGAATCGTGAAATCTGGGATGATCGAAGAATCAACTGTAAAGACTATGCTAAGATGAACTTGACTGAGTTATTTGAGTCTAGACATCTGTTGCACAGCCTTACTTATGCTCGTCCGTATGCTGCTGAAGTGGTCAAATATTTCTATTCAAATATCGGTCATGAATTTGCTGATTCTCACTCTAGAAATTTTGGCAAAGTATTTGTGTGTGGCAGAATCTACACTGTCACTCCAGCAGTTATCAACAAATTTCTGAAGTTTCCTGAGGTTGATGTGATGGCCGATGAGTTTTCTGAGACGAAGATTCAAGAAATTGAGAATATCCTCACAGGGGGAGATTCTGCCTTATGGTACAATAATGGGCAGCCTTATCGAAAGTTGTCAAATTTAACGTCTCTTTTCTCAGTTTTACACAGGTTGTCCACCTACAATTGGTGTCCAACATCAAATTCAGCTGCAATTCCATGGGAAAATGTTGTTCTCTTGTACAAGATCCATGCAGGTATTCCCTTTGATCTAGGGAAGATAATTTTCAAGAAGATTGCCGAAGTGGGAAAGAGACCGGGTTCAAACTGCCTATTAGTATACCCCTCTCTTATCTTCAGTATTCTTGTTGAGCAGGGGCTTAAAGTGTCTAGGGGTACTGAGCTCACTTCGAAGCTGGGGGATGTCACCATTCATCGGAATTTCTACCACCGCACAGCAAGGAAAAAGGACCTCCCTTGGAGAGATGCTCAAGCTCCTTCTCGTGTGTTTGACACTAACTCATCTTCTGCAGCAAATGTGACTATCTCAGCCTCTCTGTTGGAAGGACAGATTATATGGTGCAACGAACAGATAGATTATCTTGTGGCCTTCCGCGACAGCTTACAAGCACTACTTTCTTCCCAAAAAGGGGGAGATAAAGATGGTGTTGGAGGAAGCAGAGGGAGCAGTCGAGCAAATGCAGAACAAGCTCACACAGCTGGAGGAACATATGAGGATCTAGACTGACAAGATGGACGTTGTTGGACGTGGTGATTGTAGTGATGCCTGCAGTGGTGATGATGTGCTGGCTGGAATTTTTGGAACTTGGATTTTGAAAACAGAACTTTTTGCTTTTTCGTTTTAAACACTTTATTTTGTTTTTGCTGGATTTGAGACCTGCTGGTTTTGACATTTTGTTTGGATGTTCGTTTTGATGGATATTTTGTCTTTGTTTCTGTTTTTGGTTTTTGATGATATGTTTCTTGGTGTTTTTGTGTTTGTGATAGGGGGAGAGTTTTTAAGTCAGGGGGAGTTTTTATCTTGAAGGGTTGTGAAACTTTTTATAGTTTTACATATGTGTGTCTCATGGGGAGCTTATCTTTGAGCTATATTGTGTGTGGTTATGGTATTTTGCAGTTCTTCATATGTTGATGCTTTTACAGGTTTTGGGAAGAAATACAAACAAAGGGGGAGATTGTTAATGTATTTTTGCTAACCTTGCTTTATAAATTATATTGCATGGTTTGTTTGTGTTTCTTATCCTATGTGTATAGGTGATTGATTAGAGTGCCACGTACAAAGGAGACTTATTCCAAGAGGTTTGATGGATCAGTTTTGCAGCAGCTATAATTGGGGAAGTGGCTGATTGCAACGTGCAAAAAGCTGTTGAAGTTTGTTGGTTGCAGTTGAGAAAAATCAGGGGAGTGTCCCATGATGCAGTGAGCACGTCTGTTGCAGAATCTGGGCTGATTATGTAGATCGTGGATCATGTGTGGAGTGCAGCTCAAGTTTGGTAGCTGCTATAAATAGATAGCTGATCTCATTTGTTATGTATCGATTTTTGCAGAGATATATCTCGTAGCTAAGCTTTAGTCTTTTCATTCATTGTTTCTTCGAGTAGTAGTTGAGACTGCATCAGTCACCACTTTCTGTGAAAGGAGTGTTGATCAGTCTTCTTTTTAGTGACCTTGTTTACTCGAAGTATTTTCGTTGTTCACGTTTCATATAGTGAATATTTTGCCCTGAGGCACTTCACAAGATTATTAATTGATAATCTTGTGAAAATTTATTCTTTGTGTTCTTTCAATTCCGCTGCCTTTCAGTTCAAAGTGGCGAACTCTTTGATCATCACTTTGGTCACCACTCTGGGTGTGAATTTGGTATTTTCAATATCTTTCACATCTTAAAACAGCAGAAAGAGAAAATAGATAGGAATTAGGAATTATGAAGAAGCTTTAAAAGAACTGCAATCTATACCAGAAAATAAAACACTAGAAAAAAAACATCATATAAACATTAATTACTACATAACATCACCATAATATTAATTCCAGACCATAGTTTCAGTTACATAAACATCACCATAATACTCAAATACATATAAACTAAAAGTCCATATACTAGTAGAAACATGAAATATAAATATTAATTCCTACCAACACCAACACTACTGCTCCATCCATTCACGCCACATCAACAACAGCCTGCAGATCCACATCATTTAAGCCATGATCGAAGAAGATTTCACGCAACTTCTTATACTGCTTCTCGCCGAAAAGGCGAAAGACCCTCCACTCCTCAGGCTCATCCTTAAACAAAAAAAAAAAGGTTACAAAAACAAAATCATAAATAAAGGGTAGAACCGTAGAAGAAGAGAGTGATTTACCACGTGCAAACTGTTGAAGTAGGGCTCAAAGGCCTCAACCTCCCCCGTATCCTCATCAAAGAAGATGTCGGGGTTCTGCACAAAGTCTTTGAAAGCATGGAGACGATCTCGCAAGTCCCACACCAACTTGATGCAGTCATTTATTTGGTAAGGGCCCTGCTTTTTCTGGATGCTCCTCAAGCATTCAATGATGGATCCCAACGCCATCCGCAGACTGACCCTGTGAGTGAGATCGGAGGTCTTTGCTTCGGAATGTAGCATATGTATGAAAACATTCTCGTCATGCTCACAGAATGTGGAAAGAGATGCTCGGTTTGGGAAACGCAGACGATGATGCATCGACATTTTAGCAAGAAGGGTATTGGAAATTAATCTGATGAAACTTGTTGTGTGCGATATCTAAATGGAAATGGAGTCCTATTTATAACCATCCAACCGTTGAGATGAACCGCTGCTTGTTTCAAAAAGCCCCAAGAGTCAAAAGACGTACCTATACGTTGTAAGGGTGTGCGTCCCTTCATGTATTTTCAGAGGAAAAATAGCAGTCAAAACTGCCACCTCCATCTCGACTGCCGAAATTCCCCTAGGGAAGGGAAACAAGATTAGGTTTTCACTATAGGAAGATGAGTAATATACTATTCCCAGATTGACCAAATCATTTCCCAAATTCAATAAATCATCTCCTTTCATTCGCAGTATCATCTATCTCCTTTCATTCACAGTGGCCATTTCGTTTTGTAAAGAGTAAATTATATATTGCATTGAAGAAACAATATTTTGTATTAATGCTGAAGTACTATAATATAAATGGTTTTGGGTTTGAGTCTTATTCGAGACTCCATATTATTTCATCTTAATTTGAATGTAAATGTATGTGGCTTTCAATTTATTCCAAGAATTTCATTTAATTCTCTTCAACTTCTTCACAAATAAATAAGTTTTCAATTGAATGGTTAAATATGTATATACATAATATTCATCTGCTTATGGTTTAGCAATAGATTTTTCATTCATAATAAATAGTTTACAAAATGTTTAAATAACTACTCATTACACGTCCATCATTGAAACACCGTAATCGAACAATTGAGCACAATATCTCCTCCGCCAATAAACACCACTATATCCATCCAATCCTGACATATCAGCACCAAATGCCAAACATTCTAGAACCTTTGCACATATGATTCCACAATCCGAGTTATTAGCCTGTTTTGGGCATGTACTTGATTGAACAACTTGCCATTCACTCCGGAGGTCGTCTACAGTACCCATCAGTTGCCACAGCCCGTCTTTAATAAAAATTTTGGGAATGTTTTTAGCCATTTTTTCAAATCTTGGAGAAATCATATTCCAATTCAAAGATTTACTGTCCCAAACAGTAATCTTTTGAGCTCTGAAGTTTACTTCATATCCCACCCAGTGGTCGTCATTCACGTGACCGATACCAAAGACTCGGTTGAGATTCACCCATGCAGTTTCATCAATGAAAGGCTGCTCACCTCTCACATAGGGCATCACGATCCTGTTTATTCGGCCAATGTCATCGTGCATAAGAGCATCCTATGCATGAATTGCCAATGCCGAGTTATATTATGCAAATAAATGAAAATTCTAAGATTTAATAAATAGATGTACCGTCGCTGGATATTGCAGCACACTCCAGTCGCGCTTTTGCTTCAATTCAACATTTGCATAACGGTTGAACTTATGCAACAACAAGCATCTCAATGCATCCAAGTGCTGCATTTAAAGATAGAATGACATTTTACAAAACCCTAATTCTCATCAAACTCTAATTCACAATAAAAAAGAGAGGCAAATATGTCCTAATCTATATTACTTTAAACATCTGTGTGCCTGTTTATTTCTATACTTATAGTAGAGATACTCACATCATTTTTAAGCCAACCATGCACTTTACTGATATTTTCAAACCATTTGTAATCAACCAGGAGACCACTTGGCATACAAATACTCGTTCGACTGAAAAGAAATAGCTAAATAATCATCTCATATTTCAGTTAATATAGAAAGAACTTGAGCAGTTGTAAAAAAATAAAACCTGGCAACTCTTCTTCTTGACGCGGTGCACCATGCATCAAACTCTACCATTTGCCTCAAACCAATATCAAGAGGGTCAAAGGGAGAATCCGCCTTTTCCGCACTACCACCTCGTTGTCTCTGATTCATTCTTTTGGTAGCCGTAGCTTTGGTAGCTTTTGGTGGTTTCCGGGTAGCACGTGGGAATCTACGGCGGTTACTTACTGCCTTAGAAGAAGGCAATTGTGGACTTCGAACCGCGGCCAGTTCATCGGGTGGCACTTTATCTGCTACTGGATCTGCCATTTCAATTAGCAACACTTCTGGATGAACTTCATTATGCAATTGAAGCTTCATTTCTTCTGTCACATCATAGATAAAATCAGTTCCCAGATTATGTGGCATGCTCATTAACTGCTGATTATCATACTCTTGCAAACCATAATTACCAATAAAATCAGTATCAAAATCTGGATCAACTGTTAAATTCATAATATCAGTGTCCACCAAGTAATCCTCCAAGAACGACAACTCATGTCCCGAGCCACCGGAAGTATCTGTACCAACAACTATAAGGTCTTTGCACAAGTTGGATCCGCTTGATTGATCTTCTGCACCAGTAGATGGTGATGACTTTCTCCCATATCCTGCAGCGCAGCTCTGGCCATTCAATCCAGCTTCAGGTGCTATGCCATCGCTACGGCCATCCAACCCTGCAGCTACATGCTCTTCAATGCCATCGCAACCGCCATTCATTACATCCTCATCTCTGTCGCCATCCGTGCAGCCATTGATCGAATCTGACACACTTTCGCCATCGCACTGGCCGTTCATTTCCATTTGATCTCCTTCATCATCGCTTTGACCATCATTTCCAGTCTGCATTTTAAAAATCATACTAGGGTCTTTCAACCCAGTCGTCTCATTTCCTTCGCACTGGCCAACTTTGTTCGTTTCAGGCACACAGACATCAACATTGCTTCTGCCCTTTCTTCCACTATCATCTGTTTCCACATTTATTCCGCCATGTATCCCTCATTTCATATTAAGAGCACAAAGCAACAAATTCTTTAACTCTACAATGCCACGTTCAACTGAACCCAGGCGAGTGTTCATCTTCGAAATCACTACATATAAATCCTGCAGAGAAATAAAAAAAATGAGTAAGAGCGATTAATCATAAGATAGATAAGATAAATACAAAACATAAAGTAACACAATCATAATCTCGCCTCTCTGTCCGATGCTTTATCCTCTTTCTCCTCTGTACTCATGTTAGGTAAAGGATTATCATTGAACTTACACCTACTCGATCTTCGCTGTCCTTCCAATTTTTTCCTATCAACTCTTTTTCTCTTTCGCAGCTGAACAGAAACATCACTATTCTCCTGATAGTCATCACCGGAAACCGAATGATTCAGTTTCTTTTTTTCGGCAGGTGATCGTGGCGGGGCCTCAACTGTACACTTTGAATAAGTCAACCCAAGACTCAACAACTTGCGCATCTCCTCATCCGTTGGAACCATATCAACCTGTTAAAGTATATAACGGAATGTGAATGAACGAGGACCATTAGCTGTAATAAAATATGGGATTAATACAATACAGAATTACCGGATGTGGGCCTGAAGGATTCACGAAGAATTGTTTCAGGTGAGTATAACCAAAACTATCTTTGGCATTCCATCTAACCATCCTTGGAATGCAGTCTTCTGTATTTGGAACTAAATGTGACACATGATTGGCCAACCCAGGGATTACCTCATATAGATATCCTGGTGCATTGCAAGTGGGCCTCTTTATCTTGTCAGATTTAAGAAGCGACGTTTTTGCAGAATGGCATCCGTCAACCAAATAGTCAAATGCCCCACGACCCCAATCACAAGATAGAAACTCATGCACATCATCAATAAGATGGAAGTAAGACAAATCTATAGGTTTACTACTGTAATCCTTAGCCAGAAATAGACAGTAAACCATGTACAGGCAGGCTAACTTCAAGGAATCAAGAGCGGAGGTTTTTTTTTTGGCCCCCATCCATTTCTTAACTTTTTATATAGGTCTCTCAATACAATTTTGTTATCACCATCAAATTGTGAAGCATGAAAATCACTACTAGGAGGACAACACGACCCAGTCTTAAAACTCAAGCCAGTCATGAGAGCAAAATCAGTGGGTCCAAATTCTATTAACTGGTTGTTAATTAAGAAAACTAGAGTGCCACGATTCTTAGACAACGGTTGCAAACATTTCAGTAGATGGTTAATTACCTGTCCTTGCAACTGCATGACAGGGAAGGCAAACATATGTCCAAGTGGAGATACCATCAAAATGTTCTTATTTTCGGGTGGATAGGCATTCCTTTATCTCAACCAAGCATTGTAAATAGCATCGTGTTGACACAAGGGCACCTACATCGCGAATTTCACGAAGAATATGAACTAGTAATCAAATACAAACTCGAAGAAGTAAACATTATATTAGCAGAAAATTAAACATCATAAAATTCCGTAATCAAATACAAGATCCATAATCTATCATGCTTATTGTTTCCACAATAATCTTTCTGATGAAATTAATTAAGTACAAAAAATGACTAGATCAAAGTCGAGAGCTCAAATAATCAAAGCCGAGAGCTCAAAAAGAGGAATAAAAACTGAGAGCTCAAATAATCATCCATGGGTTAGAATCATTCACAACCGAGAGCTCAAACCATTGTTCTAGATTGGAAAAAGAATTTCAATATTTCGGCAAGCATGTGTAAATCCATAGGAAGGCACATTAGTTTCAATTGAATTCAAAGTTAACACCTACATTCCATTAATTCAAACAAGTACTACCACATAAAAGATTACCATTATCGTGTAAGAAACTTACCTCCACCTCTGGCGACGAATTTGCAACTCCTCCGGCCACTCTTTTTGCGGTGGTCGTTGTTGCCGGTAGAGTTGACGGTGGTTTCGCTCATGACACCGAAATCAATTGCGTTTTGCCGGTAGGGGTAGATTTTGAAACCAACTTGAAGCTAAAGTGACCTAACTTTTTGCAGATTTTTTCAATTTAAGCAGAAAAAATCCCCAAAATACACTAAATCAAATATGTAACGATGATGAGAAATCAATTCAAGTCGATAGTTCCATTCAATCTAAAATAACATTTCACATGTCTATGCATTTGGGTGAAAGAAGACGATGAAGATTTTGACTCTAAATGTGCTAGGCGATACTTGGACGATACACATATATTCACTCTCGACCCACTTAGTCGACTTCGGCCCAATACCAGGTGGAAAAAAAGTGGTTTCAAATATTTTAATAGCTAATGCCACGTGGCAGAAATCCGGAAGTCGACCTTATCATGCTCAACCCAGCATGGAGGTACCCCATTCCTTTTGATTTTTTTGATGCATCATTCTTCATTTCCTATATTCAATATACAAATATAAAATTATTACATACAAAATAACAAAATTTTACAAATTACATATGCTCATTTTGTCCCCAATTCACCAATCACAAATTCACCATTAAATACAAAATACTCAATCAAATAAACACCAATAACTAACTAATTCCCCCATCATTCATCAACCAAAACTACCAATGTACCAAACCAATCAATCAAAATTAGGCTCTTTACTCCTTAGAGTTTAAAAAAAAAATACATTTAATTTAATAGAAAGTGGAGCAAAAGAGCCGAAGAAGATGAGTGGACTGTGAAGTGCCGAGTGTGAAGTGTGTTGGAATGGCCGGTGAATTTGGCGCAGCGTCGGAGGTGTAGGAGCAGCGCCGTGCAGACTGCTTCTCACTCTGTTTCTTTTTTCTTTTTCCCGTAGTACCTACTGCTGCCCCTTTCTCTATTTAAATTTTTATCTTAATTTCATATAGTGGGCTGTGGGCTTGGGCTTGGGCTTTATTTTATGTTTTTATTATTTTTTGGGGTTGTGGGCTGTGGGCTTCAATAGTACTACTAATTATTTTTTTTGGGTACATTTGTACCCCCTTGTTCTTATGTGTATACTGTATACGCCCCTGATAGCACACTATATTTGACTTTTCAACCCACATTATTCATCCGAATTTACTGTTCATTGCACACGCGGTACTGTTCACGGTTACTGTACACTTTTATTTCTGTTTTTTTTATTTCCATATTTCTTTTTTTCTGTTTTCTTTTTTATTTATTTTTATTTTTTATTTTCCTTTTTTCCCTTTTTTTAAATTTCCCATATTTGTTTCTTTTTTTTTATTTTCCAGATTTTATTTTCTTTTTGTTATTTTCCACATTTTTTTTTTCATCTTCGTTGTTTTCAACATTATCGTGACGAAATGTAATAATTTTGAAACTTTACATTTCTTAGTGATAAAATTTACTTTTTCCAACGACAATAATTACTTTAACGTTTGACTAAAAGTCGAACTTGTCGTATTAAAAAGTAGACATTGTCGTGATGAAATGTAATGATTGGGAAACTTTACGGTTCTTAGTGATAAAGTTTACTTTTTCCAACGACAATAATTACTTTAACATTCGACTAAAAGTAGAACTTGTCGTATTAAAAAGTAGACATTGTCGTGACGAAATGTAATGATTGGGAAACATTACATTTGTTAATGAAAAAGTTTATTTTTTCCAACGACAATAATTACTTTAACGTTCGATTAAAAGTAGAATTTGTCGTATTAAAAAGTAGATATTGTCGTGAAAACATGTATACCTCACTGAAAAAGATGTAAGTGAAAACCAAGATATTTTGGTGTGGTCGAAGGCCAACAAACACAGATTTCCTATCCTTGCACAAATTGTTCGAGATATATTAGCGGTGCCTAGCTATTTCTACAGTTGCTTCGAAGTCGGCTTTTAGCATGGGTGAAAGAGTTCTTGATACTTTTAGGAGTTCCTTATCTATTAAACTTGTAGAGGCTCTCATTTGATCTCAAGATTGATTGAGAAGGTCGAAGGAGCACATCTCGGTTAAAGAAACTTTAGATGACATTGCTAAGCATGAAGAAGATTAGATGTTTAATTTATTTTAATGATTTAACATGTTTTTGTCTTATAAATATTGTGTGATGCTTATTTGCTTTCTTTTTCATTTTATTTTGTAGGTTTGAGAGGGTTATCTATCAATGATGATAATGAAGTCATTCAAACTCAAACCCGAGCACAATCGACGGGCGGAGTGTCTGGCCCTACCCCCATGGAGATTTGAACTTTGAATTGAATTTTATGTTTATTATGGTTGTGAACTTTATGAATTTATGTTTTATGATTTGATGACTTTAACTTGATGTTTGGAATTTGGATTTGGAACTTGTTGTATTGTTGTGTGCTTGAACTTATGGTTGTAAACTTGTGATTTGTGAATTTTTTTCGATTTTTTTTTTGAAATTACAATAAGGTATATATTATACAATCAAATAAATCAATACACCACCATATATGTGAGACCTCTACATCACAAAGTGGGACCATTACACCATCATGCAGGGTGGGACAACTACTCCACCATAAGGTGGGAAATAAACTACACCGCTTGCAAGCGGGATTGAACCCAAGACCTCTCATTAAGGAGAGACTTCCAGCCAATTGAGCTAGGCCTCATCGGCCAATTTTTTTCAATTTTTCCTGCACAATATGTACATTTCAAGGGAATAAACAGTTTTTCTGCACAATCTGTAAACTTAATGTCGGTTTGGGCGGCCCGAAAACGAAACCGACCAGAAGGATACGGTCAGCCTCGGCTCGGCCCAAAAATCTGGGGGGTTTGCCGGCGGTTTGTAATCCTGCAAATTGTCGGCCCGTCGATTTTAGCGGTTCGACTCTGTTTGGGGCCGAAACCGACCGCTGCTCGCCCTACTTAAAAGTAGGCTAAGATAATCGCTGGTGCAGAATATTAAAAGAAGTAGAAACATAATAAAAATACATTTTTTTGGATGTTACAAAAGCATAAAAAAAAGTGTCGTAAAAAAGTTCAAATATTGACGAACCACCAAAAAAAAAAAAAAAAAAAAAACATTATTTTTGGTACAGTAAATTATTTACATTTATTGCTAATGTTTTGGGTCCAATCCAAGCCCGTAATTGGTTAAATCTTCCTACTTCTCTTCTCCCTTTCAACGCCTCTAGCTAGGGCTTTTCGCAATCCTAATTCTGTGAAATTCCTAAATCGCAAGAAATTCTCTGGTCTAGCAATGGATCCTTCATCCTTTGACAACCCTGAATTGCAGCAGCTACTCATGGTAAGAATTTCTCGCTATTTTTCCGAGTTTATGGTCGATTTTTAGTGGTGCATTTATGCATGTGTATCTTTCTCATCAACTTGATGTTGTTTAAATTCAAAATTTGATTTTGAGATGTGAAATTTGTGATAAAGTTGTCCTTTTGTTATTATTAGTATTATTCATATTTTTGATTTGTTGTTGTTGTTGTTGTAGTTGTTTCGGAGTTGTATGCATTCAAAAAAAATATGTGAAGTAATGTGGAGTTTAATTGATCAAGATTAATGAGTGTTTGTTTTAGGGGCATGAACAATTATTTTATGTTCCTGAACAGATTGGTTTGAGCAGTTGAGACTTTTCGAAGCCATGCGGCTATATTACCTGCAATTCTAGTTGCAATCAGCCAAAAAGATGTGATTCATTGTAATTTTGTTGTTTTTCGTCGTCAAATAGTAGTAATTTGAGTTAGCTCTTAGCTGGTTTTTTTTACTCTGGTTGATGGAATTAGTGGAGGGAATGAAGTTCTGTATGTGAGGTTCTCGTTTGTGGTTTTGGATTATTCTCTCAGTTGGCTCATGAATTGGAAACAAGGAGATGCTGATATGCTTATGGCATCGAGAAAATTGACATAATAGCTTGCTGATGAAACCGAGTAACTGAAAGTTTGATACTCAATTGAATAAGAATATTAGCTTCAGATCTGGGATTGATTGTTGTACTCTGTTTAATGTTTGTGCAAAGTAATTGACACTTGAAGTCTGAAAATCTTATCCGCCCCTTTAGGGCTTCGATGTGTGCATGTGCATGTTACTAAGGTTTTGGGACTTTTATGTAATCCCTTTGATATTGTATGCTGAGTTGCTAGATTATTGTGTAACTCATTTATGATGAGTACCAAGATCTACTTAAAACTAGATGTGTAGGCAATGCTGGAGTTATTGCTAAGTAAAATGTTATAATCTCCTCTCACTTCTGTTATTCCACTCTTCCTTTTCTTTTTCCTTCATCGATTCATAATATTATAAAGGATCCTGCATCTATTGAATCGAGAGAATACATGCCAGTTGGTAGAGATACTACATGGTTGGTATATATCAGGAAACAAACACAAAACGTTTAACTTTTTGATTTCTTGTTAAATTATAGTACTGGAAGGAAGCATATCAATGCTGAATTCTTCTTCAGAAATTCCAACTAATTCAAGACTTTCATTATCTCAGTATGGAATCTATGGATCTTAGTTGTGTGAACAGACGCTATTAGAAAATTCTTCCGTGTGATTTTTGTACCAACTTTCACCTACGTGTATGTTAAAACAAAGATTAATATTGGAGAAAATTTTCTGCTCTAGGAATTAGGATGTTAGTGGTGTTGCTGCTGAATGTAACTCTAAATTCGTTCATTCAAGTAATGATCGATCATGGTGTTTTAGCAAGTGCTTATTACAGAAGCAGCAGCACAAAGCTTTTTTGTTGATTATGTGGCTTGGTTAAGTGCTCTAACTGCTTGCATTATCCTTCTCCACAGCAAGAAAAGCAGAAGGCTGCAGTAAACGAGATGATTGGAAAGCTCACTTCTGCCTGCTGGGACAAATGCATTACTGGAACTCCTGGAAGCAGTTTCAGTTCTAGTGAATCTACTTGTCTCAACAACTGTGCTCGACGCTACATGGATATGGCAACCCTCGTCATGAGACGTCTCCAGCAATGAAAGTGCACAGCCAATAATCATTTGGATTTTGATGACTGTTTCTGAATCTGATTTCAATAAAATGAAGTTGCACTGCTCAGTTCTTGCTACATAGGAAGTAGTTTCTGATTTTATTTATTTTATCGTGTGGTTTGTGATCGTCAGTAGTTTCCTGTCTAGTTAGAGTTATCGTCAGTATTTATTGCACAGAGAGAGAGAGAGAGAGAGAGAGAGAGAGAGAGAGAGCAGACTTGCACTAAGAAGAATAGGAAAACCAAATTCTATTGAAACTACATATGCACACATATCAATCTGATGGGAGAAAAAAAAATCTTCAATGCTCTCGAATTGCACGACTTTACAAGTATTGCTGATACTCTGTTACACTATCACCACTATTCAAAACAGTGAGCCGATTCGACCCTATGGCACCGTCTCTGTCATTAGGGTCATCCCACATTGTCTTCCCTTGCAGCCTCTTGGAAACTGCCAAGGTTGTACTGTCAAAACTACCACCAATTGACTGTGAAAGCACTATAGGCTGCTTCTTCTGCACCTTGGCCCGAAAATCGTTCTTCGATTTAGGAATACTGCTACAGAATATGTCCAACAAGTTTCTGACCATCCCTTTGTTGTAGGGGTTGGCGCGCCTGCTATATTGGTATCTGAAGTTCTCATACGTCGTCTGCAGTGACAAAAAACAGTGTTGGAAAATCCACATCGGACATACATAACACAGCCTAATGGAAGTATCGAAATCAAGTTACCTGGTTTGTAGTGATGAGGTAGAGATGGAAGATTGAGAGGCCACCCACAAACCATAGTGCCAAGAAAGTATAAACAATGAGCGCAATGGAAGCTGGAGTTTTAGCCATGGATTTCCATATGGAGCAATTCTCACTGCCCATTATCTTTTTGATGTACACCCAGCAAAACGCATGAACGTACAAGCATAGGAGTGTCGTTGAGAAGACAAACATGTAAAAGAACCGATAATTTCTCTGCATCAAAATCGAGAAATAGTTTAAACAAGATGTGAATGTGAATAAATCTCTCTTAATCCGTTATGTTCACATGGATTGATGTGTAGAACATAGTTAGTTCTAAAACAGCACATGCGTACGACTAAGAGGGTGTTTGGCTGAGCTTAAAACTTCTATAAAACAGCTTATAAGCTCATATATCCTTAATAGTGAACAACTTATAAATTGTTTTAAGGAGCTTAAAAGCTCATCCAAACACCCTCTAAGTGTAACAGAAGAAATACTAAAACAGCAATGGTCGAACTTCTAGAGAGTTATCTTCACTAAATGGAATTTACTAATGCATTTTTTCAACAGTGTTGCACAAAATTCCTAGTCAAGGCGCCACTTATTTATCAGGTTCTGAAATCATGCTTTATATACATACAATGTAGCTAAAATTGTTCTCACACATTTATTACCCCGCATGCATTGATATATATATTTACACGCCATGATGTGTAAGTAAATATATTGGCAAGCTCAATAGATTGGATTAAACTCAATATGTAACAGGTGCCTGAAATATCAAAAACATTACTTACCAGTCCAATGCATTGTCCAACCCAGGGGCAATGATGATCAAATCGTTCCACACAGTTGTCACATATCGAACAATGTGAACAGCGCGGAGGCCTGTACAGCATACAAGTGTCACAATATTTGACTTTCACAGTAGCTCCGTTAATTATAACATCTTTTGTACGAGGCAAACGAGGCGTTTGGCCAATGCCCAATTCCATACTATTATCAAAATTTTCTGGTTCGGGAGGTTGAGCGTTGCGAGGAACGATACCAGGGTCTCTTCCAGAAGTCAACAAAAGCAGCCCCAAAACCTGGAATAGCACATAATGCCAAATATAGATTAGCTTCATCACAGAATACACTTCTACAGTTATACGGTTACAAAGATATATTTTCAGTTCTCTAAAAGCTTTCCAATATTTTTCATATTTTCACCAGCAAAACGCTCTTCTACTTTCTACATGATACACATAATCCGAAGACCATATTTTTGTTGTATAACACACCTTGTCTCAAGTCTTAACGAAGGTCTGTTTCTGTAAACCTTAAGTTGCAACATAACAACAGTAGTTCTAAGTATGAAATTATAGAATATGCTCCTCTGTACTTATCTAATAGGTTGTCCCATTATTCAGTTCTTTGGTCACGAGAAGCTCCTTCAACAGCAACAAATACTAGTTCAGGAAAAGATAAGCTGAAACAATTTTTAAGGGGTCCTTTCGAATTCAACTTGTGAACCTTCTTACAAAGGCTTTAGAACCCGTAGATGTAACGACATTAATAACCTCTTTATATAGAATCGGATGCAGGCCCTAACAAAATGTTGGTTTACAAATGCTGTTGCAAGAAAGAGTTAGATTTTAGGAAGTACATGCTAGGAGGACAGATGTAACGGGTTAAGGGTAGTGGGAGGGGAGGAGTGGACTTGAGAACAGCAAGATAACACATGTCATTTTTAGAGCACCATCAAAAGACAGCCAGAGAGAGCTTCCCAATTCACCACTGGAGTCGAGCTAGTCAATTCAGTGAAAATCCAACAAAATACAACTAGTTGGTGGCTGCACTAATCGAACCATTTCAGGCAAATCTCAAATGTAAGATTTTAGGGTGGGAAATGGAACTTACATATACAGTTGAAACAATAAATACAACCATGACTGCAATCCCCCAATCACCAGAAAAATCATCCATCAGTTTCCTTGCAACGAATATGCAGAAAACAGCAGCAGGAGCAACTATAAGAAATACTGTCAGAGATACTGATCTTATATCTGGGCCAAAAATGAACCTTCCCCCAAGACAGAATTTCTGCAACAGAAATAAACAAATAACCAGCTTCAGAAAGATAATAAAAATTCCCTACAAACGATCGTATCGACTGATAAAGAAAGCTAAGACTTGTTCAAGGTAGAACCAACAACAATTCTCCTCCTCTATTCATAGGCAGTATCCACATTCATACACTTCAAGGGAAAGAAATTCATTCAAAAGCTGAGTTAAAGTGTTTGATCATGGATAAGAAGAAATTTTAGTCATCAAAATATTTTAGTCCAGTGGTAAGAGAAAATGATATGTAAGGTAAGAACAAAATCACAAGCTAATATTCCTTTCCAACTTGCTTTCGCTTATTCCTTAAACAAGCAAATCAAGGAAAAAAGGGCATATCATATCAAAATTTCCCCTACAAACAAATTCAACCAAATTATTTCAAACTAATCCAAAGTCAAGATCAAATATTCAGATTATAGCTCCGGCCTAACGCTCTACCAAAAACAATAAAAAAGTAGATAAAACTCAGATTCAATTGAAAAGGCAGATAAAAAAGGGAATAAAGTGATCGAAGTTACATTACTGCCTTCCCACGCCTTGTATTTCCGGACCATCTCCGCCTCTCCCTCGGCAGCGCCGCCTTGGAGCGCCACTGTATTCATCTCTCTCTCCAACTAAGAATCTGATTTTCAATTGTATCGTAACAAACTATACCCTCTCTCTCTCTCTCTCTCTCTCTCTCTCTCTCTCTCTCTCCAAACAATATTATCCCTCTAGAGAAGAGGAAAAACGAAGTGGAAAATGATGGCTGCGATTAATCAATTGAGCTGCGAAAAAGTCAGCAGAGAGGAATGCAGAGAACCGAAGATTTATGAATTGAATAGTGGAACACGGCATGGAAAGTCTTCCATGGACAGCAAGTTGAAGTTCCACTGCCTATGTGGTTTGACCAAGAGCAGTGACATCAGCCGCCGTTAAGTCGCATCAGATTCCGGCGGCACGCCGGTGGCGAGAGGAGGAGATAACGACAAGGCTACTACTACTTTAGAATTTGTTGCTTCCGAACTTGAGCTATTTATATTCGAAGTGACGGAAACAAAAGTTTATGATTTATATAATTATGGTTTGATTTAAATAACATAAAGAAACTTTAGTTCGTTTATTTGTTTTTTCTTACCTTCAAAATTTGTTCTACATACATGAATTTAATTTTCTTTTGTAACCTTTTCATATGATTTGATTTTCTTTATTTAGTTTATTTGTTTTTTCTTACCTTCAAAAGTTGTTCTACATACATGAATTTAATTTTCTTTTGCAACTTTTTCACATGATTTGATTTAGCAAAAGTTGTATGACTCCTATCTCATGTGTTCTCACGGCGTATCTTTTCATTAAGCTCATTTTACCTTATTTGGACGTATCATATCATATTTTCTAAAATGTAAATACACCGTATAATAAATACATCACTATAACTCAAAAGTTATAATACATGTTACTAAAAAGCTACTAACTTCATCCCCTCTCCTACTTGATGCAACAAAGAGATATCTTCCAAAAATTACTTTATCTTTTCAATTTTATTACAAACAATTCATTTTCTTAACATGTATATCCGACCAAATGATCTTAATGAAAGATACGGAGGGAGAAGTTGATTTTGCGATTTATATTTCCGATAGTAGGAGAAAACTGTCTTTCTATATAAAATTGTCATAAATAACTTGGCAAGTAAAATTTGGCTATTACGCTTCAAATTGAATCCAGTAATTTTTTTTTTCCTTCTGGATTTAACTAATTTTACTATTAATTAATATGAGAACTTATGGTTGTATAGCACATCATTATGGATGAAGCTAGTACATATTTGGTTTATGCTGTTGTTTTTCTCTCGCTTTTATTTTAAGGAACAAAAAAGAAACGAGAAGAAAAGAAAAGAAAAAGATTTATGCTAGCTGATCGAATTTTTAAATTGGGAGGTGTGCTGCGACTATTTCTTCATTATGATGACAATTAAATGAGTTTGTATATGTATAATGTATCGGTAGGTGCAGTAGATGATAATAAAGAATATTGCATAAGTCAAATTTATACTATGATCTCTAAAGGCAAAATTCGATAAAAATATTCGACTTTATACCAAAATTTGGTTTTTTGATAAATTTTTTAATTGTAGTAAAAAATATATCAACCTTCCAATTTGTTGCAATGTATGTTTGGTGACGATTTCCGGCTAAATCGATGCTGATGTGGATCTCCGAAAAGCTGAGATGGCAAAGAAAATTAGATAAAAATACCCGACCTTATACCGAAATCTGGTTTTTTGACAAACCTTTTAACTGTAGCAAAAAATATATTGACCTTTTAATTTGTTGCAATGTCCGTCCGAGTTCAATTTGGGAAAAAAATTAATGGTGACATGTGCAATTCATAATGACGTGGCATTCAAAACGACGTCATTTTAGTTAAAACGACGTCATTTTGATTAAGAATTAAAAAACAAAAAAATTATATTACACATCATTTAAAAATTTCACCTCATTTAAAAATATTACACATCATTTAAAAATATTACCCTCTCTCTCTCTCTCTCTCTCTCTCTCTCTCTCTCTCTCTCTCTCTCTCCCAACCCCTTGCCTCTTCTCCGCCGCATACACCATTCCCACAGTCATCCATCCATCCATCCTTCTCTACCATGGCCTCAATCAACGGCGTCACCGACCACGAGTGCAACTTCGCCGCCTTAAATCCCACCTCCATCCCTTTTTTTTTTAATTCTTAATTAAAACGACATCGTTTTAGTTAAAACGGCGTCGTTTTGAATGTCACGTCATTATGAATTGTACACGTCACCATTAACTTTGAATTTGGACGGATATTGCAACAAATTGAAAGGTCACTATATTTTTTGCTACAATTAAAAGATTTGTCAAAAAACCAGATTTCGGTATAAGGTCAGGTATTTTTATCTAATTTTTCTTGCCATCTCAGCTTTCCGAAGATCTACATCAGCATCGATTTAGCCGGAAATCATCACCGGACAGATATTGCAATAAATTGGAAGGTTGATATATTTTTTGCTACAATTAAAAGGTTTGTCAAAAAATCAAATTTTGGTATAAAGTCGTGTATTTTTATCGAATTTTGCCATCTCTAAATAACAGAAGTGACTCAATTTGACCCGATTTTTGTATACTTTAGTACAACTAATTTAATTAAGTGAAAAATACATGTAATTTTGTTTGAAAATTTTATAAATTTATCCGAGGTTTGATTTTTAGTACCTGAATACAAAAAAAAAAAAAATTAATTCACATTAACTGAAAACTACATCGTGCTATTTAAGACTTATGTGAATAGCCACCTACCAGTGTTAAAACTTTAGTCATCAACAAGCTATCGCGCCATGTGAAGTGGAGAGATATTTGTTCAGCACATCGTTATTTTTCTATTGATCTTAGCTTGTATCCTAGTGATCATATGTATTAAAATTCTAATATGCATATTTTAGTTTGATGCTTTTGCTGAATCTCCTTTACGTTTGGCTACAATTAGAGTATCAAAATGCAAAGGCGTACACATTATTCTAGGATTAATTTATTTCACTCAAGATGTCAATTTAGCTCGAAATCAACGAATTGATCTGAATATACTAGAAAAAAAAAATTAGGATAAAAAATTTATAACCCAAAAAAATTAGCCCAAACTCGATAACATTTGGTGAAAAACAAATGGATTAATCGATTGATATTCCATTTCCATATGGACTTCAGGCGAATGACACGAATAATAAATTGTTGTTAGTTATGCATAAAAATGTGAAAGATAATCTAATGCGATTCAGATTTTGGATTGATTGAACCATGCATGCTTTAAGAGATCTAAAAGAACTTAAGAATAGGATTGTACACGAGCTAAACGCTTCGCAAGCTATTCGGAGCTCGGCTCGAAAAAAGTTCGTCCGAAATTCGTTCGTTTACTAAACGAGTCGAGCTCGAGCCTCAAATCGAGCTCGACAAATTTTTCGAGCCGAGCTCGAGCATACCTATGTTCGGCTCGAAATGCTCGTGAACACGTTCGAGTTCGATAGTAAATGAGCTAGCTCGCGACCATGTTCACGAATATTTTAATACTTTTAATAAATATTTTTTATTTTATTACTTTTTAATATCAATACAAATTAATAAATTTATAATTTTAGATTATCGAGCCGAGCTCGAACGTTCGAGCTCGAGCTAGGGCCAAACGAATATATAGCGAGCCGAGCTCGAACCAAGCTCGAGCTTGGTGATATCTGTCGAGCCGATCTCGAGCTCGAAACATAAAGCTCGAATCGAGCTCGAGCCGAGCTCGAGCTTAAAATTTTTCTAACGAGCCGAGCTCGAGCTTGCCAGTGCTCGGCTCGGCTCGTATACACCCCTACTTAAGAAGCCCGTTTTATTCATTTGCCGAGTTAGAGTTTACCTATATGCAGCGGCGTATCTAATGAGGAACAAGGAGGTACAAATGTACCCAAAAAAAAAATTAGTTATATATATATATATATATATAGGTGAGAGTTCAAATAGAAACTAATTATTCCCTAAAATATGAAAACTTTTTTCTACCGTAAATATTAGTTTATCAATGGTTGTAGATTAATTAGATATGTATCTATTGTACATATTATTTTAAGTTAACAAAGGTGGTTTCGGTCTATGATTTTTTCCGTAACCGTTCTATCCCTTAAATGTAGCAATATTATATATTTTTTGTTTTCCATTATCTAATTATTCCTTTTTCTCAATTACGTTTCTTTTTGTTACCCTTATTTTATAGATTTTTGGTTACCTTTTCTCTTTCATCTTTTAGTTCTTATTTTTTTTATCTGTCATTAACATTCTCTGGTGTTAGCTTCATGAATTTTTTGTTTTTTTCCTTAATATAAAAATTTATTTATTTATTATACAATTTTTCTTATATTTTTTCTATTTTAATTTTTCGTCAGGTGAATTCTTACGATACATGATTACATTGGAATTGGTGTTTAATGAGATGAATATTAATGTTTTGCTTAAATTTCATTTGTTTTTATAATGCTACTTTTCGTATTTTCTATTTGACATAACACTTTCAAGGAAACAATATGCATTATCATATAATATATTTATGCATAATGAAAATTATGAGTTCTAGTAATAATTTCTTCTCTTGTAGAAACTTATAATCTATGCATTTTCAAATATACAATAATGCATACGTATTTATACAATTACGCATTTTCATTATAACCCATTTAAATATTAAAATTATTATATTGTTATGATAATGCATTTTATATATTATAACAATGCATCTTTTAATGACAAATGTAATAACTAAATTTGCATTAACAAATACAGTAAAATCAATTAAAAAAGTTCCAAAACTTATAAAGGTTATTGCATGAATACTAATCAGTAAATGCATAATCTAATGAGAAAAATGCAATACAAAACTCTAAAATGATATTTTCCAATTTATTAATAGTTGTACGTAAATATGCATTATTTAGTGAAGTTGTTGCATAATAAAATATCCCATAATGCATAAGTGAGTGTACATTATAAAAGCTGCAAACTTATACAATTAATTATTAACTAATAAAAAAAATTCACTACAAATTGTTGAGCTTCCACCTGAGATTCCAGATTATGATAAAAGAAAAAAGTATGCAATAAGACACAATGCTTAATCATACAATGGTAATTTCAAGAAATAAGATTTGAGATTTAGGATACCATATATATTACCGTTGAATGGGGGAGTACAAGTAACGAATTTAAGTAAGTTTGATGCATGTGCCCTTCCGTTTAATATAAATGGAAGAAAATAAAATTTTAAAATAATTTGCCATCCACATGTATAGATCTTGACCTTTTATTTTATCTTAGTCTAGGGTGTATAAAAGTTTCTAGGTTTCACTAAATAATAAGTTTTTACCTGAACCCTACCCTATATATATATATATATATATATATATATATATATTGAAGGATATATATTATATTTATACTAAAAATATAAATATTTAATTAATTTGACTACTTTAATTATTATGTATTTTTTTGTACTAGGAAATATAACAAAAAAATTACAAGGAACACTCTAAATTCGTTTATCTAGTCTGTTGTGATGTGTAACTATTAACTACGATGTGTCAAGTCATAATTTTTACTACAGTATTATTTTTTCATATATAATAAAAAATGCACCTAAATTTAAAACGGATCCTATAATAAATCCAAAAAAATCCCCGAATCTTCAACTAACTCTACATATTTATTACTTATTTCGTACCCCAAATCTAAAATCCTAGATACGCTGCTGCATATATGCCTTATATGATAAAGTTTTGATGCTTCTAGTCGTACATATTACAAAAAAAGAAAAAGTGATAAACCTGTTTAAAGAAGTGAGTCATCATGGGAAAATGTATTGAACCATGCAATTTTGCTATTTATTAGGACAAATATTTCATTTCAACCACCACCTAATATAATATAAAGCGGCAACAGCACACTTTAGTTGTAGGGAATTACAAAATACAGTAAATAATTAGGTGGTCCATCATACAAGATGGTTGACTGATATGTATAATTAAATCCTTTTTTTTTTTTTTTTTTTTTTCTTTTGAGTTGGTATATTTACATGATTTATGCGTGGGGGTAATTGAACCAACCATTTTAGTTAAAAATAAAACTGGACCTAACAGCCACTTACTATTATACCCACCTTATTTTCTTGGAATATCTCCAACCTTTTCTCTATAGTATAGCAAGATTTTGCTATACTTTAGAGTAAATTAACATTTCATCTCCAACCATGACTCTATTTCAAAAAAACGTATATTATTTCTTTAATTTTAAACACTATATAAACTTATCTCAATTACTGACAAGATATACTACTAATCAATAACATATGTAATTTTAATTTTCGTAGTTTTTATTATTTTATTATGTAATTTTGTTGGGTTCTAGTAACTTTGTAATTTTAATTTTTTGTATTTTTAGTTATTTTACTACATAATGTCGTATTTTAATTTTAATATCTATATAATCTAATATGTATATATTTAAAGAAATATACTAATAGTAATGCTCTACTAGAGCAATACTATTTATTTCTCTAATATAATTATAGAGCAAGATTGGAAATGAAACTACTCATTCTATTATAAGGCCGAGCTTTATAATAAAGCAAGATTTGGAGATGCTCTTAACCGCATGATTGCAATTATTGTTAGGAAAATATGCATAGCCTTTTAGATACTTTTTTTTACCGAGTTCCATTATTAATGGTCAGTATTCCTTTTCGGGACGTCCCACATAAGTTGGCAATATCCTTTTAAAATCAAACAACTTTCCTTATTACACAATTACATTACTTCACTACTACAACCACATCCAAAAATCAAAATAACTTTATTACACTAATATTATATTCAATAAAAATTCCATCAAATATACCTTTTATTCCTAATTTTCTTTTACTTAATATCCGAAAAAAAAAAGCGAAAGTGGTTATTATAAATGGAACGGAGGAAGTAATACTATCATTCAGGACTAAATCATATTTTGATGCATATATTATCATGATGAGAGTAAACGAGCTATGATGGGCCGTAAAAGGGCCAAAAATAATAAATTATCGGGCTTTTTATGGGACCATAATGGGTAGTCTTTAAATAGAATACAAATGAAGATTATAAAAGGAGAGGTCCTACCGGGAGTCGAACCCAGGTCGCTGGATTCAAAGTCCAGAGTGCTAACCACTACACCATAGAACCTTTTACTTTTTGGATTTATTGTTTCAAATTATAACATCGGCATTTATTAATTGTAAATTTATTTAGTTTTTAATACGTGCCTTATGTGTCAAATTGCAAAATTGTTGAAAGTTCCACAGCTGCAATGCTTGAGATATTATATTAAATTTGTAGTTTCAGTCAAATGTCATGATTTAATATGTAACCTTGATTGAATACTATCGTCGATACATGCTAAAATCTACGACCACGGAAGGGAAGACGTGAATGTCCGGTGAAAGGGATTCTAGCAATATTAAATAAATCAACAGAACACGTAATCTTCGACGTTCAAGTTAATAAATAACGAAGTAAATATTGGAATATACATGACATTAATTAGAGCGAATAGATCGCCGATGCCAATACTCATAGCAAGATCAATGTTGCTTCGAGAGCGGAGACAGTGGTGTTGACTATAGAAGCATGTAATGACGATAGATGTGATGTCGTCAAACTACTCTGACAACTTTTATGAAATCCGAATATATAAGTAACATGATAGAGATGTAGATGGCGATAAAAGAAAGTACTAGATGTGAGTGTGGGAGTCGCCGAGTCACCATCGGAACGGCACGTCTCGTTCGCACCCGCACCCATCCTTCTGACGGACGGGATATTCCTTGACCTCTTCGCCAACTTTGGTCGTCTTTGAGACTGCTTACTGGGCCCTTGGACCCGAGATGGATAAATTTGTTTGACCCATAGATTTGGGCTTATCAAGTTAGGGTAGCCAGTTGGGCCTGCTACTAGATTTTCACATACTACATACATATACTATTATATAGCTCAATATTTTAATGTGCAATCAAATCAATCATTTTTTTTTAGTCGTAGAAACTCGCCGTTACTATTTTCGGTGTGCACTGGGTAAATTTCAATCCTTTGATAATCAAATCAATTCTTATTTCAATAATATGTAGCTTAATTTAAAAGGAGAGTTTATTCACCTTGAAAAAGATTTGAAATAAAAAATAAAAGGAGAGTTTAGTAACATTGTGTAACATTGTCATAAAGCATATTTTTTTCTCATTGCCTTATTATATCACGAAAACAGTAATAGTAGCCAATTTTCTATTTCAAGTTCTGCATAAATTATGTATTATCGTTTTAAAGCATATAATATTCCGAAAAAGTAGTCTATGCATATTTCGTACAATTTAATTCAACCAGTTAAACGTAGAAAATAACTTTATTGGAAGAATTTCTACTAGCTAGCTAAATGTCTTTTTCAAGTTATAAATAAAATAATATTATGTTGAAAAGCAAATGAGATATCAAAATGGAAAGAAAGCGACAAGCACAAAAGGAAAACGAAACAGTTATTCGGAACATAAAACATGTGGTGTAACAATTTAACATATTAAGTTAACGTAGTTAGAGAATATGTACTGAAAAATTAAAAATAAAAACAATGGAAATGGTTGCACCGCTTTGATTAATTTGAGGTTGGGGGCAAATAGGAAACACATAGTACAAATCAGTAATTAACTCTTTTAGGGTTATTTTGGGTATTTGCAAATATAAAATGATTCTTTGTGATATTTATATTATCAAAATTATGTGTGAATAATAGTTTGTTTATAATCCCTCAAAAAAAGAAGAAGAAAGAATAGTTAGTTTATAAAAACTGCGTGAAGGCGTAATGCAAAACTTTAAAAAGGGGGAAAAGAGAATAGAAAAGAATTAGTTTACGACATAAAAATTAAAGGAGGGAAGAAAACTTTTTAATCCATTCAAGAAGACCACTAGAAAATATCTGAGACCAACAATCGTGAAAGTAATAAACTAAGCATGAAGATCAAATCTATGTTAAATTTATTAAACCATCGATATTTACTTATTAATTTATAATATGCCAAATTTTTCACATAAGCCATTGCAATTGGTATGCCGATTCTTGTTAGACATTATTTAATATGCACTCACTATTATAATTAAAGATTAGAGATTAGAGATTAGAGATTACACCAATAAAGGAAATCTTATCCTCCTATTTAAGTACAATAATACATCCAACTTTTTGCCTACCATTTGAGCATAGCTTTGTTGAACGACAGAAGGCACGGTAACATTGATTCTCAAATGTTATATGCGACTATTGATATAATTGGTAATTAAGTTAGATCATGCCTAATAAATAAGTAGACGACATGGAGAATTAATTAGTTAGAGCGAGGGGTCTCCTCTTATTGCTTTGAATGTTAAGTTAATTTCAAATTAAGATCTCATCTTTGGTATTTTTTGTCATTTAGACTAAAATTTTGAAACATTGAGAATATATTAAATATTTTTTTTGTAAAAATTCGATGTACCATGTTTTTTCCGTCTCGGATAAGTTGGTTGGTGCATACAATTTTGTTAGAGGTAATGTAGTACTATATAATAAATCTTTCAAAATGGCGCCGCTTTGGGGATATATATGATCGAAATGTTATAATTCTTCAATACTTAGATTTATATACAAAATATCACTGTGTTGAGATATTTATAACGACGACTATTACAGAACAACTCAAATCAACACCAAGTAAGGATTTGAGACGGGCGTATTGGGATTTTTTCTAGAGTTAATTTCTAAGGCTCTCCGCAGCAGGTGTCTCGTCCGCTGTCTCGAGATAGCGGCGGCGACGAGACACGCCGCTGCAGCTCCGCCTGTCTCGAGGCTGTCCCGAGCCGACGAGACCGTCTCGAGTCGGCGCATGTATTACACGCGCTAGATTTTTTTTTTTAAATCGGCGCGTGCATTGCACGCGCCATACATTAAAAAAAAAAAAAGCAAAATTCGGACAACGGCTATGTTTTTCAAACGGGTAAAAACGGCTAGTTTGCCGATTTAATTTTTTTTTTAATTCCCACATTTACAACTATAAATATCATATTTCATCACACCACATTCACACCATATTCATACCTCAAATCTCCATTTTCTCCTACAATTCTATCTTTTTTTCGCATCAAAAACTCATTTCATCTCGCAAATGGATCCTAACAATCCATGGTCGTCGTCGTGGTGTCCGCCTAAAATGGCGGACGACGGGCAATACGGAGAATATACCAGGGCGGGGCTTGACTCTATCAACCTCAACTCGTCCGTCGGCGAGTCCTTCCACACCGTGATCGGCGACGAGGATAGTCCATCGTCCGAGCTGGCACAGGCCATAAGCAAGGGGAAGCACCGGCCCAAAGGCAAGGGAAAGGCTATCGCAAATGTCCCTCCACCTTCTCGTCCGGCGGCCGACGCCAAACCAAAGAGGCGCAGTTACACGGTGGAACAAGGCACCGCCGTCGCCCAAATCTGGAAAGAGGAGACGTGCAACTCCATCCTCGGACGAGATCAAAGTGGCGACAAGTACTGGGGGCGTGTGGCGGAGAGGTACAACGCCATGTTCAACGACGACCTCAACACAAAGACAGTGAAGAGCTTCTTCGACCGGATCTCCCACTGGGTGAAGGAGTGGATGATAGCCTTCGAGAAGGCGGAGAAGAAAAGACCCAGCGGCGCCTCCGACGACATGGTCAGGGACGCGGCCCAAGCGTTATACAGCGCCCATGAAGGGAGCACCTTCAAGCATTTTGGTGCCTGAGAAATTTTGGTGGACTACCCCAAATTCCTCCACCAAGAATTTCCCGACGTTCCGTCCATGAAGCGGACGAAGAACACGGTAGAAGGCGCCTACACCTCATCTGGAACGCTGCACGGATCGAGTGAGCCAACAGAAGAGAAAAGCTCGGCTCCCCCCGCCCACAGGGACGAGACGCGGCAAAGGCGGAGGCGAGGGCGGCCAAAGGAAAGGGAAAGAAGAAGGTCAGCGAGGAGGCGGAGTTCGTTGGGTTGGTCGACTCAACAAATGAAAGGCTAAGCAACATCATCGCGGCGAAGAAAAACCTCGCCGAGGCAATGAGGGATCGTGCTCGGGCGAAGCAAGACGCTGTTGATGCAAGGATCATCAACACGGATGCGTCAAACTACACGCCGGAGCAGATGGAGCTCCATATGATGATGGTTGCCGACATCAAGCGCCGCCGCGGATGGGCTTAGTTTTATTTCCAACGGCTATGTTTTTTAAATATTGTAGTATTGTTTTTTTTATTATTTCGAGTAATGTAATTTTTTATTTCTAGTAATGTATTTTTATTTAAATTAATGAAATTTTTAAATTTTCTAATTTTCTTATTAAAATTAATGCAAAATAGAAATTCAGAAATTCCTTAGAGACACTCCTTAGAAACAGCCCTACTGCAAATCACTGTCTCTATCTCCAAAAAATCCTTAAAAATACCCCTTAGAGACACCACCAATGCAGGTAATCTAAGTTGTGTGGCTATATATATAGCAAATAAACATCAAATAAATAAATATACAAGGACAAAAACGAGGGATGTGGATTGAATCACCCCCTTTTGCTTTCGACACAAATAATCGGTATTGTTGATACCCTACATATGTGCAATGTATATTTGGACTTAATTATTTAGCATCTACAATCCATAAATATTTATTAATTCAATAATAAAAATTTATTTAATTAGATTTAACATCCAATTTTTGTAAATGTCTTGTGTTAGTAAACAAGTGGCTCGTTGTCCATATCGGGGTGTTCCATAACAAGTGACATGTTTCCAAATAAGGAAATAATTAACCCTTCAAAAGTTATAGATCGTACTACTTTAACCAATTTTTACTCTTCACCTTAATACCCGTGCCCAAATGAAATGAGCCACTTGTTATGGAACATAAGGAGTGCTCCCTCTATTTTTTTATAAGTGTCCCCCGCCGTCAAAATACACATACCAAGGAACTTGATAAGTTACTATTTTTATCTATAATTATTGCCTAGAAAATTTAAAAAGTAAATAATTAGCATTTATTATTGAAGTAAAATGAAAGTTTTGCATAATTCTTTCCAAAATTTGTATCAATTTTTTCAAAGTTAAGAAATAGGACACTTATTTGGCAAGAAGAAAAAATCAAAATAGGACACTTATAGAAAAAACGGAGGGAGTACTAGTTAAAGGTGCCACCTTGCAGTAAAAGAGGCAGACATTTGTGCCACAATTTATTGAGATCAATATCGCAGTAAAAGAGGCTGGTTGATAGGGCGCAATAGCATTTGCTGATACACATCTAATCCTCACACACATATACTATACTATAAAGATTCGCTTGTCTCCGAATAAGTGTAAATTTCAAACATAATTTTTATTTTAGGATAAATAATACTATATTCTACAATTTTACAGAAAATAATAGTATATATATTAAATTTTCCATTTTATCATTACTACTATGAGTATGTTTACTTTGGTCGTAAGTTTATTATGGGAGATGGAGAGGAAAGAAAATTATCACCTGTTAAATCCCTCATTTCTTATCCTTACTTTCCAGTATATCAAAATTTCACTCTTTCTTATTCCTTCTTTTCATTCCAATGAGAAAAATATTATCACCTTGGAGTGAATAGAAGAAATACTAGAGGAAAAAATTCTACTAATTTATGAAAATGAGGGATATGCAAATAAATAAGAAAGGTTAAATTCTATTTTTTTTTTATGTCGTGGGAACCCGCAGCTGCTACTTTCGGTGCGCATTGAGTAAACCCTCGTCCCTTATACAATAGCCTGCAAACCACACAGGGCAGATAAACCACAATTTTCAAGTACAGGTATGACATACTCGACCTATAGAAGCGTGTCAAGAAAGGTTAAATTCTAATCTATGAAAAGGATGGATAAGAAATGAGGGAGTTAAGATTTTCTTATTTTCTCATAATAAATTTACAACTAAAGTAAATACACCTTATGACTTTTTATGAGTAAATTTATCCGTTTCTTTTGTAGAGAAATTTTGACGGTTGTATTCGAATTGAATCACCATCTTCTAAAAAGGTCATTTAAATACATGATGTTTATTGGGGCAAATGAAAAATTTCAACTACGTACACTTATTGGGAGAGGAAGAAGTAGAAGAAACCTCGCTACATGAAAGGTTTTGTACAATATTCATAGTAAATTCAATCGAGTGGTTAAACCTTGATTATGATTAGGCGGCAGTCTTGTGCACACATTTTAGTATTATTATAGTGACATATGTGGGTGCACTGCAGGGGATGAGAGCTAATCGAATTTGAGAGATGTACTTGGCCGACCAAAGCTCTATAAAAAGTTTAGGATATATATAAGCTCTTTTTATACAAGTGTTTGGCAAAATTAAATTAACTTACTATAAGATTTAAAAATAATTAAGCTCCAACGACTTAGAAGGTAAATAAAAAAAAAAGGAAAATTTTATTCGGTCACATTATGACTGGCTACACGCGTTAAAAAAAATAGCGTAAAAATACAAATAGTCACATTTCCCCTTAAGAGTTTATGATTTTTCAATTAAATATTAACTTTTTTAACTTATGTGGCTGACCACCGTGTGTCTAATTAGGAGTACAACAACAAAAAAACAAACGTTTATTTGCTCCGTAATTAATGTATTAATAACCTCGTGCAAAATCTTATAACTAATAATGTATTAATTGGAGCTCATAAGCTCTTTAAATTAAGTTTAGACAAACGCCTTCTACCAATAATAGTGAATTATATAATCCCTTTTAGAACTTTTAATTTATTAGTAATAAATTAATGTTTGCAAACCCTTATAGGTAAGTGCTTATTCCACTGAATACTGAATGAAAAGGAACGGACTTGATTGATTAGGATAGGGATATGTATGTTAATTAATTTGGTCCTTAACACGATCAAATGTTCTATAGTATTCATCTCAATATTACTTGATTTTCTTTTCTTACTGATTAAATGCAAAATGAAAGATTCTCGAATACTCCCCTAAAATGAAATATTATAATTTTCAGGATCACTAAATATGGATATATTAAGGAAAAATAAAGAAAATATGAGAACTTTTCTCATACTTAACCGGGAGGTTTTGTGGAATATATCACACAATATATTACTTAAAATAGAAATAGATAAAAGTTTTTCTAGTTAATTAGTTGAATTTTCTTAGGGTTCTTCTAATGATTGACTGATAAGTACAAGATTTGGTAATAAAAGTGAAGAAATGTTTAAACATAAATATCAACAAATTTAATTAATCATCATACGTGTAGATTAATAACTTAATACACGTACGTAGTATTTTGAATTTCTTTAATGTAGACACAAAACATAATACTATGTTATATGTGTAGTTGTATATATTGTTTTTTAAACAATGGTGGGATTCAAACTTAACGTGGTACCATTCAATAGTCGAAGAATGTAAAATGCAAATATTTTGAATAATAGTCTAGGACTTCGTGGGCAAGTTTATGTAAAATTTGTTTAGCGGTCAGGTTTTTTATATGTTAATGATCATACTTTTTCTTAAAACCGTAAATATGTCAATAATTGAGATCCATTTGCTTGAAATTCCGTATATGCAGACAACTCATGCATCCATAATATCTTCTTTATATAGCCCTTCTCTGCCCTCAAATCTTCATCAAACTTCGGAATTCAAGAACTTGGCCCGGGTTTTCTCTCTCCTAATTTTAATTGTATTCCAGATATATATAGAGAGAGAGAGAGGGGGGTCTATTTTCACCATGCAGACTCCAATTGTATTCATCTTTGGTATTTTAGGTAACTATTGATCAAAATTTAAATTACTTAAATATATATATAGCCACATCAAATGTAGTAACACACAATTTCATATTGATGATCGAGTTTCTTGATTATGTAGGTAACATAGTTTCATTTTTGGTGTATCTTGCCCCAGCGTAAGTTATCTCTCTCCATTCTATAGTGTTCAAATATATATAGTTCCTATATACTACTTATAAGTATGGGTTATTGATTTTAAATAAATGATGTCACATGCAGGCCTACATTCCATAGAATCGTGAAGAAGAAATCAACTGAAGAATTTCAATGTGTACCATATGTGGTTGCATTATTCAGCAGTATGCTATGGATTTATTATGCAACTCTCAAATCAAATGAGACTCTTCTCATCACTATCAACTCCTTTGGCTGTTTTGTGGAGACTATTTACATCACCATTTACATAATTTTTGCATCCAAAAATGCTAGGGTAATTGTCCAAATTAATCTAGCAAGATTATATATAAATCATCATAAATAATACTATTTACTTGATATTAATTTTCTTATAGTAGTAGTATACAATTAATTAATTAATATATTTATGATGTTGATTTTGCATGCAGCTAAGGGCTCTCAAGCTGACTCTGCTTCTTGACTTTATTGGTTTCGGCTCGATTATGTTATTCACTCTGTTTCTCGCAAAAGGACCTCAACGAGTTGAGGTTCTGGGATGGATATGCGTAGCATTATCTGCAATTGTGTATGTCGCGCCTTTGGCTATCATGGTAACCACCTGCACTATATATACCATCTTCTGCTGCACTATCTATCATGCATCCAATTTAACTATACACTTATATTATATTTGTAATCTTAATCAATCTAGTTAATAGAAATAAATTAATAAAAATATACTACTAGTATATAATACGAATTCAACATATATATTATGATATTTTTTATTTGGCCATGCAGAAACAAGTTATTCGAACAAAAAGTGTAGAGTTCATGCCAATCTCACTTTCAATTGCTCTTGTGTTGAATGCTGTGATGTGGTTTTTCTATGGCTTACTGCTCAAGGACTTCTACATTGCGGTAAATATTAGTACTCCACTTAATTTATCTTTACTTTTGGTGATATCATACATACATACATACATACATACATACGGTGGGATTTTATTTGATTTTAACTGCTGTAATTTTCTAGGTTCCTAACACGGTGGGATTCATCTTTGGACTTCTCCAAATAATTCTATATCTTATTTACAAGAACATCAAGATAGACTATGGCGAAGAACATAAACTTCCAACTACGATCAAGCCCGAAACCACGTCGAATTGTGATCAGATACACCCTATTTGCTCTCTACCTATTCAAGATGATCAAACTTTGGAAATTATCACAGTCTTAGCTGAAATTGGCGGCCAAACTGTTGCAGACCCCGACCCCGACCCCAAACAAACAACTGTGGATTCTCATGATGAGCCTAATTAAATTATACACGTGATTAAAGGTGATGGCCTTTTTTGTTAACACGTAAAATCAAGGTTTTGTTAGGCCTTAATGCTCAAAAGATGTTTGCTGGTAATTTTGCAGGTTACCTAAAATATTGATGTAAAATTTCTCATGCATCTTACTTTTTCATCTCATCTTTTGTAAAATGTGTTTAAATATAAATCTAATAAGATTTGCTGCAATCCACTGCCGAAATCGCCACGTCCCTTTCAATTGCTTTTTAACTTCAAATTATATAAGTTTAATAAAGAAGGGTAGTGCTATTTGAACACATTGTAATACACCATACAAGTTCAAAATTAATATAAGTTTTGAAAATAGAAATATATTCTAATTAGGAAAGCATAAACTTTTTTGGGGGAAATATGATTATTTCAATTTTTATAGTTAACTTTCTTTTTTCTACACGTGTGAACCACCGTGTGACTGAATAGATTTATTGATAAAGTAACTAGGACTCTGGCCTTGGTACGTACGACATGCATTAATTACATGATGTCACATATCAATCATTGGTGGAGTAATAAATTTGTTATTATAATAAAATTATAAATTCAAATTTCACCAACATATTTTCTTAAATTGATATATAAGATACATGCCATAGTTTTTAAAAAAAAACTTACTAATCATATTTTTATCCTAATTTCATCTTAGTAATAAGTAATTTTTGGAGAGCTAGAATTTTAAAAGTGATTAAGGAAAATTACGTTTATGTATTTAAGCAAAATTTGAACAGACAAGACAAGATTACAGTTGTATATATAGAAGTGAAAAAAATACAAACTCAAACTAAAAATATAATTAAAAAAAAAAATGTTAGGATGATCACGGAGGTTGCCTGACCTTTGCATACCGGACGATTTAGTGTTTACCATGGAAAAATTTATAATTCAAATAACAATAATTTTATTTGGACATACTATGTCTGGACATACGCGCTTGAAATAGGAAAAATATTATATGGCCACCTTCAAAATTTCTTTCTTACTCAGACTCCTTCCGAAATATCGATCTCACGTACACCTGCTCTCAAAATTTACTCTCATCCACACCCAAATCCTAAACTTGTGAATTTAAATTAGAATGAAACTTTATAATTAAATTAAAAAATTGTATATTTATTAATAATCAAACTATCGAAACTATAAAATTAAATTATTAATTAAAAATTTTTGTCGAATCCGTATTGTTACCATCGTATATCTGGACATAATATATATCCAAATAGCCTACCCTTCAAATAAAATCACATAAAAGTGGGCCACGTATAGTTCGATCACGAATGTGAATTTGGAAAATGAAAATCACGTTATTTTAGTGTACTTACCGTAATACTAAATTTTGGTGAGAGAAAAGCGATTCAATATTAATTTATGTGGCTGTGGATCTTCCAACAAAAAATAAATCGTGATGTTCTGTGGGACCCAAAAGCAGCAACTAGTACATTTTTTTTATAGGGCCCAAAAATAAAATACTACTATTATTAGTTACCTCGTACAAGTATCCAAATTCGAAAATATGAGTACTTTGCTAAAAAAAAAGAAAAAATATCAGTACGAATTACTCACTCTCTCAATTAATCAAATGTTTACTTACTCATATTTTTTTTATTCATAAATTAAATATTTATATAATTTTTTGTACAATCATACTTTCTTACTTTTCTTTTATTTACAATTTTTTGACATTGATGACCCTATTTCACAATACTTTATTTCTATCTTTTTTATCATCACAACAACTTTATTTCTACTTTTTGTTTAAATCACCAAATTTTTTTGTCATTATTACGGTTTTTTTTGTCATTACCTAATTACCCTACATTCTAACTTTTACTCACTCAAAACAACTTGAACAGTTTTTCTTAATCTGCATGCCGGGACCCAAATGAGCATTTGATTTTTGGACGGAGAGAGTAATACTTAAAGAGATTTTGATAAAATAATCACAAATTTAGGTGTCTTTACCAATATTTTAAAAACCGGACCAGAAATCGAACTGGTAAGACCTCCAGATCATGGTTCAACCGGTTCAGCCGATTGAGCCGTGATTGAACCGTCTAATCAAACTGTTCAATAAATAAATAAAAAATAATCATTAAATAGATCATTAATATTACTCCCTCCGTTCGTGAAAAAGTGTCCTACTTACCACATTATTTTTGTTCACCAAAAAGTGTCCTACTCTGCTTTTTGTACAATACTACTCTCTTTACTTTCCTAAAATTACTATCCTTTGCCATTGTTGGACCCACCTTTTTTAATTAACCCAAAAACTTAACCACTAATTATTTATTTAATTAATCCCTAAATATAACCCACTAAACACCCTAGCCCAAATCCATTTCTGGATCAAAACACTTGAACCCCCCGGCGCAAATCCATTTCTGGAAACCCTAGATCTATCAATTTCTCCTCCAAATCTCTGTATCTCTCCATTTCTCTAGAACCCTCCTCTGCGGCGATGACGAACTCCAAACAACATCTTCTTCCCACCTCTAAAATTTCTCAATGGCTTCCCAAATCTTCGTTGAATTTGGATGATTTGTCTATCCCATTTGCAACTCATCTTTCTCTGATTCCTACTCAATCATGGGAATTGGATTCAAGCGAAGTGGTCCCTCAAACTTTGATGGAACCCGCTGAATCACTGCCACCATCTGAATCGTGGCAAAGCGAAGTTGTGGAGTCGTCCTTCAGTCCGTCACGATCTGAGTAAATCGATGCTCTCATCGATTTCTGTTATGTTTCACCGGCGAGATCTGACATCGGAAACTTGGTCTCGGAATCTCCATTGACGGCGGTGGATTCAGTTCTGCCATCCTTTGAATTTGAGATTGTGCTGCCTGAGGATCCTTATTTCTTCTTAATTTCTGAATGTGCAAAATATCGGGCCAAGATTGCAGCCATCGAAGCATAGACTGCTGATCGTCGCTCCAGCACCGATGAGGAACTCCCCCCACCACAAAAATTGTGGTCTTGAGCGAAGAATGGATACTGCGGCCAATGAGGCCTTTTTGCCTTTGTGTATTGCGACTTCTGTGATCAGGTTATTGCGTTCTTATATACTCAATTTTAAGGTTTATGGGGGCTGGTAATGCCATCTTGTTGAAATTTCTGGTTTGTTGCTGTGACTTGTTGAAATTTATGGAAAGCCCAAATCCATTTCTGGATCAAAACACTCGAACCCCCCGACGCAAATCCATTTCTGAAAACCCTAGATCTATCAATTCTCCTCCAAATCTCTATATCTCTCCATTTCTCTAGAACCCTCCTCTACGGCGATGACGAACTCCAAACAACATCTTCTTCACACCTCTAAAATTCCTCAATGGCTTCCCGAATCTTTGTTGAATTTGGATGATTTGTCTATCCCAATTGCAACTCATCTTTCTCCGATTTCTACTCAATCATGGGAATTGGATTCAAGCGAAGTGGTCCCTCAAACTTTGATGGAGCCTACTGAATCACTGCCACCATCTGAATCGTGGCAAAGCGAAGTTGTGAAGTAGTCCTTCAGTCCGTCACGATTTGAGAAAATCGATGCTCTCATCGATTTCTGTTATGTTTCGCCAGTGAGATCTGACCTCGAGAACTTGGTCTCGGAATCTCCATTGATGGCGGTGGATTTAGTTCTGCCACCCTTTGGTTTTGAGATTGTGCTGCCTGATTTCTTCTTGATTTCTGAATGTGCAAAATATCGGGCCAAGGTTGCAGCCATCGAAGCATGGACTGCTGACCGTCGCTCCAGCGCCGATGAGGAACTCCCCCCACCACAAATTGTGGTCTTGAGCGAAGAATGGATACTGCGGACAGTGGGGCTTTTTTGCCCTTGTGTATTGCGACTTCTGTGATTAGGTTATTGCGTTCTTATATACTCAATTTTAAGGTTTATGGGGGCTGATGATGCCATCTTGTTGAAATTTCTGGTTTATTGCTGTGACTTGTTGCCTATGATGCATGCTATTGGGGCTGGTGATGCCATCTTGCTGAAATTTCTGTTTCCTTGATGTGAGTTGTTGCCTTTGATGCCTGAATATAGTGATGCCTATGATTCCTGAATTATGATGCCTGAAACTACATTGACAGGTTTTCCCCAGCTGTTTTGGGTTGATGCAGCCTTCCACACTCGAAAAACAGGTCTCACATCAACCAGGAACAGAAGAACAACTTCTTTTTTGGCGCCATATCGAAGAGTGTTGTCGTGGTTGTTTCGAAGAAGCCACTGTGCAAGCAGATTTCATGTTTCATCTGTCAGATTTTTGCCAGTTTCTTCTTTTCTTCATTCCTGCTTCTCTTTGTAGATTTGGTGTAATGAATGTTGTAATGCATGACGTGTATTTAAGGCTTTATGTAGTAGGTGACTGCCTTTGAAATTCCCTCCTTAAACTTCCCTCCATTGTAAATTGTGTGGGAAAGTTTGAAATTAGTGTAAAAATCTTGAATAATTCAATGAAATTCTCTCATTTTTTTGTCACATCATAAATTTGTTTTAAGTACATCTTTTATGTTTTCATTTTGCATGTATTGGTTTCCCACATAACAATTCTTACTTTTGTAAATGTTGATAAAGAAAACGAAAAGTAGCAAATAAAGAAAAAAAATGTTTACACAATAATGAACAGTAAAGAAGAAAAAAAAAACCCGAAGAAAAAAATGCATTGACAGTGAAGAAAAATGAAAACAATAAAGGAAAAAAATACTTAGAAATGAGAAGGAAAAAAAAGAGAAACAATAAAGTAAACATGGATTAACAATTTAAACAAGTTTATTAACACTACCCCTACATTCTAATTTTTACCCACTAAAAATAATTTTACCAATTTAAACAACTTTATTAACACACAATGGGACACTCTTTCGTGAATGGAGGGAGTACAATAATACAAAATTTATAGCTAATAAATAATAATTAATCATAAATACACATTAAAATTCATAATATACAGTTATATAGTGCATTTTTTTTACATATTTATATATATTACTCCCTCCGTCCCGGTTGATGATCTGTTTTTCTTTTTGGGTGTCCCGCTATTAATGACTTTTTTTGGACTATTTTTACCTAAAATCACTTTACTGACTTATAAATCATTTTATGGACCTATAAAAACCTATAAATCACTTTATTAACAAGAATTGAATATCCAAAAATTATACTAAACATGTGGGACACTACCATTTCATCACTAATTCCTTTCTTCTTAATTTCCATGCCAAAAGAAAATATGTCATTAATACCCAGAGGAAGGAATATGTGTTATATTTTAATGCAAAAATGATTAATAATCGAAAGTAGATATAAGCAATAAATTGGAACTTGGACATGCTTCATATTGTTTCGAACCAAATAAATAATAAAAATAGTCAGATTAATAACAAATGGCTTATTGGTGGTGTGTTAAAAGCCTTTGGGCTTAATATGGAGGTCACTTGTTCAATTCATTCAACCAATATTTTCAATTTTTGGTGACCCAGGCGGTTTGTAAAACCACCACCGGTTCACGGTTCTAGCAATCCAATACCGGTTTTGACCCACACCGATTTGATAAGAGCTAACTGGATCGGTACTAAGTTTGGTTCCCAGTCTCCCAGTCGATCTGGTCCGAGTTTTAAAAGATTGGTTTTTACAATTTACGTGATTCGTACAACTTTGTAAATTAAAATAAAGGTTTTATACCTTCTGTAATTATAACCTTATCATTTTTTCGGTGGTCGAGCAATGACATGGCGCCTATATGAGCCGAATAATATGATATCGATTTGTTGAAGCCCTTAAACGGCGTTTGTGTGCTTAATAAAGCATATAATAGAAAAAAATTAGAAATTTGATAATTTAGGAGATGTTTGAGCTCATTTATGTGGTTTATTAAGCACACAAATGCCATTTAAAGGGCTTAAGCAAAACAACATCGTATTATTGGTTCATGTTGACATCCACATCATCGTTCTAACCGCAGTAAAAATTGGACATCTCAATTATTGTTTTTTTTTAATTTCAATTAAAAAATTACACTATAAAATTTATGATTTAATTTGTCAAGGTTTAAAAGTTAAATTAAAATTACAAAAACATCAAAAGTTTCTAATTTATTTACCCTTTCTTAACGAGTCCGGGGAAGAAATAAAGCCACGCAGTATTCATAAGCAAATTTGAAGGCATACTTAGTAATTTTGCTGGTATTATGTTTAGATTTGATTAGGCGTATAGTTTGGCAATTTTGACCAAATTCATTAAGTGCTCTAATACAGCTTAATTATTGGATTACGATTGCGTTCTGTAATGTGTCATAATTCAAGATCACCGGATAATTCCGTTTTCAATTAATAAAGTCATTACATAAAGATCATGCATTAGCTAATCAAACTATTCCTTGATTAAAGGTAAATGATTTTAATGAACTTTATGAGTGAAGATAACGTACGTTTGGTTTTATTAATTGCGCTACTACAGTAGCCTAATGATCTTATCTTATTAGTTGTAAAATTTTCCTATCCCCTTCCTAAAAATGGTAATGTTCATTGAAAGAGAGTATTTGCTGCATTTATCACCATACTTTCCCTAGTCGCTACTCAAGATTCATACAACATATGTAAATCATGTATTTATATACGAGAGATAAATTATTGCATAAATAAAATGTTTCTCTTATACGACAAGTGAGTTGGATATTTGTGGTTGGTCAGAAAACATATGAAAAATATGGGAGGAGCTTTGGTTGCTAACTGGAGTATTTTTTTCCTCATTGTGGTGATTCCTTTTTTTTGTGTAAGTGGAAGTCAATATGAAAGTTCTTTAATTTAGTTCACCGGTCGCATACAACGTTTATTTATTTATTTTATAATTAATATTTAATTAATTCTAACTGAGGCTCAATGAACTTTTATTAAAGCTTTTAACAAACTCTAATTAATAATTAATAAATCATATTTAAGAATAATAAAATTAGAATTGATAAACACTAATTTTTTATGAACTACCCGTTAATCACCCTTAATTATCCATAATTACGACCAAACTCTACGGTCAGATTGGTTGTACCCCAAACATTTACCATAGACATAATGTGAGATTTTTCAGCGAGTTAAAGAAGATCCTTATGTTATGTGTAGAGCTTTATTTTGATAATATTGAAATCAAATACCTAATTGGATGCAAATAGTATATGTTATTACCTTTTGTGCAATTTTGACCCCAATCTTATGTCTCCACTTGTAAATGTATGAGTGTGATCGATTAGTTATGGTTATGAAATTTGATACCACTTAAGCTTGTTACTACAATTTACAAGAAAGCCCAATGCTGGCAGCGGCCGCGCCGACCTACTCCAATCATACCGAATAGCTCATGTATATATATAAAATCTCCCAATCATTTTAAGGTGCACAATTGATATATTTTTATAATGTACACTCGTTATGGTATTTAATTTATATATATATATATATATTTAAGATTCTCTATCACAATCATGCATTCACTTGAGAATCGAAGTATTATGCTAATAATTGTGAACACAAATGGTGCCAAATTAATCAAGTAATTAAAAAGACAAACAAATTTGAGAATAGTGCATTAAACCTATAGTTTAGTTTGATGCTTATGGGTGTATCTCTATTTATATATAGCTAGGATTAATTAGTGTATAATTTATTGTCTGACCTCTGGATTGACTCGCAAAATGGCATGATCTTTTAAAAGAAAAATAAAAACTGTGACATTTCGAAGAAATTGCAAATATGCCATGTAACGAGCTAAATAATGACACGGCAGGCCTGAAAACTCACCTCAAAATTCACACGTCACTAAAAGTTACTACGAAAAATAAGTACATATTATCAAAGCTTTTCAATCAAATTTATCTTTTGTCTTAACTTAAAAAAAGAATCAAAATTTTATATTTTCACGCATATTTCTAATTAAGTCGTATCATTTTTTGCAACTAGGCCAAAGACAAGACCATAAGAGCTATAATTAAATATACTACTAAAATATACTCCCTCCTACTTTAACTATAAGTAGTTTAGAGTTTTCCAATCTTTTGTTTATCAAATGTACGTCGTTTTACATTTTTCTTCCCAAATTGACATTAATGATCATCTCTTGTATTCATAACATCTTAGCACATTTGCTCTATCCAATTAATTTATCATGTTTCCACCACAACGTTTGATATTAATAAATAAGGTTAATTAGGGACAATTTTTTTATAATTTATTATGTGCCCAAGTACAATATAAGCCTCTATTGGAAATGATTACGGAGATATGATGAAGTATCGAAATTCATATAGTAATAAATTGATGAGCATTAGTAATACTACAGCACTATCATCTTTTTGAAAAGGAAAATGATATACTTGAAGTTCCAAAAATCATTAATTATAATGTCACGTGTCAACCTAATGAAAATGAAGTTATCCCTCCTCCTCATCGAATCTAGTAAGAAAACAATGTTTCTGTGGCTACCACATTAACAGTACAAATACTCTTTTCTAAGCCACCACACAAAATTTAAGGGCACATTTGGAATAGAGTTTGGCATGATTGAATTTGATCTATATAACTTTTCGCAACCCATAAAAAGCGGGAAAAGGAAAAGAAATTTAAAGTCGAGACTCCCTTTTCTCTGTATTTATTCATAATTCTGTATATTCATTTTATTTTACTATTATTTTCCGGTGGAATCAATAAATAAGAATAAAGAATAACCACAAAAATTTGAAAAGAGAAAGGGCTACATCCTACATGACTGCAATTTGCAAATCAATCAAGCCGCAGGAGGCGAGCCAGCATTTTCTTTTTATTTACAAACAAAGTAAAGCCGATCCAAAGTTCCAAACATGACATATACCACCAACACAAGATAAGCCTACTAAATCATATCCTCATTTTTATTTCATTTCTACACATATATATCTTCAAAAATATAGGCCCCCATTCTATAATTGATTCCAAGTGGCATAATATAATTGGATACTTATTCCATGTTAGATTGAATTATTGCTGAATTGGAGCACATATTGCGTTAGATGTTAATAAAAAATTATAAAGTTTCAATATCATTTTGCCTCCCTCAATTATGTGCTTATCGCACTTTTTGCGCCCTTATAGTAAAAAATACATACTGCCAATAATGTTGTATCTATTTGCAAAAGATTTTAAGAAATGATCGAATCAAGCTTTTTCCCTCCAAATAAGTTTTTTGAACTGATTAATGCAAAAATCTACATCTATTTACTCGAAAATATACCATTTTAATGCATATAATTTATTTTATTAGAATATTATTTATAAGTAAATGTATTTATGGAATAATAGTACATTAAAGAGTAATTTTTTTTTGATGGGTTACGTTTAGAAAGTAAATGTTATATATAAAATAACCAAGGTTTTACTCTTAATATTTACAACTTTATTATGTCGTTTATGAATGACTAAATGCCAAAATGAGCATATGCGACCTTGTTTTGAAATATATTGTTCAGTAATTCATGCACAGTCCTAGAAATTCATAAATTTGATATAATATCAAAATGATACCTTCTTATATTGATTTCTGTCCAAAAAAAAAAAATAGAAGATTTCTCAGTTTTTCCTATATCTCATATTTGTTAGATGTAAGTATCAATAATTTATAACTATTTATTTTCTTGTGAAATTCATTAATTACTAGATGATCTAATTTAATAGTATAATATACACCATATATACAGAATTTCAACCGTGTCTACGATTTCAAATTGTACATTATGATAGTTTGAAGGGCAAAATGTTGCAAGTATATATTGTTGAGGGGTCGATTTGAAAATCACCCCAAAAATATAACGCCTCAATACTGTTTCAGAAACTAAAGTTATAGTCTGACTTGCAAATTGCAAAAGTCTGAAATGACCGATGGTTATTTTATATATAGCTTTATTTCTTTTTGTGGGATTTATCATGCAAAAGTTCCCATTAAATTCTTATTATTGCAAAAGTGCCCCCTTTCTTTCAGAATAAATAGGCACACACTCGCCATTCTTAGCCATAAACAACTAAACTAGAGTATTATTTCAATCATTAAATTTGCTAGAGCGATATGGCTGGTTTCTCTGGACATTGGGCTCTTGCATTTGGGCTACTTGGTAAAAGGAATTTAAATTTATATTTTTTATAAGTTCATTTCTATGTATATATATAATTAATATTTTGAGTTTCATACAAAAAAGTGTCTGCATGCCAATCGGCAGTTTCAATGAAGCATAAAAAGTGCGTTCCTGAATACTTTAGTTTATAAGATAATACTTTAGTTTTCCATCATCGCTCATGATCAGTTTTCATGCATATATATTTATTTTAATATTTTTTTAATTACCTGATATAATTCGAGTATTAATGATTAATAATGAAGCATAAATATATTGTACTTTTGTAACATAGAAAGTTAATCATCTTTTTTAGCTCGGCCCATGATTGTGGTGCATGTGTGTGGATGTCAATTTATGCAACACAAATATTAACTTTAATAGCCTGATCATTAGCGTCAATATTATTTTAAATATTTTTTTGAAGCAAGATTTGAAGTTTATTTACAATATTCTATTATAATAACCATTTAATTATCTGCAGGTAATATTGTCTCGTTCATGGTGTTTCTCGCTCCAATGTAAGTGTATATACATGCATATGAACTTCAATTTTTACATACATATTGATATTTCTGGCGATCGATTTTAATTATTATTATTATTATAATTTTTTTTTGCAGACCAACTTTTTATCAAATCTACAAGAAAAAATCAAGCGAAGGATTTCAATCAATTCCATATGTGATTGCTCTGTTCAGTGCCATACTGTGGATATACTACGCATTTCTGAAGACCAACACTACTTTTCTAATCACCATTAATTCCGTTGGCTGTGTTATCGAGACGATATACATTCTCTTCTTTTTCTACTACGCATCGAAGAAGGCCAAGGTACATGCGAGAGAGAGAGAGAGAGAGAGAGAGAGAGAGAGAGAGAGAGAGAGAGAGAGAGAGAGAGAGAGAGAGAGAGAGAGTTTTTCCTTGAAAATTGATTAAATTTGTTTTTTTTTTTTTTTTTTAATTTCATGCATGGATGAGTTAATCATAATATGTTGATTTGAATGCAGTTAGAAACAATGAAGCTACTCGGCGTGCTAATTGTTTGTGGTGTGGGAATAGTTTGTGCCACTCACTTCCTAATGAAATCTTCTCAACGTGCAATCGTCGTTGGATGGATTTGTCTCGTGTTTTCTCTGTGTGTGTTCGTCGCTCCTCTATGCATTTTGGTGAGGATGATAAGATAATGAAATGTTTATAATTAAAATTTAACTATACGACAATTAACCTTTTAATTTTGTTGTACTGTATTTAATTTGCAGAGACAAGTTGTACGAACCAAGAATGTGGAGCATATGCCGTTTCTTCTTTCACTATTTCTTACAATTAGCGCTGTCATGTGGTTTTTCTATGGCCTTTTGCTCAAAGATTTTAACATTGCGGTACGTATACATCCATGCAATTTTACACACACACCTACCTACTTTGGTATACATATATATCATATCTACGTACGTTCTAATAATGTTTTATTATATATATATATATATATATACGTCGTCTATGTAGATTCCAAATGTACTTGGCTTCATCTTCGGCTTGCTTCAAATGGCGCTCTACGCGAGGTACAGAAACACACACCAAACCCTAGAACTGAAGCTCGCAGATGCTCCAAAGCAAATTAGTGATGCTGAGGTAGACAAGAACCCTAATCACAAAATCATCGAAATTGTCAAATTAAGTCAGCTTCTGAATTCAGACAAATCGAACAAGAATGTCGTTGAAGATCAATCTCTGCAACAGGATTTGGCTAAGGGGACCCAAGCTTGATTATCGAATTATTTGCATGGCATCCAGCTGCATGTGACATCTAATTTAAGTTTTTCATTAACTTTGTCTATTATGGAGTATTAATTATTCCTGAAAAAGGATGTTTTAAGTATTATTATGTTTTATGTTGGAATTGGAACGTCTGATGTAACGTGGGAGCTAGACTCGTCCCATTTCTTTCTTCTCATCTTGTTGGAAATGAAAAATGGATGCCTCTTCTATCTCAACATTTCCATGCAGCCTAGCTTACTCGTGTTTTAAATTGTTATCAAAGTTAACAATTTATACTTATAAAGATTTAAACATTATAATATAATAAACCCTAGTTAATATTTATTAACTGAAAATTTTGAGATTGAATACTACAAAATAATTATGTACACTAATCTGCTATAATAAATTATCATTAATTTTATAAGTAAACTAAAGTACGATAAATTAAAATAGAAAAATGAAAATTAAAAATATTGAAAGTGAATATAAGATCTCAAGTGCTTTTTTTTACGAATCTTTATTAATTCTCCCGATTGATTATATTAATTATATAAGAGTTTCTCTAGTTAGAACAGAATTCCTAGTCGAAATGTTTTTTAATAATTGTGTATTGCTTTTGCGTTTATCCCACGTAGCACGTGTAAATTGGTTTTAATTTAAAAATATTTTGTGCTGTACATAAGAAGAGAAGATTTCCCCAAAAGAAAGAAATGGAACAGAAAAATTTAAATTTTGTGCATGAAAGAAGTCATAAGTTCTGGGTGAAGGAGGGACTTGTTCAACAATTGTTGAGATTTTTAAATTTCAAGTGTAAGTCGACCCTTGATTTCACTCGAAATAAAATTTGAATTTTACAAGATGATTAGATGATCTGCAACAAGAGTACGTATTAATACTGATCATGTGTTTCTTTTTGTTTTTTCATTGATTCTCGACGGGCAATAATTTTATACTTTTATCTATATAAATATATACTAAAAATAGTTTTTTTGGTAAATGATAATTTTTTTCACCAAAGTGAGTAAGGGAAGAAATACAAACATCTTGCAAATGATAAAATAACGGAATTTTTCCGTCACAAATCCGTCGGGACGTGGAAACGGCGATGGACTTCAAGGACATGGTGATGGATTTTTCCGTCGTCAAATCTCTGTTCTTTGTAGTGTAAACTTGTTTAGATTTTTTCTATATCTCGATTAAAATGGTGACATTATTGTATATACTCATCGCAAACCTGTTGGGTAGTAGTTATTGATTAAAATCTGAACACTACAAAGTTAATATTAACAAAAATTAGTAAAAAATCTTCTTTTTATGTCTATTTGAATCGTCTCGTTGGATTATGGTAAATTGATATCTTTAAGACTCTAATTTTAGCCAAAGGCCGAGAAAGATATATTTTGCGTTTTCATTATGTATTTTAAAATCTAAATTTGTTTAGAATTTTTCTACATCTCGATTAAAATTATGACTTTATTGTATATACCCGTCGCAAACATGTTGAGTAATATTACTCGATAAAAATCTACACACTACAAAGTTAATATTAACTAAAATTAGTAAAAAAATGTTATTTTTAGTCCATTTGAATCGTCTCGTTGGTTTATAGTAAATTGATATCTATAATCTTAGCCAAATGTCGAGAAAAATATATTTACATTTTCAAGATGTTTTTTTTTTTCCTTCTTTTTTAGCTATCTTCATACATTAGATTCAATATGATCATATGAGTAGTATTTTTTAGCATACACTAATCGAAGATTTTAGAAAAATATGAATGATAGAGAAAGAGATCATTCTATATAGATATATTGATTAAATATATTTATTTAGTTTTCATAGATATTTTTTATTATAAAATTTATACTAGGCTCTTAAATGCTAATTTGCTTATTTTGACTTTAAATTTAATTATTGGCGCTACTTGTAGACTAACTTAAAAAATAATTTTACTTTTCATAATTATTAACCATATAATTAATAATGAAAATGGGTTATATTATTTGTATTTAGAAATTGAGAATATATATCTATTATGGAGATACAGTATATAATATTAAGGGGCCCAACTTTTTAAATACCAAAACACAAAATACAATTCTTATATATCCTCATTTTAAATCACACTCTTTTCTATACCAAAATATTTTAAAAGACTATTATACCCTCAAACTTACAAAATAATTAAATAAAAATTAAATAAAAAAACAACAAAAAAAACAAACTAACCCTACCCCCACCACCCGCCGTCCCCATCTCTCTCTCTCCCCACATCGGTCCCCCACCGCCACCGACCTCTTCTCTCTCTCCATCTTCATCGTGAATTTCCTCCTCACGATCGATTGATCGTCGTGAACGGAAGAACATGAGCAACCGCCGCCAAAACCGCCGCCGCTATGAGTTGCCGTCGATGTCCTCCGGCGAAGAGGAGGAAAATTCAAATTTTCGAGTTCCAATTCCACCGGTTAGTGCCCTTTCTTTTTTCGAAATTCATGCTTAAGTCTTCGATTGAGAATGCATGTTTTTTAGTTTTTACATGTTAGAAATTGTTATATGTTAGAGTTAGGATTTTCATGTGGAAGATTTCGACAATGTTTTTGGTGTAATAGAGTTGGAGATTTTTGAATTTGTTCGTGTTGGGTAGTTCGACATTTGCTGTGTTGGTTTTGGTGTTCTTACGGGGTCGATGGAGGTGGGGAAGACGACGGCGAAAGAGCTCTGGCGTGCTCACGATGGGCTTCCCATCGTGAGGTCACGTTGAGGTTTCCATCGCCCGATCACGATGACACTCTATCGTGAGCTCACGATGGAAACCTCAGCGTGACCTCACGATGGGAAGCGAATCGTGAGGTCACCCGAGAGCTCTTTCCCCCGTCCTTCATCTTCTTGTGTTTATGTTGGTTTGTTGAATTATAACACGTTACCATGCACTTATACTTGGTTTTATTGATTTTGTAGGAACATTATGAATTTGTTAGACCCGCCATGTTGTACTCGTCTCCTAAAGTAAACCTTTACATGAGGGTAGACGTGTTTGATGAAATTAGGCGAGTTTTATTTGAAATATCCGGTAATCATCAAGCCGAGAATTTTCTAAGAACCGGTGTTGTTGGGCGGTTGATTGATGCTAGAAGAAATCAGAGTGCAAGTAATGCGCTAAATCTAACAATAGCCCGACAGTTGCAAGGGGTTGGTGCTAATCGGGTACCAGAGAATGAGCTTTGGTTTTATCTTGGTCATACGACCCTTCGTTTGACGGCAGTGGAATATGCTCTTATCACCGGCCTTCACTTTGAAAACTCTACATTTAATCCTCATGCAGTTCATGTACCTCTTAGAACTGGCATTCACTACAGATTTTTCAACGGCCGAGAGATAAAGACAAATGAGTTGCGCGACGCCTTCAACAGAAAACAACTTGGGAAAGACATCGATGACTATTTGAAGGCGGCCAACTTGCTTATTTACTATTATTTCCTCCTATGTCGGGATAAACCCACCATAGAGGATTGGGCATGGACTTTAGTTGAAGACTTCGAGGCTTGGGATGCCTTCCCATGGGGCTCGTACACCTGGGGAGCACTATGTCACTATGTGTACAACGCCCAGACAGTCCCCAAGGACTACCACCTCTATGGTCCGGTTTGGGCTTTACAGATTTGGACTTATGAGATGATTCTGGTGTTGGGAGGTCGATGTGGAATCAAAGATCACATCGAGAGAGTGCCCCGGTGCTTGATGTGGGCCACAAGAGTGATGAAAGTTGATTTCAGTCAATTCTTCGATAATATACGGGTACATTTATAATCTTATAATGTTTTTCATTCATTCAATGATGCACTCTATATTAGTTTCTAAAATTCTAATATTACCTTTTCATTACCTTTGCGCTTCAGGTATTGGAAAGTTTTGAAGCTACGGAAGCAGAGCGTTATGAGTATTACATGCTGAGCTTCGAAAATGGAGACCCTTTTGATGTTCGATATATACCTCCCAAACAAATTGCTTCCAGAAATAACCCGACTACAAAGAATGCCAAACAGAAGACTATGGGAAAGTTGAAGCAGTTAGCAGCACGGGTGGTCCGTGGTGACCCGGCACGACAGATGTCGAAGCGTCGTCGGGAGGGTACCCCACCACCTCGTAGTTCACCACCTCCTAGTTCACCACCTCGCAGTTCACCACCTCCTACTTCACAGTGGGGGCCCTCGGGAGAGCCAGACAGGATTTGTTGTTTGCACGGACAACCATGCCCTCTCCATGATGAGGGCACGAGCAGCAGGGGGGACGAGATTGAGCGCCGGTTGAGGAGTGTTTTGGACGACGAATCTGACAACGGCTTCCTTGCTAAACTGACTCGGAGAATGAGTCAGTTTTTTGTTATGAGGCGCCCAGACAGTCCTCCACAACAGTCACATAGGAGTCGTAGTACGGCATTAGACGCGACCCATCACTCTACCTCGGCATTTGACGCTCAGATGCGGACTGGTAGGATCGACCAGGACTGGGATCCGGCCCGTCACTCTAGTGCTGCAGGTTTTAGTCACATGCAGACCTCTCCAGTTCGGCCCCAGCAACCTCCAGTTCAGCCCCAGCACTCTCCAGTGCGGTCACACCATTCTGCAGTTGGGTCCCACCACGACGAGAGACAGACTTCCCACCGCTCTGAGCCGGTGCCTTTCTAGTACTCTCACCGGCATACTTCCCAACACTCTGAGCCGGTGCCTTCCCGTTACTCTCGCCGACAGACTTTCGACCACTCTGCGCCTGCCCCTCTTCACGACTTTACGGCTCCTTCTCGGCAACCTCAAATCGGTGTTACAGTCCGTGATGAGCCGTTTCAGCAGTTTGGGCCGTTCCAAGGTGATCAGGAGGCGCAGTCCTCACAGCAGATTGGTCAGGACTTGTTTGCCCAGCTCTTTCGCCCGATGCCGATGTCGACCCCTTACGAGACAGTGCAGCAGCCCATTCTAGAGACGCCGCAGCAGCCTATTCACCAGACAACGCAGCTGCTCCCTTACCATACACCTTTGCAGTTGACCCATGGTCCGAGTGAGCATCAAGGTTCCAGCTCACACACTCCCCAACAGTGCATTGTAGATGATCCGGTTAATGAGGATGATGCTCAATACGAGGAGCCGGATCAGGGGGGTGGTGGTGAGGAGGTAGGTGATGTTGCCTTGGGTCCTCGGGAACGTAGACCGTCTGCTGCTCTCCGCACCCCTTTTCAGGGTGCAAGACAAAGTAGAATGGAGAGGTTGAGGATGATGTATAGTGACTTTAGGAAGCAGGGATATGAGTGTTATGTGCCTGTGCTTGAGACGGGTCATCGTCTAACAAACCAATTCTTTGATCGGGTGGAGGATTCGAAGGAGGACTTCCATCAAGATGTAAGTTACTAATTTTATATAGCAAGTTTATACTTAATTGAAATTGATTTGAAATTTATATTGTCTCAGGTAATGGACCTCTACGTGCTTTCGGTTCGCACGAGGATCCGAGTGCATAACAGGACTGCTCCAAATATTGGGCCAACTAACACGATCATTATCGGCACTCAGTTACTTGTAAGTTTTTAATATATATTCTTTATATTTTTCTATAAATATTTAAAAATGATATTAATCTTGTATGTTGTCAATTTGATAGCAAGTTTTGCGTGCCGAGCTGCAACTCCTACATCCGAATGATAAAGAATTCAAGCACATTAAGGGGAAGCCAACATATAAGGGTTGGGAGATGCATCCGGGATTACATGACATTGTGTACGGGCTAGACTATCCAAATGTCGTTCCATGGTCGAATTGCAAACATGTAAGTGTTTATGGTGATATATATTTCAAGTTTCTAACCATTCATTATTGATTTAAATTATTCTATTTTTGTATTGAAACAGATCTGCGCTGTGTGTAATGTCTTTGAGAATCATTGGGTCACGATTCGGATAAGTATTGCTGATTGGACGGTTGAGTTGTACGACTCAATGTCACACGAATATGATCAGGAAAGGATCGCGCCTATTGATTATGAGCTCAAGCCCATTACTCATCTCGTTCCTCGTCTACTAGCTCTCTCAGGCTATTGGACTAATAATGCAACAATGACGAAGCGAGATGGTGAAATGAAGCTTTTGAAGATGCCGATCAAAGACTAGTTTGCCCAGACAGACAGTCACAGTTGCGGCCCCTTTGCATGCATGTATTTGGATCGTTTGATTAGTAGTAAGCCGAGACACTGGGGGAACATCACCGAACGCTACATTGAAAGATATCGGTGGCTCGTAGCAACTAGGATTTATTGGCTTGCTGTACTTGACAACGTCTAGTTTTATTAGTTTATTGAGTTTATGATGTTTGAAACATGTATTTGGATCTTATTTTTATGGTTGTTCCTTAGTGTATTGACTACATGAATGAAACAGTAGTTTTGAGCAGGTAAACCCCTAAACTCTCGGGTCTGGTCACGATGATAATGCCATCGTGACCTCACGATGACAACACCATCGTGAGCTCACGATGGAATGTAATCGTGAAGTCACGATGCCAGGGCAGTCGTGAGGTCACGATTAATACAACCGTGAGCTCACGATGAGGACGCTAAACCCCATCGTGATGTTATGATTTTTGACTAATTATGGTGTTTTAACCTGTTATATTATTTTGGTACGTGTTAAATATGTTCTACTTAACATTGAAATACATCAACAAATGAAAAATTACACATTTAAACACACACTTATAGTGTTGGCGAGGTGTGTGACACATCAATGAATACATTACTATATGTTACATATACAATGACTCTTACATTTGATAAACAATACACCTCTAACAATAACCCATTTAGTGTTTCTTTGATATAAAACCGCAAAATATGATGTGCAAATGTTTGTTAAGACATAATATAAACATTACAACACTAATTAATCATTATTTTAGACGTAATTGTTCCTGTTTATTAGTTCACGACAGGATAAAAATATCATCGTGAACCTGGTCGTGAGAATGTCATCGTGATCACGATGTACTCATTAACGTGACCACATGATGTCATTATCATCGTGACCTCACGATGGAATTATCATCGTGAGCTCACGATGATAATGCCATCGTGAGGTCACGATGATAATGCCATCGTGTGGTTACTTTGGCGTGGTCATCGTGACCTGTCCAGAAACTCGAAAACAATTAACATTCAAATTCAACACAAATTTTAGTACAAATTCATACAGAACCAAATCACCAAATAAAGTCACCAAATAGGTCTAAGTAGTTCAAACATAACTTTTAAACAAATCTAAACTATAACCAACACGCTAGTCGACATCTAGAGCCGTGGAAGGTGACGCACCATCGTCCGCTGCTTTATTTCGGGCCTCAAGTTCCGGCGGCAACCAAGCAGTGTCCCTCAAGATCAGCACTCGGCATCTAATAATTTCCCGTGTCGACTCCATCACCTCAAAGATCACGGCATCATCTACTTTGAGGTCGAAAGTGCGTGTGAATTGTTTCCACCCTGCATACTCAAACTTCGGTTTCTTCAAAGATCCAAGGTACATCAACTGACATTCGATTCCATTATGATTGGCAACCAGTGGCACATCCGCACGAGGAAGTTTACCGACAATATGTGCTGGTATATGCTATATTGCACACAAAGCATTGATTAAAAGTCATACCAAACAAATTAATTGTTTGTTTAGTGGTAGAAATTCTTACCAAATGTCAAGGGGCCGAAACATGTGACTTGGCTAGGATAACATCGAAAAAGGGCTTGTCTCCTGATAGACAGTTCAAGTTTGAATCAGATGGGTTGGTCGACATCTACAACCATCCAAATGCGACAAAACATAAAGTGAAGACAAACATCAACATCAACCAATTAAATTCAATAATTTGCCACATTTTACATAAATCGAACATCATTATCAACATCAACATCTCCAACCAACTTCAACAATTGACACATAAATTTAAAATTTTTACATATCAACAACATCAACATATTCTTCGAAATTCAACATAGCAAACCAAATTAAAAAACAATAACATATATCGGACATAAAACAAAAGATAATTTCATAACTCCTATAATTGGGTGACATTGAGGTCGAAGAAACGTACCTCTAATCGGAAACGAGCGGTGGGGGCGGCGGCGGCGGCGGTGGACAAGAGAAGCGGAGGTATTGAAAAGAGGGAAGAGAGAGATAGGAATGAGATAATAATGATATATGTTGGATATTGGTGGAAAAGAAGGTAATGTACGTATGGTTGAAATAAAAAGTTTGAGATTCTGTAGTACTTTATCGGGAAATCTGGATTCATCACGATGGGATCACGATCGTGAGGTCACGATAGGAGTGACCATCGTGAGGTCACGGCTGTTCCTTCATCGTGACTTCACGATGGCTCATCGTGACCTCACGTTGCAGATACCATCGTGATGTCACGATGGTTTTGTCATCGTGATCAAGACAGAGACTCACCAAAAATCATCCATGTATGCAAATAATACCTGTCTCAAAAATTCTGAACATAAAAACAGATATTAAAGGTTTAAAAAGGTCAATACAATGCCATAAACTCAACAAGTTCTGTTACTCCTATATTTCATCTTCAATTGGGTTAGAACATGCTCTAATATCATGACCCTCACGACGACAATTGCTACATCTTTTTTTCCTCCGGCGTCGTTGACTTGATTCTACTCCTCCAAAATCATGAAAATTTTGTTCATCCTCTGTTTGTTGAAGAGGGATATTCAAATCGACTCCACCAGGGGGAATAGATGTCGTGCATTTTTTTCTGTTGTGCCCAGATCCACCACACCTTGAGCAAACTTGAGGACGACGTGCTCTCGTGCCTTCAACTGCTGACCGAGCACGACTCGTTCTTGGACGACCGGCCTGACGTACATCTTCTGGAGGATAAACCCTAATTGATTTGATCTCCGGCGGCACATTCCACTCATCGGGGTGTGGTATTTGATTGATATGTTCAACATAAGTCTGTCTTAGGCCGTCTTGTTTGAAATATCTATGTAGGAAATCGTACACATTCAAACCAATGCCGGCCCGCCTGTTAAAATAGGAAAAATAGAATTACTTACATACAAAATGAATATAAAAATACTAGAAAATTATAACAAATAATATAGATTTTACCTTATAGCGGCAGCAGCATGCTTACATGGAATCCTATCCCCATCGAAGACACGACAATCACACGTCCAATTTTGAAGATCCACTTGATATTGTTGATTATTTTCGTCTAATTTATAAACATGGTCGGTGATTGCTCGAACAGGAAGATGGAGACTCGCTTGCACGGATAGAGAAAGCTTGTTGAATGTAGTTACAGTCAACACATGATCTCTCGATTCAGCATCAGTACGCCGCTCGTCAAACCAATCCTCCAATGTGTGGTGAAATGTTTCAAGTAATGAACACACTGGTAAACGCTTACCCCACCACAAAACACTGTTCACGGATTCGACAGCATTGGATGTCAGTAATCCATAGCGCTGCACAGGACACTTTGGCCTAGCCCACCTCTCTGGTCCAATTTGAGAAAGTCTTCTGTGAGCACCATTAGGACTTACAGTGTACAACAATTCAAAAAAGTTTTCAAACACTTCGTGGCGATAACTAAATGCTGCTTCATAAAAGAGTGTGGCCACAGTTTTGCCGTATGGGGTCAAATTTTTCTGCAGATGGTGATAGCACAATCCGTGGAATGCATTTGGATAGACGGATCGAACTGCATTCCTAATGCTCTTATGTTGGTCGCTCACTATCAACAAATCTTCGGGTGGATTGAAGCATTTGCGTAGGTTATAGAGAAAATAAGTCCACGACTCATCGTTCTCTATCGGACCAAGGCCAATTGCAAGCGGAAACACTTGCTCGTTCCCATCCTTCGTGCAGGCAACAAATAAGGTTCCTTTGTTTCTACCCTTAAGATGAGTCCCGTCTACTATGAGCACAGGGCGAAGACACTGCTCAAATGCTCTAATACACTGTCCAAGGGCAAGGAACATGTGACAAAACATTCCTTCACTAGTCGTCTGCAAGTTGTATACAGTCCCAGGATTACGTTGTTTCAACAAATACAAATACGACGGAATCTTCTGATATGACGAGGGGAAGTCACCGTACATTCTCTCTATCGCTAGTTGCCTTGTTCGGACGGCAAAGTTGTATAACATTTGAACGCCGTATCGCATGCGCATCTCTGCCATCATCTCCTTAGGCCTCAGAACGACCTTCTCATCTATCAATTTCTTAGAAAAATAAAATGCGGCCACCTCGCTACTCACCGACCTTGCACGTGCAGCACGGTTCAAATCTGATCGGCAACTGTGCTCCAATGTCAACTTAGTAATCCGAAAAAGAGTTGCACATTCCGTAGCACACAACCTAAACGTGCAATTTTTTCTACCACTCCTACATAGGTACACTACACGGTTCGAAGCGGAGCGATCGGTCTTACACTCTATAAAGTGCTCCAAATGATACATTCCTACAGCTATCCTTAACTCTTGCACTGATCGAAATATCGATCCTACCTCGAGACTACCATTGATGACGATAGGCCGCTCAACCCACGCCAACGGTATTGCGCTTTCAATGTCAGGATCTGGAATGATCCAATTGCGCTGTGTACGCTCATGCTCAACCTCATTTTCTGATTGATGGTCCGATGAAAAGTGTCGCTGCCCCATGAGCCTATCCATTTGTGCCGGCTGTCCAATCCAAGCATAAAACTCTTCTTTCAATGATTCAAGCAAATCTTTACGACGATCTTCCTCTTCATCTTCGGATGTAGACACCGCTTCATCCTCCTCATAATCTTCATCATATTCATCATCATCACCATCGTCACTATCATCTTGTGCACCCGAGGTGCTACCTCTCACATTAACTTCGAGGGCGGAGTTCCTGCGGTTTTCAATCACATAAACTTCGGGATCTTCTTTAGGGTCCGCTAACCATCGAAGTAATTCTAAATCGCCCCGCAATAGCACTTTTGCTTTCATGCTGTTAATGGTTGTGAGGTACCATAACACATATTCGGTCTCCTTCCCACCATTCAAACCCTCTCTAATGAGTTCCACAAGGTTAGCACGATTAATAGTGCCGGGGTCGATGTAGACAACAAATAAATCCCCGTCCATATATGTCGATCGCTCCCAATGACCGCTGTGATATATAATAATACGGCGTAAAGACATCTAAAATTAAGAAAATATACAAAAATGAAGTGTAAACACTCAATGAAAATACTTGTTTAGCACACATCTGTGCTGATCACGATGGTGATCACCATCGTGAGGTCACGATTCGTGAGCTCACGGTGGCAATTGTCAACGTGACCTCACGATCGTGACCTCACGATGGCAGTTGTCACTGTGACCTCACGATGGCGATCACCATCGTGAACACGGTGAACTTGTCCATCGTGACCATAGCAGAATTCGTGTGCTTAGCTTAGAACTAGGTATTTCAACTTCTTTTAACCCCACGATACCATGAAGTTTTTAATTTAAGACACCATTATATGAACAAAATAACATATTTCATGACATAAGATGAAACATATCTTGTATTATACTTTCAAAAACCCTAATTTCACCCTAACAATAACCCTAATTTCTGCAGCAACTTATATCAAATGAACAAACATTATACATATTATGCTTACCTTTGTATGAAGTAAGGAACGCCACGGAGCCCCCGTTGATGCTTTCGTTCTTCTTGGGCGAGATCTTGGATGCTTGGAATGATGATTGGTTTTTTTTTGTTTTTTGGGTGTATGTTTGTTGATTGTGTTTTGAATGTGAGGTTATGAGTTTGAATGAGGATTATTCTTCCCCATTACTACCACCACCAACCTCAATGGCTTCATTTATTACCTAGTACACCCGAAAATATTCACCAAATCGAATGTGCAGATACATTAATGAGTTTCGCATGCATCAGTCGTGGTCACGATGGAAGTGCCATCGTGACCACACGATAGGACTGCACCGTGACCTTACGATAGGATTTCCATCGTGAACAACCCATCGTGACATTCCCATCGTGACCACGTGCGCAGTCAAAAGTATGACACGGTTGACTTTGAAAACTAAGGGTACTTTAGTACTTTTACAGGATTTTGGTATACAAAAGAGTGTGTTTTAAAGATAGGCTATAAAAGAAGTGTTTTTTATGTTTTGGTATTTTTTTGTTAGTTTCCTCTAATATTAATATTATGAATTAATAATACACAAAACTTTAAAAAAGTATAAAAAATAGAGATAAAGATAGTAATAACAGATATACATGAGACATGAGAAGTTATTATATGAATATAATAAGTAATATATGTGTATTATTATGAATTAATAATGCCGAAAATAAGAGAATAAAGGAAAACTGGAATGGAGCACTATGGAGGGAGCACCGCTTATTTTTCTATTATTAATAAGATAAGATAAGATAAGATGTATATATTTATTTACACTTCCTACTTAATTTCTAATCTGGTTATAATCTCGGTGGAGTGGGTAATCATCCAGCCAAAAGTCTCATATTTAGAATATTCACCGATGCCTTTGTAGGTCATTTACTAATTCTCTTATATAGTTTGCAGACTTATTGCATAGGAATAACTGGTTTGTTCATTATACATCAGAAACACAAATTCTTAATTAGGACATCAAATACATGATATATATCAAAAGAATTAAAGTGTCGAGAGACTCATTATCTCTAATCTAGAATAGATAGGATATATATATATATATATATATATATATATATATATATATATATATATATAATTGAAAAAAGGTGTCCGGATTCATTGCTACCCCTTACTTTAAGCTCTTTGGTTTCGTATCACATATATTCTCATATTTAATTTTTTTAATTTTAATATTTTAATAAGCACTAGGTTTACAGCTAATATATGTAACTCCAACATATGAATATTGGAAACTTAAATTAAACATGCCATGCATGATATTATAGTATACTGTATTTATTTAATACCATTAGGCTTAACTGATCAAGTTAAATATTACCATTAATTTTACAATTAATGCACAACATACATACATAACTTCGTTAGCAATTTTTCTATATCGTTTCTTCATTATCAGATAATATTTTTATTAACATGTGCTCAATTCAAAATAATTCATGAAAAATTGCGGCTGGATAAATACCAACTTTTGAATATTCCTTTTGTGTTTGTATTCTAATGGCAATACTTTAGTATATTGTAGTTTCATTGATAGGCAATAATAGAGGCAAAAATTTATGCATGCATGCATGAAAAATATTCAAGAGTGAAACTATTTCTATTTCGTGATCAAACCAATTACCATTCCATCTCGTTGACTTAACGTTTTCTGAACGAAATTAACATATACTACATACATGCGACACTAGATTTTTTTTCTTATACTATTTTAAATGTCCTAAGTTGTCGGATATTGGTAGATTAAAATCAATTTAGGATTTCTATTAGAATTAATATATACAGATCATGAGTTACAAAAAAAAAAACTTAAGATCAGTTAGATATAATGTTTGCAATAAACAATCTAAATAATAATTAGAAAATTCACAAGATAATGGAAGTTATATCACCAAATAATTGCTGATCTTTACATTGAAGGATAACAAAGATTCGATTCTATCGAAATTTTCAACTTTTGCATGAAAAAGTTGGGGTTTATATAATTAGGACAAATATGAGAGGAGTGACTTCAGCATTTTATTCCTGTCCTTTTCCATGTTAAGGCACGTATCCTTTTCATGTCTACTGCCACGATTTGAAATTTTAACTTTAATTATGTACATGTGTGTGAATATTTATTTTGCAACAATATCAAATTCATCATAACGATACACGTGTATATACGTATTTCAGAAACAAAAGAGAAAAAGAAAGGGGGAGGATTTTCCATATATAACGCTGAATCTGTGTAATTATATTCACCGAAATGAATAGCTACAAAAAATTATGATTCCTCGTATTAGTTATAAATTCCCAATTTAAATAGGTATGTGTATTAGAAAAACGGATAAAATATTTTTGAGTGGGTAAAAGTTAGAAAATAAGGGTAGTGGTATTGACAAAAAGGTAATGGTATTGACAAAAAGTAGTGATAAAGTTATTAGAATGTGGGTCCATCAATAACAAATGAGTGTAAATAAGAGAGATTTTTGAGAGTGTATGAGTTCATAAAGTAAAATAATAACTTTTAGAAAATACATGTGAAATGTGTGAAATGAAACTTTATATATAATACGGAGGGAGTATATGTTGTCGCGACAATTATTGTCATAATATATGCAAAAGTTTTCTCTAGAACTACTTAATGATTTCGATGATCATTGTAGATGTCACTATATATATGTTCATACCATTGACAGCGGCATCCAGGGCGGACTTAGGATTTCAAAAGTAGTTAGATGAGATTATATTTATGTATTCACACAAATTTAGAGTGACGAACTTACAATTATATCTATAAAAATAGAGAAAAATAAAATAAAAAATTCAACGAAATGTTAAATACCGACAACGATAAAAAAAATTACTACTTTTTATTGTCTTTGATGAGAGAAATAATAGCCATGTCTATAGAGAAAAAACATAATCGTCACGTACTCATATAATTTAGATCGCGCGCGGCTCTAGGAATTGAAAAAAAAAAAATTATACCACAAATATTATTGAAATAACTATAGAGGAGGGGTGAAAACGGATTTCTTTAATTAGTTTGTTAATCATGTTTAGTCACATTTAATTGAGTTACAAAATTCATTGCACCTAATATATATATGGAACTCATAATACTTTTGTATTATGTCACTAATATTGGATAATTATGCTAAACCCAAAATAGGCAATAACTTGAATGCGACCTGTCGCTTGACATGCGACCGGCGCGTGACGCGTGTAATACATGCGTCAGTATTTTATTTTAATTTTTTTAATTTTTCCGATTTTTTTCCAGTTTTCTTTAATTTCGTTTTTCTGAATTTCTGTTTTTATTTTCAGCTTTTATTTCAATTTTTTTAAAAAAATTTCATATTTTTTTCACCTTTTTTTTGTTTGTCTCTTCGTTTTTTGATTGCCACTTCTTCTTTGGTCAAGATTCGAGCGAGGGGAGCCGAAGGCCTCGGAGCGAGCCGAAAAAGTCCAATTGTTGTCCGACGATTATCATTATATTAGTAATCGGAGCGAAAGCGGAACCGTAAAATCGAAATCGAAGGTGGAATCGAAAAAAAAATCCTGAAATTTCAAAAGAAAATTCAAAAATAAAAAATTGATCGGATCAAACCTAGGTTGAACAGGTCAACCCGACCCGATCCGGTAGCATAGCAGTCGGCAAGTTGCATGGGAGACCTTCTCCCCAAAATGTTACTCCCTCCGTATTTATATAAGTGTCTTAGTTTGACCGGGCACGAGAATTAAGAAAATTGAAAAAGTAGTGAAAAGTAGGGTAAAAGTTGAAAAGTAGGGGTATTGTTAATGATGTGTTTTAGTTTGTTAATAAAGTGGATTGGTTGTAGCAATTTCTAAGTTATGGAGTGGATATAACAAATCTAGTGAGTTGATGAATTTTCTAATTAAGGCATGTTGGTGACGATTTTTTTTTTCAGTTTAAATTAAAATTGCGATTATATTCCAGCAAATAAATTCTGAATTTAATTTTTCTTTTTATCCATTTGTTCCATAAACATAAAATTGAGATTTTATCCATTGACATTGACATTTTTATCAGTTTGTACTCGTGTGTTTTTTATCCCATTACATACGATTTCTTAAACCTATTTCCATGAGTGAATTCATTAATAGAAAAAAAAAGGACTGCAATGCATAAAAACAGAAAATCCAACAATAAATAAACTGAAACAGTAAAGGCAGCCTGATGTGATTGAAAAAAATGGTGGGAATTTCATTCCATAATGAGTTATTTTGGGGGGGGGGGGGAACATTAGGAGGGAAATTTCAAAAGTGTGCACAAAGATCAATTATAGCCTATATAAACAGCAGAAATCAGATCACAACTATTCCATTTACAGCATTCATTACAAAGCATCTCAAAAAACATAAAGCAGTAAATATGGCGCAGCAGAATAATGCTAAGCCAAATCTGACAGAAGTAGATAGGAACAGATTGTGTACTTCAAGTTATAGGAACAACAAGCACAAGGCCTAAACAGTGTTAATTTCAGTTTCAGAGCATTATCATAGCACAGACTCATCATGAAACGCACATATTAGTCTCAGCATACACAACATAAATTTGCATCACAGACTGAAAGAATAATTTTTGCCTCCTAAACTGATCATAGAAAACCAGTGGTGGCATAGCATCTGTTCTATCAGTTTATATCATTTAACAGTGTGTCAAATAATCAAAATCTCACAGATTCATCACCACCCATATATCACACAACAACAGTGTCACAGATTAAAGGGAATGCGCGTACAGGGACCAGCCATATTTGACAGAAAATAATAAGGCATCACCAGTCATCACAACACCCAAATAACAAGGCATCACCAGCCATCACAACACCCAAATTAGAAGCATAAAAATAAAAACAATTGCACCTGATCAGAATTTGGGCCTCAACACCATTGCAACTGCATCATCAGCCAATGCCTAATCGAATTTCCTTTTCCTTCGTGCTTTTTCACACTCAGTAACCAGAAAATAGTAAGGATCGGTAGGCCCGATCTCCGATTCCATCACCTCCAAATAGGCCCCCGGCGATGGAGTATCTGGGACAGGTTCGTCATCCGGTCCAGATGGCAGAAGCCCCGGCGCCAAGGACGAAGGTTCCGGCACCAAGGTGGGCAAAGGCTCCGGCGCCAAGGAGGGCAAAGGCTCCGGCACCGAAACGGGAAAATCTAAAGCAGCAGTCGGCGGCGTCGCTGATGGGGAGCCACCATCGTCACGCCGCGCCGCCGTGTCGAGCAGCGCCTCTCTCACCTCAGAAAACCCTAACGAGGAGACAACATCGGCCGAATCGGCCATTTTTTCCGGCACCAAGCACGACGCCGCGGTAGATCTCTGCGACGGAGAAGAAGCAGAAGAAAGTGGGGGAAAAGTGCAAGACGATTCAGGCACAAAGTCGACATCAGTCGACTCCGATTCCCATGAATCGGAGGCATAAGGATCGGTGGATTCGAGCAGAAATGGAGGAGTTTCCATGAAATCGAAGGATGCGAGTGACAGTGGCAAAGGGAGTGAATGGGAGTGGGCTGCGAGAGAGATTAGGGTTTGGGGAGTGAATGAGAATGGATTGCGAGAGAGAGGGTAAAGTGAGAGTGGAAATATGAATTTCATCTGACAAAATTTAATTATGCAGTAGATAATTAAATTAGGATAGTTAATTAGGGTAGTTTTAAATGTGGGAGGATGGGTCCACAGTGGAAAAAGGTAGTAAATTTACAAAGTAAAGAGAGTATAATGGTAAAATAAACAAACTAGAACACTTATAGAAATACATGGAAAAATGGAAAAATAAGACACTTATAAAAATACGGAGGGAGTACAAACTTTTAGTCAGATATTTGTCAGAAACAAGCCTCTAGAGTTTAGAGGTTTTAAATTATTATTCTTATTACTATAAATTTAGTGCAGTGATGTCATCTAATCTCTTTTAAAAACCGTTGATTATGCAAAGCTGTTTCTTTTTATTAATGGGACCTTTTTCCATGTCTTTTCAGTCAACTGCTATGGGACACAGTAAATTAAGTTAGTATATACCGCCAGGTGAATTAATATGGATGAATATATAATTAAACCCACAAAATATCAGAGTGATCTATTTTTTTCGTTTTTAAATAAACGAGACATTAATTGCAGTTGGATTTTTTTGCATCATATTTCAACCTTGCGTTGCATTAGACTTTAGTAATATATTTTTATCAATATTTGTTTATTTCTTTCACTTGTACATTTGTTATGTAGTTCAACAAATTGTAATATTATAGCTTAACTATATCCTCTTCTCTCTAACTCATTTCAATAGGCCTCCATGCCAGACAAAGATGTTATAAAATAAATTGTTTATGACAAAGTTGGAAAGAAAAAAATAAGTAGTTTTTTTTTGGATTTTTATATTAATTTAAATTGGAGAGAATGAAGATAATATTTTGTTTGTAGCATATTGTATAGTTTATGAATTATAAGGGTGTTTGTTAAGTGTTTTCTATTTTTAGACTTATTATTGCAGTGAAACGTTCAAACAAGATAAAGAGACATATTGAATTGGGACGAACAAAGTGTATTATACAAGAAGTAGGGTATACAATAGCCCTTCAAATGGTGTCCGTGCAAGTTCACTTTATTACTAGTATATTTCATTCAAAATCATATTTAGTTGATGATTATAATTTAATTTGTATTTACTTAATATAAAGTACAATGTTATTACTTATCATTATCCGTGAGATAATTGTCATCTAAATCTCACACCTTGCCGTCGACTATATCTATATTTGTATAAAGAGAGTCTTGTGTGGGATTGATTATTTAATGGTGAGAAATTGTTTTGCACCATTTTTATGTTTAGGGGGTGTGTTCATTTGGAAGTATAAATTTGTACATCTAAATAGAGGGATGCTATTACGAGGTATAAATTTATACTTCATTGTGAGGACTACAAGTTTTATGTATCTTGTTTGGTTGGAGGGATAATATACTTATTTATACTCTCAAGGGGGAGATCACAATATTTATATCTTGTTCAATTGGGATGAAATTGATGGATAAAGAAGGAAATATCTAAAACACATGGGAGATATAATATTACACCTCCATTTTGGAGGTATAAATTTATACTCCAGACAAGGTAAAAGGGGCTGCCCGAAAATTTATACCACCTGCCCGAGTTTTTCTTAAATCGCAACAAACAAGATATAAGGAAGTAAAATAATATTATACCTTCTTTTACCTTCAAGTGAACACACCCTTATAATATTGACCTGAGACTGTTTTATTGGTTTGTGTTTTGTGATTTTGTTGGTTTGAGCGATCGAACTTCCTTCCTTATGGTTTGTGTGTTTATATTGCAGCCCGGTTGTCATTGGATGAGACCTGAATTGCATCATCATAACAAATTATTGAATTTATATTATCGTGAGGTAGTATTTAAAGAAATAACGAATGTATTTCAGCACTTTGCTGGCAATCTAGTACGGTATCAAGAAGTGTATAATGAATTTACGGATGGAATTATTGGTCGTTATATTAAACATAAGAGACTTGGAAGTACAAATAGTGCCTGCATCACTTATTGGCCCGTCAAGTGACGGGTCTTGAGATCCCCCTGGATGAGACATGGTTCCAAATATTCGGGCAAACCCTCCGCTTCACCGCACGCGACTATGCGTGCATTACTGAATTGAATTTTGGGAGGACAGATTTCAACCCAAATGAGAGACATCTCCTCCGGCCTGACAGTCTTTTCCATAGAGTATTCAAATGCCGCAAAACTAAAGTCAGAGTCATCCGCGATATGTTCACCGCCTTAAAGTTGGGAGATGACTTCATAGACTATGTGAATGTAGCCAAACTCTTAGTTTACTACTTATTTCTCCTTTGTCGGGACCGTAATATGGAGGTCGAGGAATGGGCATAGGCATTAGTTGAGGATCCGGAAAGTTGGGAACAATTTCCTTGGAGTGATTACACATATCAGACATTCACTTACTACATCAACAATACCGCTAGGAAACCCAATCAAGTTGACATAGGAGCTTTTCACTTTTACGGACCGGTTTGAATTTTACAAATTTGGTCTTACGAGTGTATTCCTTTGTTGGGAGAGTATTGTGGAACCCGAGCAACTGCCGTTAGAGTTCATCGATGTTTTATGTGGACTACGAGACTCCTCACATCCCTGAGCGTACCGACCAGGCGATGCATCTGTTAGGGCAGTCGTTTGACCTTATACCCCACCAAAGCGAGCCACCAATGCAACCGTGGGGGTATCGTCCTGCCTACCAGCAGCAGCAGTTGATGTTTTTGGGTTATAGCACTAGACCGCTGCATGAGTACGACCCTCCGACGTACCAGCCTCCTATCTGGCGGCACCAGTCAATGTTTCCAGGCGACGACAGCAGCAGTGTCACTTTCAGTATGATCAGCAGATTCCTCCTACTTCAGCTCCTATTGACGAGTACACCCCACATGAACAACAGATTTTCTACTAGATTAAGTACCGACATGAGCAGTCGTTTTTTCCTACTGTTTAGGACACCATACACGAGCAGCTCAGACGGCCAGTGTCACCCGTGGGCATTCAATGGTTGTCATCCTCTGATGAGTCTCATGAGTTTGATTATGAATTAGTGGAGCGAGACGAGATTCAAGGTCGTCGTAAGACAAAACCGTCTGCCGCTTTGAAGACGCCTTGTGTGACCATGACTCCAAAGAACGTGAAAAGGTTGAAATCTATGTACAAGAAGCATAGACAATCAGGAAGCGAAGCTACAGTCACAATTCAGTCGATTGACCACGAGATTGTACAATCTGTTTTCGAGCGTCTGGAGGATAGTCGGCAAATGACGTGGGGCAGAGGTACAATTCTATCTTTATTACAATAATTAAAACTTATTTGTAATAATAATATTTATTAACTAACAATATAAATAACACTGCAGGAGATGGATCTGTATCTTATCTACATGTGACACAAGGTGAAATTTTTTGACCGATTGACAGCTGATGTTGTATGTAAGGCAAACACTATTGTAGTCGACACTGACTGATTTGTAAGTATTTATCTTCGAGTAATGTAAATATTAATTATATTAATGTACTCTTCAAATTTATGTCAATTTTTGTTGTATTACTAGAACCATTTGAGCAATGAGTGGAATAAGTTGTACCCTCTTGATGTTAATGGGAGGAGAAAGAAACTTGGGAAAGGGATTAAAATGCATCATCACTGGCAAGTACCTGAGTATCTTATACAAATAGTTGATGGCAGAGAAAACCCCGACGTCGTGGCTTAGTGGAATGCTAAACATGTAATTTAATTACATTTTAAAAAATAAATATTTTATTTTCTAGTTTATTACTCACTCTGTCCACAAATCAAATACTCATTTAGGTTCCGGTACGGTGATTAAGAAAACTGATAAAGTTGTTTTGAGTGCGGTAAAAGTTACTCCCTCCGTATTACATATAAAGTCCCATTTCACACATTTCACATGTATTTTTTGAAAAAAATTATTTCACTTTATGGACTCATACACCCTCAAGAATCTCTCTTATTTACACTCATTTGCCATTGATGGACCCACATTCCAACAACTTTATCACTATTTTTTGTCAATATCACTACCTTTTATCAATATCACTACCCCTACTTTCTAACTTTTACCCCACTCAAAAATATTTTACCAGTTTTCTTAATACCCGTGCCCATTTAAATTGAGACTTTATAGCTAATACGGAGGGAGTAGAATGTATGGTACTAGGATAATGACAAAAAAACATTGGTATTGACAAAAAAATGGTGGTATTGACTAAAAAGTAGGAATAAAGTTGTTATGATGATAAAAAAAGTAGAAATAAAGTTGTGTGAAAGTGAGGCCATCAATGACAAAGGGTAGTAAATAAAGAAAAAGTAGGAGGATATAGTTGTACAGAAAGGTAAGTAGGTATTTGATTTGTGGAAAAAAAAAATATGGGTAAGTAGGTATTTGATTCGTGGACGGAAGAAGTATATTTTTTCAACTATAGTTTAATTGGTTCTTGTCATGTACATGTCATTACAGTATGCAATGTGGGGGAGAATCATTGGGTCACAATACGCATTTGTCTGAAGGATTGGACAATCGAATTGTATGATTCAACCATGATCCATCACAGGAAAACCAATGTGCGCGAGGAGCAATTACAATGTGTCACAGATCTTTTACCACGACTGATGCAGGTATCAAGTTTTTGGAAGCAAAATGGCTCACGGGAGAAGCTCAGAAATCCTCTATTGTTGATTAAGATACCTGACGAGGAGCAATTCATCCAGACCGACGGGACAAAGTGTGGCCCCTACAGTTGCATGCATGTCGATCGTCTCATCAATGCTTCAGCGACACATCGTAATGTGTCAATTGATGATACATACATTGCCAATTATAGGCGTTTTATTGCAACTAGAATTTTTTGGTTAGTAATAGAGGGTTCGTATTAGCGAAAAGAACATCGCTAAATACTTTTCTTTTGTAAATATTTAAACTTATTTTATATGTTATTTGGATATGTGTTAATTTTTTTAAAGGGGTAGTGCTATTTGGACATACTATGTCGAGACATACGATGGTAAAAATAGAGATTTGATGAATTTTTTAAACTAATAATTTAATTTCATAGTTTCAACAGTTTGATTATTGATAAACATACACTTTTTAAATTTTAATTATAAAATTTCATCCCAATTTAAATTCACAAGTTTAGGACCTTCTATGCAGTGATAGTAGAATTTGGGAGCGGATGTGCGTGAAATCGATATTTCGAAAGGAAGTCTGAGTAGAAAAAGAATTTTGAAGGCATTCGGACAATTTTTTTTTCCTATCTAGAGCACGTATGTCCAAACATATTATGTACGAATAGAATTATTATTTTTAAAGATAAAGAATGATCTTGTTGAGTGTGGTTGAAAAATGCAGGTGAAATATACTCTCAGGTCTGGCCACAGGGGCCAAGCCCACGGTAGAGGGCAACCCACGATGGAGGGCAACCCACGGTGGTGCCCATCGTGGGCAATGCCCACCGTTGCCATCGTGGGCAATGCCAACCGTGGGCACAATGTTGAGCAGCCACCGTGGGCACAAGAACATGAGTCAATTTCATTTTTTATTCGATTCCTTCTTTGGATTTTTTGTTTAGTGATTCTATAATAGCTTATTTTTTAATTAAAAACAACTTAACAACAAAATCCAAACACCCACACATAACCTTCATCTAATTCATTAATAAATGAGGTACTTCTTACAAACGCTGAAGTTAGTTATACATAACCATTATCAAGAGAATCCCCACATTAATTATACGTATAGTATGTGATACATTTTGTTAATTCATTACTTACTATTTCAATTATGTTACATTTTGTGCAAAATATAACTTATAATATACGTATAATGTTGGGATTCTCTTGATAATGGTTATGTATAACTAACTTCAGGGTTTGTACGAAGTACTTGATTTACTAATGAATTAGATGAAGGTTACGTGTAAGTGTTTGGATTTTGTTGTTAAGTAGTTTTTAATTGAAAAATAAGTTATTAAACAATAAAATCGAAGAAGGAACAGAATAAAAAATGAAATTGACTCATGTTCTTGTGCCCACGATGGCTGTTCAACACCGTGCCCACGGTGGGCATTGCCCACGATGGCAACGGTGGGTATTGCCCACGGTGGGCACCACCGTGGGAACCCACGAGGGACACCACCGTGGGTTGTCCTCCATCGTGGGTTGCCCTTTATCATGGGCTTGGCCACCGTGGGCAAACCCGAGAGTATATTTCACCTGCTCTTTTCAATCTCATTCAAACAATAAGCACACACTCACAATGAGTCCAAATTAACTTATGTTTAATTAAATAAACTAACTATAAATAACACGATAAATATTTTTCAAACCACAAAAAACATATTTACGTTTCACAGTAGGGACATTTCTTCCGCCGACGCCTTTGCCTTATCTGTACTCCCTCAGCCTCTTCTGTATCTTCAGGGGAGTTATTCAAGTCAACACCACTGAACAAAATGGATGCTATGCAAGTTTTTTTGTTGTGGCTCATTCCATGACACCTACCGCACACTTGGGGATGTCTCACCACATTTTCTACTGCGGATCGTGCACGACTATCTTTTGAACGCTCAGCCTGACGTACCTCATCCATAGGAAGACAAATGATTGTGGAGATCTTCGACGGCATATTCCACTCATCTGGATGCGGTATTGCGTTAATATGCTCCATAAAAGTCTCTTTGAATGTCTCCCGTTTGAAATAACGACTTACAAAATCGTATAAAGACAAACCGTTACCTGCACGCCTGTTAAAATAAATAATTGTGTTACATACAAAAAACAAAATGACATTAATTAAAAATTTAAGATACACAAACAATATTTAGAAATTGAACATGTTACCTTATAGCGGCAATAGCATGGCGACATGGAATCAAATTCAAATCCCACGCTCGGCACGTACATGTCCAGGTTCTTAGATCAACGTTATAAGAAATATTTCTTTCTTCAACCCTGTAAACATGTGTGGTGGTGTTACCTTGAGTTGCAAGGCGGGTATCGTGTTGCACGAATAAAGAAAGCTTTTTCAATGCGTTCTTTGTCAACTCATGATCTCTAGATGCAGCTGCTTCTCGCTGCTCATCAGTCCATTTCTCTACAATGAAACGGTACATCTCAATCATCGAGTGCACCGGGAGACGCCTCGACCATAGCATACAAGAGTTTAAACATTCGGCATAATTGGAGGTCAAGAAGTCATAGCGTCGGACCAAACACTTACACTTAGCCCACCTCTCCGGTCCAATGTCCGAAAGCCGTCCGTGAGCTCTGTTGGGGCTCACTTGATGCAGTTTTGAGAACAAATCGTCGAACTCTTCGTGATGATTAAAATATGATGCAACTTAGAAGATAGTGGCTATGTGCTTTTTGTAGGGCGTGAGATTTTTCTGAATGTGGTGGTAGCACAACCCGTGGAATGCATTCGGGTAGACGGCTCGAACTGCATTCCTAATGCTCAAATGCTGGTCACTCACAATCAGTAAATCGTCCGGAGGTTGTAGCATCTGCCCAGGTTGGAGAGAAAATATACCCACGACTCATCATTCTCCTTGGGACCGAAGCCAATTGCAAGGGGGAAGACATGGTTGTTCCCATCCAACGTGACAACTACAAATAAAATTCCTCAGTTCTTTCCCTTAAGGTGGGTCCCGTCCACTACAAGCACCAGCCTTAGACACTTATCAAACGCTCGAATACTCTGTCAGAATGCCACAAATAAGTGATATAGCGAACCCTCGACGGTCATCTCCAAGTCATAAACAGTTCTCAGGTTATGCCGTTTCAGCAAATATAGATACGACGTGATCTTCTGATACGATGAGATGTGGTCGCTATACGTATTCTCTATGGCTATGTTTCTCGTCCGGATAGCAAAATTATATAGAATGTTAATACCAAACACTATACGAATCTCTTACATCATCTCCCTTGGCTTCAAAGTAACCGCCTCGCCGATCAATCTCTTGGCAAAATAAAATGCAGCAACATCAAAACATACCGACCGTGCAACAGCACGATTTAAATCGTGATGACATGTGTGATCCAGAGATAACTTAGTAATTCTCCAAATGGTGCCGCCCTCAACAGCACAAATCCTAAAACTGCAATTCTTTCTGCCAGTCTTGCATAGGAACGTCATACGATTGCTAGTCGAACGTTTTGATCTACACTCCAAAAAGTTCTCCAGATGATAACATCCAACAGTGATCCTCAAGTTTTTCTTAGACCAAAATAAGGCCCCCACTTCGAGTTCTCCATACACTGGTGGTGGTTGCTCGACCCACCCTAATCACTCTGCGCTGTCAGGATCGGGAAATGGAATAATCCAATTGCGCATTGAGCGCAGATGCTCAGTCTCGCGTTCGGACTGAAGGTCCGATGTGAAGTTCCGATGACCAAAAATCCTATCCATTTGTGCCGGCTGTCGCATCCAAGCAAGAAAATCAATAGATAGCGAATCAAGCAATTCTTTACGACGATCATCTGCTTTGTCTTCGGACGAACTCGCCTCATCTTCTTCATTTTCGTCGTAGTAACCATCTTCATCCTCATCTTCCTCATCCTTTCCATTTGCTCATGTGAGTAGGGCATGCAGTTCTCAATGTCGTGGTGCTCAAATCTGGAGCTCTTACCACCAAAGTTAACCTCGGGGGCGGATGAGCTGTCGTAATCAATGTAAACCTCCGAATCGTCTTTCTGTTCAATTAACATACGCAGTAACTCGATATCACTCCGCAATAAAACTTTTACTTTGTTTCCGTTGCTCATGCGTGTCAATTACCACAACATGTAGTCGGTCGAATTTATATTTCCCAACCCTTCTCCAATAAGTTCAACGAGGTTTGCACGGTTAACTGTGGCACTATCGATGAAGACAAAAAAAGAATCCTCATCTATATAAGTCGATCGCTCCCAACGACCGCTGTGATGTATCAAAAGACGTTGCCACGACATTTGAAAAATACAAAATAGCTAAGAAATTATAAAAAAATCCGATCGAACACGTTTCTAATGCATCTACTGCCTACCCACGATGGATACACACACAGTGGTAACCATCGTTGGTTGCCACCGTGGACACCTTTTTTAGGCAACACACGGCGGCAACCCACGGTGGCAACCCACGATGGCCCATCGTGGGTTGCTACCGTGGGTTGCAAAAAACGTGCCAGAAAATGAAGAATTCTTATACACACGACAATAGATACATTTTTACAGCTATTTTACTTTTAAAAACGTTTCTAAACATGCAAATATACTCTCTTATGACTAAATATCAATATATAATTCATGTACATGTAAATTTTCTACCACCGTGTGCAAAAATGATTCCACCGTGAGTATAAAAACTCGTCGAAAAAATCATATTTTACGTGGTGAATATAGTTGCATACCTTCTTTCTACCCCCGAAACACGAAAGTCTTCCGTTTGAGCTTTACCTCCTTCTTCTTTTTAACTTTCGTGAGTTTTTTTCTTGGAGACGCACTTCTCTCTTCTTCTCTATGTCGTGAGTTTTCAACTTCGTGTTTTGAGAATTTTGCACTACAGAATTGTAGTAGTTGTTGTGATATATTAATGAGAGCAAACAACCTCTCTTCCAAAATATAAATTAGTATTATTCAAAATTTATTGTCATCTAGGTTAGTTGGTGATATTATTTTAGTTTAGGGTTTATTAGAGGGAAGAAGAAAGAGAAAGAGAAAGAAGAAAGAGAAACCAACGAAAAAATAGAATACAAGAAAAAAGAATAAGTCAATTTTTATTTAAGGGTATTTTAGTCTTTTAACTCGTTTTAGTATAGAAAACTTTTAGTCTTATGAATGAGTGCAAAAAACTTGTATATTTTATAAAAAGGTATTTAAAAATACATTCTCACAAAATAAAAACTCAAACTCATCTACACTGATATATTTACTGTGTACTTTTCCTTTGTACGAGTAAATGAGTACCATTCTCTCCGACCTATTAATAATGTTCTCTATTTTATTGGCACGGTTATTAAGAAGTTAGAGTAAAAAGAGAGATTGTGGTAGGTCCCATCCATTTTGAAGGGTTAAATATTTTTACTTATAATAAGGGGACATTATCAATGGAACGGACGAAAAGGAGATAAGGACATTATCAATGGATTGGAGAGAGTACTATTTACTAAAGCTGCCTAGTTTATTATGCCGATTAGTTCACTAACTCAAAATAAATAATTCAGGACCTTTATATAATTGTGTATAAAAATGAAGTTTCTAATTAATTTATAAATCTAAGATCGTGTAACCAATATAAAAGTTACTAAGAATTTTATTAATTCATGATACTTTAAAATCCATCTAAAGTACAAGTATAATAAAAGACTTTGTGGCTGGGAATCGACAATAGGCTTACAAAATTGAACAATCTAAATTAGAAGTAATTTTTTTCTTTTTTTGTGTGTGGATATGTTCATTCGGAAGCAACAACATCACAAGTTAAACATCAATAAAAATAAAGACGTGTTTTACGTATATCGTCCCGGCCGTTTCATGATTGCCGATCAAGAAAAAGAGAGAAGAAAAAGTGAAATATATATAAAGTTTAATTGTATTGCGATAGTGAAACCAAATCATAGCGTCATGAAACTCGATTTTAGCAAAGATGTTTGAGCTAATATAATTTCAGCCAAGTTTCGGCCAAGATAGAGACGTCCTATCTCATTATTTTGTCTTTGTGTAATGATTTTGGCGCAAACTTAAACAATATCTATTAGAAAGGAAAAAATCTATATCTATCTACCTATCAAGAACTTATATGCTACTCACCTTCCGTGAACACTATTTGTGGACACCATCATTGATTTGTCCAAATTAATACTATTTTATTTAATTTTTGCTATTGTATTTTAATTTAATACCTTAGAAAATGTTATTGAAATCATTAAATTGAAAAATTACATGAAAATCAATGATCGATTTGTTTATTTATTCATTTCTTTGACGTTAAAGGGGAAACAATAAATCAAGCTTTGATTTTTATGTAAATTTTCGATCTAATGATTTCAATAACATTTTTTAACGTATTAGACTAAAATGCAATATCAAAATTAAATAAAATAATATTAATATAGACAAATCGAGGGTGGTGCCCACGAACGGTGCTCACGGGAGGTGACTAGCATATTGGTTCTCTCTATCTATCTATCTATATCTTATATAAACGATAATAATTTTCTTTAGAGAATATCATGTGATATAGCTATAATAAATATTAAAATATAAATTTTGGTCCACCTTCTTCATAAATATATATTATGACCATTTTTTAAACTTAGAGCATCCACTACGGTGGTTTAGTAAGACCTAGGTTGAAGCACCGAGAAGCTTGATTTTAATAATTGGTAGTATTGAGTAAAACCTAGGTTGATTTTTTCACTACTGTGGTGTTGAGTAAGACCTAGGTTGAAGCACCGGGAAACGTGATTTTAATGATTGAATAGATTTTATTTTATTGTTATTTTTTTTATTTGTAATAAATATTATAAAAAATTACTTAATTAAATTCAAAAATTAATAAATAACAATTTTATTGAATTTAAAAAAATATAATAACTAAAACAAAATACAATAATTAAGAAAAAAAAAAATTTAACTACTCGCGGAGTGGAGCGAAACGTGCCCAAATCTCTTCAATCACATCCTCTATTAGACGGTCGTGGGCACGTGCATCCTGAATCCGAGCTTGTCTCTCAATATATTGCTGGAGTGGCACTGGCATACCTTGATGGACTCGTGCCCTGTTTACGTTTCTTTCGCCCCTTGTGCTGGATTCAGCATTGAATTCAGTTGCTTTAGGTCCTTCATCTTCAATAATCATGTTATGCAGAATGATGCTGGTATACATGACATCACATAAATGTTCCCGAAACCACAAGCGAGCAAGGCCATTTATGATTGCCCAACGAGCTTCGAGGATGCCGAAAGCCCTTTCTACATCTTTACGCGCAACTTCTTGCATCTGAGCGAATTGCTGTCTCTTCGGATCTGTTGGGGCATTGAGCGTCTTCACGAAAGAGGCCCACTTCGGATAGATGCCGTCGGCGAGATAATATCCCATGTGGTGCGGGCGGCCGTTTGCCATGAATTCAGTTGACAACGCTCTACCATTGAGGACGTCGCTGAAGAGAGCGGACTGATTGAGAACATTGAAGTCGTTCAGAGAGCCGGCGACACCGAAAAAAGCATGCCAAATCCACAAATCTTGGGAGGCGACAGCTTCAAGGATGAGTGTTGAATAACCCTTTCGTCCAGTGTACATTCCTCTCCAAGCCGATGGACAATTCTTCCATTGCCAGTGCATACAGTCGATGCTTCCAAGCATCCCGGGAAAGTCGTGCGTCCTCTCGTGCAATGCAGTGATCCTGACGATGTCAGCCTCATTTGGCCGCCTCAAATAGTAGTTGCCGAAAGCAGATCTGATGGCCGATAGAAATTCTTGAGGATGTTATTGTCCGTTGTATCTCCACAGTGCAGATATTCGTCGTACTGATCGGCTGCTCCACCATTACCGAGTTGCCTCAGAGCAACGGTGCACTTCACCAACACATGAAACCCCAATCTTCCAGTGGCATCCGGGCGTTGCTGAAAAAAATGCTCCCAAGCCTCAAGAGTTTGAGCAATTCTCAAGAACAGACCCTTGCTCATTTAAAACCGCCGTCGAAAGACAACATCACCCCACATAGGGTGGTCGACAAAATAATCTCGTCGGAGGCGTTGTTCGGCCTTCTCACGATTCCGGTGCAGGTACGTCCTCGTATCCGGTTCGTCGTCCAACAAATCAGACCCGACCGCTAGTTGGTAAAGCTCCGTGGCTCGCTGAGCCAACTGCATACGTCGGTGGCAGCGCTCCTCCGCCTCTTCATCATCATGATTGTAACTCGCACCCGGCCAACTCATTATTTTTTTTTCGAAAAAAAGAGTGAATTTGTATGACGGACCCTAAATCCTAAACCCTGAACTTTTTTTATTATAATTTGACTTTCGAAAAAAAGAGTGAATTTGTATGATTGTATAGCCGTTGGTTCACAAATAACCCTTGAACTTTTTTTATTATTATTTTAATAAAAAAATATGACGGACCAATGGGAACACGCCACGTGTCCCAATGTTGCTGCCACACTTGAGTCGATGGTGGTGTCGATAAATCGACACCGCCATCAACCCCGCCATCGACCTACCCCCGTTCGAAGCCTCCACAGCGGCGTCGATGCAGCCTGGGTCGAGCGAGGCTGTGTCGAGCGGCGCTCGATGCCGACTTCGACCCAGGCGGTCGACTAGCGCTATGAATGCTCTTAGGACCTAAATACCCAAAAATCCTCTTTTATTTTTGATCCATCACTCTTTGACCCGTTTTATTGACACTTATTTTTCTTTCCAAGCTTTTTTTGTTCCCTTTTTTTGTTTTTTTTTTTAATTTTTCAGATTTCTATTCTTTTTTTTTTATTTTCCATTTTTTTTCTTTTTTCTCTGTTTTTTTTTCAGATTTTTTTTCTTTTTTCTGTTTTTTTTATTTACCAGATTCTTTTTAATTTCCAAATTTTTGTTTGCCTCTTCGTTTTTTGTTTGCCTCTTCGTTTTTTTGTTTGCCGCTTCTTCTTTGGTCAAGATTCGAGCAAGTGAAGCCGAAGGCCTCGTAGCGAGCCGAAGAAATCTAAATTGTTACCCGACGAGTATCCTTATATTAGTATTTGGAGTGAAGGCGGAACCGCAAAATAGGAGCAGTATAACTCGGAATAATTGGAATATTTGTCCCAAGAGTACCATATCATAACTTGGAACATCTAGAACTAATTCGACAATTCGTCCTAATTGTACCAATTCTAGAACAATTGACACTAATAAGACTAAATTTGTACCACATGTACTAGAACAATTGGTACTAATAAGACTAAATTTGTACCAGATGTACCAGATGCTCCATACTCGGCCCGAACCGACCCGCGCCCGCCCGCGTCAGACCCGACACCCTCCACGTTTCATTAAGGGTATTATTATCCTAAATTTAAAAGAATGACTAAAATTTATATTTTAATAGTCATAATGGCTATTTCAAAATTTGTCTCTTTTCTTTAACCATAGTTTACTTTTATTGACATATTATCAATTGATTACTTTTAAACAATTAATTAATTAAACTTAAAAATAGATTTCAAACAATTTTTTAGGCTAATTTATTAATTGGTAAATAATAATTTTATTTTTAATATATATATATATATATATATATATATATATATATACACACACACGTTCCTCCAACCAAAATAGTATCTTCATATATTTTGCAATTAAAAAATTTGGTCAAACAAATACCAATTTATTATGTATTATTCATTGGGGTAAGTATGACCCTACATCATGGTTGACGGGCCGGTTCCGACCTGGAACTGTGAAGGATAAACGGTCATATTCCAGAACCGTGGGGATAGACGAGCTAATTCCAAATCAGCGTTTCAATTTTTTAAATAAAAATATTAATTTCAAAATTTAGGAGATTTAGCGTCACCTTAGTTTATAGACACCCTTTAAAATTAATTTCTTTTTTAAATCAATATGGGACAAAGAGATATTTGCTGTAAAAAATAATTCACAATTTTCATATGAATCAACGTGGAATAATTTATTTGAGAGTCTAATATATTTTTGTTCTACATAGATTTTCAGAAGTAAAGAGCTTTATAAATAATCTATAAAAATGGAGGAAATACTTAACCAATAATATCTAACTTATGCTACATTTAATAATTTATTAGTTTTATTAAACAAAAATTTCTCTTTTCGACGGGATACATGCTAGTTATTATTATAAATGGACCATAATTAACATTTTACTGTTATTTAAAATTGAAGCTTACAGGAATTGTATATATACACTAAATTATGAGATATTTATCAAACCTGATAATTGGTTACTAACAAAAAGATAAAGAAAAAGGCCAAAAATATTTATAAACCTTAATTGAATATACTCAGCTCTAACTAACAGTTATAAATTTAAATTAAAATATAGGAAATTGATGGATGGGAAATAAAATAAGAAAAAACTAGCGAAAACTAATCTTATCTACATGTAATTAAACCCTCTCTTCCTCGTGTTATTGCCACTGACTTAATTTTTTCTTGCTTCTTTAGGCTCTATTCTTAGCCAATATTCTGGTCCAATCTGGCTTTTATATATACTTGCAAATTGACCTTCAATATCCTGTATTTTGTGCCTTGGTCAAAGATCTGCATAATTCTTTTCATTATTAATGAAATGCAGATTCTAGTAGGAATATATTCTAATTTCTGCAGTATACGTGGTGACGAAAATGTCAACTTGAATACTCAACTCTCATCGAACTTTTTGTTGGAGGGGAAAAAAAAGAGTTCGTCCTCATCGAACTTAATAACTAACATTTCAATTGGGACAAAAAAATGATAATGTTATTCTGTCTCACGGTGGCCAACCACACGTGTAACAAAAAGGAAAGATGACTGTAAAAATGGAAATAATCATATTTCCCCCTAGAGTTTATGCTTTCCTAATTAGATTATATTTTCATTTTCAAAACATATATTACCATTTTTAACTTGTGTGATCGGGCACAGTGTAACCAAATAGCACTGCCCAAAATAAAAATATTTGAACTGAGAATTTTATTTTTCTCTGAATTGTCTCCTCTAATAGTGGATTTTCTAATACTTCTTTCTTTTTTTATTTCGACTAAATTTTTACTTTTTATATGCTGACACGTGCTACAAAATTAATGAGGGTTAATATGAAACCACGAAAGTAGTAAAAACTCCTCCTATATTGTTCAAAAAAAAAAAAAAGAACTCCTCCTATATATACAAAATTACAAAGTGAAACTTAATTTGAAAGTTGTACATATATTCATATTCTTTATAGTTCACACATTTTATTTTATCATATCCAAACTATACAGGCATGTGAGACAAAGTGATACTTCATCAAGTTTGAAGGTTAACATTCACATTCCATGCTTAATTCATGCAATTGCAAATACATGAGGAATAAAATAATAAATTCCTCCATAATGTCATGCATGGGCTGCCACTCTTTAGTATATATTGGATAGAGTCAAACATGATAAAAGAATATTAGTAAGAAATCGAATAAAATAAGAACCGATCGATCTCAAACAAATGTTGGCTATAAATAGAGATCGCAGCAGCAAGAGAAATATTCATCAGCCACGATTCAAATAATTTGTATTGTTGTAAAAAAATAAATGTTATAGCAATATTATATGAGAGAGAAAGAGAGAGGAGGAGAGGACTTACGTGAGGAGAAGAGTCTTCGTTTAGTAGCCAAGAATGACTTGCCCAAGTCGTCATTCCCTTATAGAGATCAACGCCGCTGCCGCTGCCGCTGCCGCCACAACACGATGGCGGCGGCGGGAGGAATAGATCATTGTGGGTGGCTTTTTGGCAGTCATATTGGCTAAGTTGACAGGCTCTTCTTTATCATGTTAGGCCTTATTCTCCCCAATCTACAAGTTACATACATTCTCTTTGATTAGCTTTAGGTGGGCGGAGTGACGAATTCTTGATTTGCAAGTTTGTTCGAATCGTATAATATACTATATACTACTAATGTGTAACCCGTCGAAATTCGATAGGGTCACTTAATATTAGTAATATTTTAAAATATAATTAAATAATTTATTTAATTTCATAGTATATCGTCATTAAGAGAAATGTTACATTACATACAAATGAAAAGAATTCAAGTGAAATGAGGGGGTGCATATTCAATTTCTATCAACTTCTTTTAACCAAAAGAAATAAAAGTAAACACATGGATAAAATAAATATAAAGTTCAATTTTTAAAATAATTAATTTTATAAATACTTCCCAATATGTCGAAAAACTTATCGTAAACCACGATAGTTGTTGTGTCATGTGCCTTACCGTCGTCGTCACAAATCAAAATTTTGAGATCTTTTTTGCTAGTGACTCATGAGATAGAAACGTACCATCGATCATGAAACATCAGAGTGTAGCCGGTTGAGCATTGATAGGAAATTACTTTACATTGTAATTTATATGTATGAACTTTAAAAATAATTTTATAAGTAATTTACATTAAAGCAACTTTATCTTGACAATTTATTGGAAGAGTGTCACACAACTACATCAAATTATATTATAAAATTGATTAAGGAAGGATAACATCACTCAAGTGATATTACTTGTTTTTTAAATCTAAAATCACCACATTCGTACCAGTCTTAAACTCAAATCACAATTTTAACATTTATACGTCCCTAATCAAGGAATGCCAATGGATTGGGCACCCACATATCAAAAAATATTCCTTAACATGTTTAGATTTTTTTTTATCCATAATCGTCTTAAATCCGATCACAAACTAACTTCTCTACCTCAACCGCCTCAAACCCGATGAGCAATGCAATACTCGTTAATAGCTTGCTAAAATTTTGAATATTGTAAAATCCATGTTAAATAGTAAAAATAATAACAGATTAATTATTAAGTTAAAATGTAAATATAAAACATTATTAAAGTAAATCTCAAAACAAATATTGTCATTCCTACTCAAGTTTCTTTTTTAAAGAAATTTTAGTTTCATAACCGTCCCAACCCGTCCCAAATTCATATTGGAGATTCTAATTTAAAAATAGTTGAATTAATTGGAACCATTTCTTGTTATGATAATGCAGCAAAAGTTTATATATTAACTTAATGGGGACAGTATATAACAAGTTTTAGTAAATTAAAAGATCAAAAGTTTGACAGTAAGCAATGACAAAACGATCTGGTAAGAAAATGGCTGAATCAGAAGATATTGCAAACATGTTTTGTGAGTGATGATAGACAGAGAAGGCAAGAGGGATCGCTTCACATATGCCACACCCACACAGATACGGCTATTCGACTTGTTTGTAGAAACTAACTTGATAAATGTTCGTTCTAAAGCGCAGCAGAGAAGTCAAATTTTCAACACAGCATATGATATGATGAGCATCGCAGTCGCAGAATAGAACACTCCATGTTCGTGCTGATGTAGCAGGCCACAGAGTTAGCCAACTTGATCATGACTATTATGAGGATGGGGGGCAGCCTTAAGTATTAATGGGAAACCAAGTGAGGAGATTGAGACTAGATGAAGGGAAATAAGGAGCATATGAGAGTACTAGAGATTAATGCATAACATTCTCCTCAGTCCTCACGGGATGAACATGCATGGTCCACGATAGGCCCATGACTAAAACTAACGATACGAACATTGTCGTGGGAACCAAGAACTATCAAGAACTATCAAGACCATTGACATTCTAAAACCAATCTCTGATTAAGTAGGAGAGATGATGGAGATGACATCCAAATTATGATCTGCCTATTTGGCGTTTGCTTGTTTATGACACAAGTTCCTAAATCCCCAAGCTTCAAAGTCAGAACCCTTAGTTGCATCAGAAAAATGTTACAAGATCTAAAAGTCAACAGCAAATCCATCAATGTCCACAGAATCACCATATTCCTATAAAAGCCACAGAAACCATAAAAACAACCACTAAACTTGTATAGTGAAGTTAACTAATTAAGGAGAGAGTATAAACGTACACTTGCATATGTAAAGCTAAATAAATAAGCATGATAACAATTTTGCAAGAATGATGAAAATGCGCAACCACATCATATTAGCAGATCGATGCTGTAACTTGACAGACTAGACTATACAGCATCTGCTGATATGATATAGTTGTAGGCCGTAAACAACATTGATTTCTACAAGTAAAAGCTGTTGGAAATAATGGTTTGAAAAATCATTATTCGTGGCGGTTAATTATTTAATTATTAAGAACTAAATAATTGAGGATTATTTTACTAGTCAAGTAAATAATCGGAGTATATTCATGTTCTCAAACCATTATTTGGTGAGTGAGAAATGATATATAGTTGTGTATTGGAGGTGTTGGAAATGAATTTGTTGTAGGCAAATTCGTTAATGTGGTTATTCCACGTTAGGAACGAGCTCGGACTCGAATCCAAATTGGGCCTTGGATTTTATTAGTTTGAGGTTAATGGTTATAGCCAAATAATCAATTAAATATTTGGGCTCGGCTCATTTGTCTAAGTTACACCAAATTAGACATTGAAATTGTTTAATTATGTAATTGGCCCAATTGGTTTTGTAATACACAAATATTGGCATTTAAAAGTCTGGCACGACTTTTGAATTGGATAAAAAACCGTCAAGGATGTTTTAATCATTTTTTATTGAAACGTTAAAAATTGAATTTGGAAAAATTCAATAGCTCTTAAATTGACGAAATAATCATCAAAGGCTATGAATGCACTTTATGTGTAATAACACCCCACATGTTTATGAGTAGCCTATAAAATCCATTTCATTTGCATGGTTTAGGGGGTGATGAGAAAGACAACAAATTTGTTAATTTCTTGCACCCGAATAAGCTTTCAACTTAGTTCATTTTCCAAATAGCATACAAGTTCATAGTATAGCTCAGTTTTCCTCCTCGTCCAGTTCGTCGGAGCTCTCCAGTTTGTGGTGCTGCTACTGTAGAGACGTGAAGTCGTTTACCTTTGGGGACGAGCCGCCAATCCGAGAGCACTACCGGGGCGTTTTCCTTCTTGCAGGCAGAGATTATCTTCGGGCGACTTCTAAAACCTGGTTCTATTTAGTTTCTTGTTGTTTCGATATTTCCTGGTATTTCTAATTTAGTTCTTGTTAGTTCAGATTTTATTTCATTTCCTTGTAATTTTCACGAGCTTGTAACCCGGTCCTAACAAAAGCCTGTGTACCGTAACATATATAATATTTGATCCAAATTTCATCAAAATTATATACCTCGAGCTTCTCAACTCAAGTAGATCATGGATGGTGGTATTAGCCAACTTGTTATACTCATCTTCCGGCATGTAAAAAGAAATTTTAAGGCACAACCAAAGCCATCAGTTCGGTGAGAAAATATACTACTCTCAGTGACAGTTCAAGGCATCCTATAGCCTTGAACTAAACAAACAAAATTTACAAAGCACAAACAAATTTTACCTCTTCTTCTGTATCAAAGATTCTTAGTTTTTCAATCAAATTAAAACGACAAGAAATCCAAAGAGTGGCATCAAAACACACATTCTATTAATTACTATCTTCGTATTAAATAAGAAGAAACACAGAAAGGAATTTAAAACATCTTGATTATATTCAAATTAAAACTTTATCCGGTCCCCAACAACACATATAGTATTAATTGCGGCAGGTCTCCTCCTCAGTGAGAGAGCGGAAAAAGATGCCACTGGGTGCGAATAACTGGCAGAATTTGAGGGTTCGGGCGAGTAGTTAGAGAGAGAAAACTGCGATGATTTGATGGTGAAGAACACGGTTGTTGTAAGTGATCGAATCGCCATTTGTATTTGTTGACGGTGGGTGGACTGAAGTAAGAAACAGCAAGTCGATGCCAGTTCTGATAGTGCTTGTAATATGCCTGACAACATCAAATATCTATGTCCTCTAACATCTCAAGATCATCTTGCTGCATGTATTTTTTACACCAATGCTGTTATTAACTATACCAACCAATTAAATTCTCCATATGTTTTAGTCTACATTGTAATCTCTCTCTCTCTCTCTCTCTCTCTCTCTCTCTCTCTCTCTCTAACAATACAGGCGATAGGAATATAATTGATACACACACTAGCTTAATTCACGCCTTTCTATATGAGTAAATCCTAAAGTTTATTGTTAACTCCATCCACACCGGATTAATTTGAAAAAAAGCCCCAATTAGCATTATGCCCTAATCTTAGAATAGAAATAGAATACCAAAGAGACGCAACTGGAGCTTGGAGTTCGAGCAGCTGGAGACGGGAGAGTCGAGAGTGAGCAGCTGTGTGAGAGTTTAAGACATGACACAGTATTCTTCAATTAATTTTAGTGTTTTACTTTTACTTAAATGGTACTAAAATGCACAAATTTTGATGGATAAATTTATAATTTGATAATTCTATATTAATTTCAAACCAATAAATTTAATTTTGTAATTTAGTTAATTATTAACTTCTGACAACTTACCCTCAAAAATAAAAAAGAATGCCCGGACCTAAGGTCACGGGTTCGAGTTCTCCGTCACGCGGTATTTAAATTTTCTTACCATATTGTTTAAAAGAAAAAGAAAAAAAAAATTAAAGAAAAAAACTTCTGACAACAAAAAATTACGTTGTCAACAAGAATTGATGCGGGTTGGCCACATTAGTGGCACCCACCTCAAATGCCAACCTCAAATTTTGCAAAACCTAAAGTAAATCACAAAATAACTCTCTCTCTCTCTCTCTCTCTCTCTCTCTCGTTGACATTCCCAGTTCCTGCAAGCAAGAGGATTAAGAGAATATATTCCCCCACAACATCATGCATGGGCTGCAACTATATCTACAACTTTTATCAAGGGACAAGCACAGTCGGGATAAGGTCAACGATAGAATGAGAATGATCAAAAAGGAAATAAAGAATCAATTATTTTCAAACAAATGTGGCTATAAATAGAGATCACAACTTGGAGGGGAAAAAATCATCATCAACAAGTTTGATATGTTTTGTAAGTAAATAAATGCAATGATAAGGACGAAAGGGCTTACATGAAAAGAAGAGTCTTCGTTTAGTAGCCAAGGATGACTTGCCCAAATCGTCCGTCAATGTCGACCTCCTGTGGGTTGCTTTTGGGCAGTCATCTTGGCTAAGTTGACAGGCTCTTCTTTATCATGCTAGCTCTAATTCTTCCAGATCATCCCTATCTACCATGGAGAATAATGCGTATTCATACATTTATATATATGGGTAAGAATCAGTTAGAAATACACTTATTATATGTGAATTCAAGAAGTATGCATTTTTATTTTTGTCCTATTGCACAAAATGCATTACTTTATTTCTATTTCCTATACAAAGATATGTTTCTCTATGATCATCTCGTGCATGTGTGGTTATAAATCACTTTTTCTTCCTTCTCCCCTTAGGATGGCTTATTAGTAGAGTAGATTATCTGAGACTGAAAGCTCTCGAATTCGAACCTCACTAATGTCTTCAGCATGTCATATTTGTATTTGAAAAGTGTGTGTTACCTGCCTTGTGTAGAATGCAGACAATTGCATAAGGACCAGAGATTTACCATGATATTGAAAAATGAAAAGCAAATGAGTTTTTAGAAATTACGTACATATATATTCTATGATTAGATTTAGTGATTCAGTATTTTCATAGAATTCTGTTTGTTAACATTTAACTGAGATTTTGTGTCGGAAGGGAATTTTTTATTTTTATTTTTTTGAATTTTATGCAGGAATTGTGGCTTTGATTTTCAATAATACGTGTATTGTCATCATTAGCATCAGATAGTTCTGTTTATGGGTATATATATATTTATAAACCGCAGTTCTTCTTATAGCCACACCTAAATTAGTTAAATACAAAAATTATTTTATTCGGCATTATTTCCGTTAGCATAAATTAAAGAACATAATCGAGGCCTCAAATTATTTGTATTTTGGGCCATTAAACTTTTCGGGCCCATTTCGTAAGAAACTTAAATGCTCTCAAAGATAAATTATTTAGAGAGCAATTTGGATCCGTCTAAATTTTTCCTACTAGTTTTTTTGTCTAACGAACATAAATGTTACCATCATCTGGAAGTGACAAAAAAATAGTAATGAAAATAAAAAAAATTTCAAACTTTTACTAAATATTAATATAAGTATATAACTCATTCGTTTTTTCTACAAATTATCATGTCGCTACTTAGGGGCGGAGCTGAGATTTGGAATGTGGCCAGAGGAGATTACGTTTATGTATTTAGTTGCAAATTTAGTCGGACGAACTTACAATTATATATAAAATTAAAAGTGGAGAAAAAAATAAAAAATTTAAGAAAATTATAGTTATAAAAAAAATTGTCATGGCGACCGCTTGGGTCACTTGGGCCTTGGAGCCGCCACTGTCACATCAGTTATCGAGCATTCCCAACAGGTAACCAATTAACTTCACAAATAAGTGGAATAAGAGAATCCCACTTAATCACATAATTTCAATCAAGCATAATAAACTCAGAAATAATTCATATTTCAAACACAGTCAACTGATAACTCATTACTGCTCGACTTTTAATTTTAGAAATTTATAACTTCGGATTTTTAACGAAAATAATTTCGTTAAACTTTTAATAACTCAAATAATAATAATAATAGTGTTGAATTTAAATTCAAACTTCTATTTAAAATTTCTCGACTCTAAATCACATCATCATTCCTCTAAATACGAACTTATTTTTGTATAAACTCTCAACTTAATAACTCAACTTCAAATAATAATATTTAATCTTTTTCTTAATCAAAAATTTTCAATTTTCGTTTTTATTGAATAAAAACTTGACTTTTCATTTTAAAACTTCGACGCTCGATAACTTCTACGTTTTAACTCCGATTTAAATGATTCAAAAAGCAAACTTGCTTATTTTTACTCAAACATCATCATCAAATCACTCAATACTCAATATACCATAAAGAATTTAACATTCAAGTATTTAAAACTCATTAGACTTGTTTCTCTCATTTTAATATGCAAAACTCACTCGTTTTCAAACTTTATAACTTTTCTTCACTCAATTAACACTTCATATCATTACTCAAACATCAAGCATAGTCAAGAATATAAACATCAATCTCATAACTCATATCATTCAACACTTTCTAGTTTCTAAGAAAATATTCTTCTAAATTGAGTATTCTAATTTTATTATTGTTATTCTAACATTTCTTTGGTCGATTTCTCAACCACAATGAATAATCGAACTCAACTTCGTATAACTTATCTCTTTAGCTCTTATACTCGATTTTTATAACATTTTCTCACAGAAAATTCAATTCCCTTACCTTAATTTCTTTTTATTCCTCAAATAATATTAATATTAATATTCTATTTTTCTTTTAAACATCAAACATCTTTCTTATGCATTTTTCTTCTCTTATCATCAAAATCTTCACATCCTCAACAAATAAATGTCTTTCTTTGTTTTATTTAACTCCTAACTCCAAAAATTTATTATTTCTTCTTTCTTTCTTTAATTTCTATTATTTATTATATATATCGAATTCCTCAATAAAAATTCATGGAATTTTATTCTTTTCTCAATTCACTCAAGACATGCTCAAAATCTCATTTACTCTTTAATTTCATCATTATATCATGAAATTCATCAATGTAATATATATATTTCAAAATTTTATATTAAAAATAATTAATTAATATTTATTTTATTTCATCTTCAAATCTTCATATTTTCATCAAGAACATGAAGAACACATCTTCATATCTTCATGTTTGACTCAAGAACATCAAGCACTCATTTATATACTCATTTTCACCGATTTTTCTATAAAAATTCTCAAAAAAATTCATATTAATTCATAAAAATTAATACTATTACTTATTTGCTTAATTTTCATGCATCTTCATCACTTAAAAATTCACCAAGAACATCATCAATATCATCATACTTCATTTAAAATCATTTAAATCATCACAAACTCATATATATATAGAGAGCTGATATGCTACTCACCTCCCGTGAGCACCATTCGTGGGCACCATCATCAATTCGTTCACATTAACACTATTTTATTTAACTTTTGACATTGCATTTTAATCTAATACCTTAAAAAATGTTATTGAAATCATTAAATTGAAAAATTACATAAAAAATAATGCTCGATTTGTTTATTTATTCATTTCTTTGACGTTAAAGGGGAAAACTATAAATCAAGCTTTGATTTTTATGTAAATTTTCAATCTAATGATTTCATTAACATTTTTTAACGTATTAGACTAAAATGCAATATCAAAAATTAAATAAAAAAATGTTAACATAGACAATCGAGAGTGGTGCTCACAAACGGTGCTCACGGGAGGTGACTAGCATATCGGTTATATATATATATATATATATATATATATATATATATATATATATATATATATATATATATCGAATTTTTCATAAAAATTCATTAAATTCATATAATGACTTAAAATCATAACTCATTCATATTTTCATACATCAACATACTTATATTCATAAAAAAAACATCATCAAATTCATAAATAAGCATTTAAACATATTTTCTTCATTTTATGACAATAAAAATTGATATATATGTAATTAAATTCATAAAAATTCTCAACTTCATATTTATGCATATAAATCACTCAAATCATCATCATAATCACATATCATCAACATATCATCAAATAATCATCAAATAATCATCAAGGAATTCTTTTCCTCTTTTTATTCTTTTAATCGATTTTCTTGTATTTTTCTTAAGAAAATTTCTTTCTCTTCATCTTTTAATTCCTAGGTTAATTTTTAAATATCATCTTGTTCATCATATCATCGTCATCGATCTTTATCATCATCATAACCCTAAGGTTTGCCTAAACATAAAGTAAATATGCATATTTTTTCTTTATCTTCATACATATACATATATACAAAAATTGAAGAATAGCATACTTAAAATAAAAATTCAAACTCCTCCTTGGCTTGAAGAACTCGATGGATTGAAGGGTTGAAGGGTGATGGATTTTCACTTCTTCCCTTGCATGAAAAATATACAAGGTATCAAGATCAAAGCTTGAATAAATAAGGATCAAATTCCTTTCTTGACAAGCTATGGAAATCGATGGATTTGAGAGGAAAAAGAAAGGATTTCTTAGCTTGATTCAAGCTTGAATGGAAGAAATAAATTTATATACTTACTTCTTGATGATCTTAATACATAGAAGTGAAGAACTACTTCAAGATTCCAAGCTTCCAAGCTTCTTTAATGGAAGTTCTTCATATTTGTGTATGTATGTATGTAGTTCGATGATGAAGAAGAGATGGGAGGGGGGACTGCTTCTTTTCGGTAGAGAGAGAGGGATGAGAGAGTTTAGAGAGATAAATGTTGAATTATGGTAAATGGGAGATGTATTTGGTGTGTTGAAAGATTTAATCGAGAGATAAAGATAGAGTTGTAGTTTGACAATAATTGGTGATAAGGGAAGTGTAGCACACGTCCCATAAGTGAGAGTGGGGAAAGGAATTCAGCAATAATAGATGTTGGGAAATTTATTAGTAAAAGTTTTGATGAATTCCAAAACCGACTGACCCCAACCGAGTAGATGTTGCCAGAACCTAATGTTAGAAGTTAGGCTCGCTGTTTGAGCAAAATTGAGATTTTATCTTTACAGGTCTCCAGCTAAAAATGGCAACAAGGCATCACTCAGACAGAACATCAGTTATGATGAAAGACAACTGAGAGTTCATATGTTCAGATGGAATGAGGGGGAAGTCTTCAGAACATCAGTTGTGAAGGAAACCAACTGAGGGTTCGTCAGATGAGAAGCAGTAGAGAGGAAGAGAACATCAGATGAAAAGGAAGTCATCTGAAGGTTCAAACTCAACTGACTAAATACAAGGAAGACAACTGAGGGTTCAGTTCCAGAACCTCAGTTGTAGAACTCAAACAAGAAAATCAACAGCATGAAGTTCAAAGTCAGTTGAGAATTCAACGGTTTGGTCAGAACATCAGCTGAAGACCACTCAGATAAAGATCAAGATTTTCAACCGACTAATCGAGGTTGACTGTCAGAAAGGTTAAGATTTGAATTTCAAAAGGAAGTCACATGAGGGTTTGACCGTTCAGTCATTACCCCATCTGGCCCAACACAAGGCTGTCTCAGAAGAAAAGCAGAAGAGCACAGATGCCATATCGGGAAAGTCTGCAGAGATGAGAGACAAGCCATCGCTTTCAACGATCAGAGATTAACAACTCCTCTAACGGTTAGTTGATACTCTCCGCCTATAAATAGAGGCATTCTCTCATTCGAAAGATATACACGAGACAAGAGACAGAGAAGTGCAATCACAAGAGAAACAAGCGCAAGAAAAATCTGCAAAAATCACATTCTAAGAGCATCAACAGCTGAGAGTTCAAGAGTGATAGAACATTAGTAGCTGAGGGTTCATAGAGTTATAATCTGTCTTAGATCTTAGTTTCAGTGTTTATTCGTTCAAGCCATAGATCCAGCTCTCATTCGTGATCGAGCTGTAGTTGGAAAATCCACCCACATACACACCTTAAAAAGTGTTTGTTAGGATCATACTCTTCCTGTAATTGAGTAGCTAGGTCGTCAAGTACCCGCAAACTTGACATAGGTTGTTAAGTACCCGCAAACTTAACTGTAAAGGTTGATAAGTACCCGTAAACTTATTGCAACAGTTGCACAACCCGGGTAAGCTGTGTGGAACTATCCAGAAGAACTTGGACTGAGGTGTGAGGATTCACATCTCCCCGTGGACGTAGGAGCATTATCTCCGAACCACGTTAAATCCTGTGTGTCTGTGTTTATTTTTATTCAGTTACTTATTGCATTGTTAATTGACCATACTAACCGGCATACAATCTGCATATCTGCACATTCTCAACTGTTTTGGTTATTGACCAACCGTGCTAAAAGCGTGAGTTGTTTTAACGAGTTTAATTTCCACCACATTCCGCACAACACCACTCTTCCAGCTGAGGTTGTTTAGTCAGCTGTGAGATTCCAACTGAGTCAGTTTTACTCAGTTGAAGTATTTTTAAGGGTTAAGTTTTAAAATCCTAACTGGTGTATTCCCCCCCCCATACACTAGTAACTTGTTTCGGGACCATCAATAGAGATTAGGATGCCGATTTTTATCTGCTAAATATACTCGAAAGAAAAAGTTTTCCGGTAGAAAATATACCTATTGTTTCGTTTATCTCTCAAACGACTTAAAACTCTCCTCGACTCTTTCTCGACGTCGAAAATCTCTCTACTTCGTCTTATTTCTCACCAAATAAATCAAAGAATCTTAATACCAAATTTTCAGATCAAAATTCCATCTAACAAAGAAAAACTTAAAAACTGCTCGGCTAATTATGCCGTTAAGCAATTATTTTTAAAACTTCTTTCAAACGATCTCGGAAAATTCTCCGACATATCTCAAAAGTCTTAGAATAAATTCTAAATTCAAAAGAACTAATTAGTCTAAATTTGGAGTTGGTCGATGAATAGTGATTTCTCGGTTATCGTTACTATTCATCAAAAAGTAAAAATCCTGAGAATTTTCCAAAAGTCAAACTCAAGCTCAAACTCATATAATAATGCTCAAACAATGCATCACATACTCGATTCGAATAATCAAAACGAGAAAAATTACATCAAAGCACGTAAGGGCATTTTCGTCATTTCACAAGAAAATTTATTTTCTTGGAAATTTTTAGCACTCAAAACACATCATATAGGCATATAAACATATTTAATACGCACTTAAAGACTTAGAAAAGTTAGGGTATTACAGGCGGTACGGCCCCCAGGCGCCGAGTGGATCACCGATTTGTATTTTAACTTGGCTTTCAATCCAGCTTTTTCCGGCGGTTCACCCTTGAACCGCCGATTTAGCTATGTAAACCGCCGATTTGGTATCTTGGGCCGCCGGTTTGCATTTTTGCTCCTTTTCCGTCCAATTTTTCACTTCTTCGTCCCGATTCTTCGATTCCGCACTTCTTTAACCCTTTAATTCTGGCATAACGAACCTCAATTTACCTACACACATGCACAAACTCCACCAAACGTGATACAAATCCAAAATATCGAAATCAATGCAAAACACATCATATTTGAAGGTTAAAGTTTGGCAAAAAACGGTAGTAGTAAACACGTTTAGTTGCTACGAAAATGAGTGTTTATCACTCCTCCAAACTTAGATATTGTTCGTCTCGAACAATATATTCAAACAAAGAACATAAACTCGCATGGAGTAACAACTTTGGATCCTAAATGCCTCAGATTACACAAACAATTTTAATGCTATAACCGAGCATCTCCTTCACAACTCACACAAACTAATGGCATGTCAATCTTAACAACTTAACAAATGCAACTCTCAAAGAAGTGTATCTCTCACTCACAAGTGTTTAAGTTTAAACTCTCATCGAATTCATGCAATGCAAATCCACTTACCATAAGCTTGCTTATCGTCTAACATCTCTATTGCAAAACAAATTATGCAAGAACAAGGATCACAAAGGGCTCTTTTTGGGTTGTAATGTAGGAACATTGGTTTAGGAAGGAAAATTTGGCTAAGTGACTAATCAAATTATTCACCAACCTTATATCTTCTTCAAAACTAGCACGAATTCAATCGTCTTCCTTCTACACCCAACACTCCAAGATAAAGGCTCAATTACGCACTATTTTCAATCAAAACACTTATTTATTCCCTTATGATCTCATTTCAACCATTTTGTTATTTTTCCATTCCATTTGTAAGCAAAAGTTTTCATCACAATTCAACAATTTAATTATTTCACTATCACTTCTTTTTGCTCTTTTTTTTTCTTTTTTTTTTAAGTTAGAGCTCATAGGAATTTAAGATTTTCAAAGCAACAAGCCCTCTAAGATTAGCTACTCGTTTCAACAAATTCTCCATTAATTAAAATCCAACCCGGGATACCCTACACTCCATCACCCCCTTTTCTCCGGTTTGACAAAGAAAGACTATTAAAGCTCAAAAAGGCTAATAATGGATAATTCAAAGCACAAGGTAGTGTTTGGGTTTTAAGATCGCAAACAAGGATGGCCTAAGATCATTTCCAAAATTCTTGCATAAATACGCATTCTTGACGAAGAACCAAAACAAGTTCTAGAAGTAAATAAGCATGCATGATGAAACTCACAAGAAAGGAACATGATGCATAGCAAATCAAGGCTCAAAACCTCACGGGTTTCAATCATTCATCAAGAAGTCAAAACCAACACACCAACCATTCATGCAAGCCGTTCACGAGACACTCAATCTCAACAAAATTTTCACAAAACACAACAATATCATCATAAGCACTTCACCAAGTCACTATTGAGCTCAACCCCCAAAATCATAGCAACTAAACATTATTTTCAATATTTTCCCAAAAGTTTCAACAAGACTAAAAACAACAAACTACCAAAAGTAATAAAACACGACACACACATATTTACAAATGTATTTGTATCCATCTCCACCTCCCTCAAACTTATTCAAAACCAAAGGTAAATGAATAAGTTTGGAGGGATGAAGATAATACAAATACCAACCATACCACGAAGCATCATTGAGGAAGAGGAGGCGGGGGCCACACTTGGCCTTGGTCGAGTTGGTGAGCTTGGAAACAGCATACGAGCTCCAACATCTCTTGTTAGTTGACTTGGCTTTCTTGATGGTATTGATCTTGACGCGTGTACAAGTCTTGTTGGAAAGAATTTTGCCGGTCAAACCAAACTTATTGGAAGCTTTCTTGTCCGACATAGAGATCTTTTTGAAAGCTTTCTTGCTGAGCATACAACTCTTGTTGGAATCCATCGTACCGTTGGTACATCTCGGCTTGAAAGCTCTGTTGGTTGCCAATTTGTTGTTGTTGAAGCTCGGCTATTTCTTGTTGGCGGAGGCGAATGGATTGAATATCATGTCGCATCACCGCAAACTCACTATCCCATTTGGTGCAATAATTGTCGATGTGCTCTATTTTTTGCACCCATTCCTTCAAATTCTTCACCATAAAACGCCATGGACCCCGACGGCTCTCCATAAAAGCTAGAGGGCCCCGATGACCCTCCATAGAAGTTAGAAGGTCGCGTTGACCCTCTAAAGCCGTGTTGCCCCCCAAATGAGGGTTGCCCTTTACCAAATGCTTGTTGCCTCCGACCACCCCTAGCTTGGCCTTCCTCTCTCTCTTCCTCATTATTTGTATCGCCATCTCCGGCATCGTGATTTCCCCCTTCTTCATCCCCGTTATCATCATCACTTGCATCTATCTCAACCCGGGGGTTCCTGGCCGCTAGTATTGCCGCCTCATGGAATGGTGTATCCATTTTAAAGTTTGTCGGGTCGGTCAATGTGCTCACATAGGTAAGAGTCGGGTCGGGCAAGGGAAAATTTTCCACCACCTCTTTTTCTCCCATCTTCGGCTTCACCTCCTTGTGTTGCCAAAATAGATACGGTCGAGATGTCGATACAAGCACCCTCATATTCTTCCATGTCACCACATCAATGAGAAGAGACTCCGAAAGCTTGGACCATTGCGGAGATTGAGGGCAAAGCGCCATGGCAATGGGGGTGATTAAGCCACCACCACAAAGAACTCCGTGTTCTTGATGCTTCTAGGCAAACAACTGGCGGAAGAGAAATTGGCTCAAGTTAAGCCGTGTGTGTGTAAGCATTGCCCACATAACCATAAGCTCGGAACTCCGATATGAGCTATGCTCTCCCCGTTGGAAGAAAATGTGAGCTAAGATCCATTGGATCACTCGGAAGACGGGGTTGCGGAGAAGTGTGGCCTTGGATCTCCAGGATTCATATGTCTTTTTTGAATAAGTCATTGCCTTCCATAATTCTCTCGGCTTGAACTCCTTAGGCTTTTGACATATGCCCCCATCCGGACAATTGAAGATCGCATTTATTTGGTCATTGACATTGTGTGTGTGCGATCCCCCAATTGAAAGAACACCGTTTGGGGTAGCTTGGATTGATGGATGGGGATGTGTAAAGTAGCTAGCAACTCCAAGGTGGCCCTCAGGCATGTAGGCCACATGCCGATCAAGATAGAGGCCCATCCAGTTCGTTAATGTTGTCCCAAAGCCCGAGATTCTTTAGAGTTTGGGAATCTGGGTATTTGCATGAGGCGAGTCTTCTTTTGGCAAGAGTGACAAATAACTCTCTTTGGTCGTCTCGGCGGACCTCTACATCAAACACCGAGAGAGCATAAGGTACGCTATTTCCTTGTCGGCGTCGAGAGGCCGGATCCGAAGGTATGTTCCGGAGGTATTTAGCTTGACGTCTCCCTTGGCTGGAAGTAGATGCCGGTTGTTTCTCTTTTTGAGGTGACACCTCAATGCGTGGACGCTTCTCTTTGCTCTTGCCCATAGTACCTACCCTACACAACACAAGTTAGTCTCCAAACTTCCACTCAAAATCAATATTAGCTCAATGCATTAAACAAACTATAACAAGCCTCCCAACATCAATCCAACACTTTAATAATAAAGCACAATTTCATCATCATCAATCCTCATAAACATAGAATCATGCATAATTCAATCAGTAAGCTCAAAATAACATGCTAGAAATCACTTATGGGTACCAATATATCAACACAATCAAGAAATAACCCTAAGCAACCAACTAGCATGCTCAATTCAACACAAATTCATAATGTAGCATGATTAATTACACAATTAAGCATAAAACCTCCAAATTTCGAAATTATAATCCCTAGAAAAATTACCCATACATAAAAAACAAAAATAACACAAATGAACTACAAAACTAAGCATATAAAGCAACATAAACGAAAAAACAAAGAAGAAAATACCTTGAATTCGAATTAAAAGGGAGGAAAATAATAAGAACTCCAAAACTTGGGAGGTAAAGATTTGATGGATGAAAACTCAAATGCTTGGATAGAGATGTAGCTTAGGTGATGGGAAGAAAATGTGTGGAAGGAATTAAAGAGATATGAGAGATTGAGGGAGAAATTTGGAGTTGAAAGGGTAAGGTTTTCGTGTGTTTTAGGTAGAGGAAGAGAGAAAATAAGAGAAAGAGGGAAAAGAAAGAAAGAAAAAGGGAAGAAAGAGAAAAAGAAGACGAATCGGCAGACTAGAGGGCGAAATCGGCGGTCCGAAACGCCAAATCGGCGGTTCAGGCACCGAGCGCTGGTTGGACCGCCGGTTTGCATAAAGACGGGCGTCCAACTCCAGAAATTTTAGGCGAGTCATCCACCGAAATCGGCGGTTCACACTCCCAAATCGGTGGTCCGGGCTCCGAGCGCCGGTCCGATCGCCGATTTGCATTAAAACATGAATTGAAATACATGAGTTTTCGGTGACCCACCCGGCAGTTCGGGTCCAGGTCGCCGGATTGGCAAGCCCGGCCGCCAATTTGGGTCACCGATTAGCATTTTCACGCGATTTTTTTTTTTTGGAGAAGAGAAGAAAAGAAAAACAAAATGAACATAAGGGTAACACCAAAAATAAGAAACAAAACGAACACACAAACATATTTACCACAAAAACGACCACAACGAAAGAAAAAAATGACGGAACGAAAGACGAAACGATGAGTTCAACCAACACAACAAACTACAGTCGACGAACCTAACACCAACAATGAAATCAACCACCAAAAACCAAAGAAAGCACACATTCAAAGACAACCACCAAGCACACAACCACAAAGATAAACAAGAGCTAAAAATGGAAAATAAACAAAATGAAACCAAAGCAAGTAAAAGTGTTGGGGTGCCTCCCAACAAGCGCTTTGTTTAACGTCTAAAGCTAGACGATACCTCACTTTCACGGGTCATTGAGGAGTGTGACCGTGACATTCCTAGCCGGCTCACATTTGATGTACTGCTTGAGACGATGACCATTCACCACAAAGGTTTCTCGATTGGACTTGAGAAGCTCATAAGTCCCTTTTCCATTGCACTTGTACACGACATACGGACCCGTCCATCTAGACTTCAACTTGCCCGGAAATAAACGAAGACGAGAATTGTAGAGTAGTACCTCATCTCTGGGAGCAAAGTCTTTAGAACGAATGGCACGATCATGAAACTTCTTTACCCTTTCCTTGTAGATCCGAGAACTTTCAAAAGCCTCGTTTCTCCACTCATCAAGCTCAAGAAGCTTCTCGAGCCTTGTATATTCGGCTTCCTTGAATTCAAGATTAATCCGCCTTGTGGCCCAATATGCCTTATGCTCAAGCTTAACGGGAAGATGACACGACTTTTCAAAAAGAAGTTGAAATGGAGACATACAATTGGGAGTTTTATATGCGGTGCGATAGGCCCAAAGTGCATTATCCAAATGATTTGCCCAATCCTTTCTATATGCCACCGACTTCTCAAGAATTTATTTTATCTCCCGATATGCTAACTACGCTTGGCCATTCCCTTGAGGATGATAAGGAGTGGCAATCTTGTGCTTCACTCTATATCGAGAAAGTAGACTCCCCAACCACTTATTATTGAAATGTGATCCCTCGTCACTTATTAAAGCCCTTGGAGTCCCAAAACGAGTAAGAATATGCTTTTGCAAGAATTTGAGGACCACTTTTGAATCATTCTTCGCAGTGGGAATCACCTCCACCCATCGAGATACATATTCCACCCCAATAAAATTGTAAGTATAACCTTAGGATTTGGGGAAAGGTCCCGTGAAGTCAATTCCCCATACATCGAACAACTTGACTTCCACCATGATATTTTGCGGCATCTCGTCTCTCTTGAAGATGTTTCCCATTATTTGGCACCTATCACAAGACTTGACAAAAGCAATGCAATTTCTTAAAGATGGTCGGCCAATAAAAACCGGAATGAATAATGTTGATAGCGGTCCGATGGCCACCAAAATGACCTCCACTTGGAGAGCTATGACATTTTTTCATGATTCTTACCCAATTGGTTTGCTTTACACATTTCCGGATGATGCCATCGGCGCATCACCGATATAAGTTGGGGTCTTTCCAATAGTAAAATCTCACATCGTGCAAGAACTTTTTCCTCTGATAATGAGTGAGATCACCCGGCGGTTCACCAATGACTAGATAATTAACAATATCCGTAAACCACGGTATGTAATCCACTAACTTCAAAACTTGTTCATCGGGAAAGCACTCATTAATACGTACCCGAGAGTCTTCTCCTTCAACCAGGTTCTCAAGGCGGGATAGGTGATCGGCAATAATATTTTCACATCCTTTTCTATCTCTTATCTCCATATCGAATTCTTGGAGAAGGAGGATCCACCGGATGAGACAAGGCTTTGAATATTTCTTCGCAAAAAGGTATCTAATGGCGGCGTGGTCCGTATATACAATGGAATGAGTGCCCACTAGGTACGGGCATAACTTATCAAAAGCATACACAACCGCAAGAAGCTCCTTCTCGATTGTTGTATAGTTCATTTGGGCCAAATCAAGTGTCTTACTTGCATAAGATATCACCCGAAAGAGCTTACCCTTCTTTTGCCCCAAAACGGTTCCCACGGTCCAATCACTGGCATCGCACATTATTTCAAAGGGCTCATTCCAATCCGACGAAATCAACACAGGGGTAGACACCAAAGCTTTCTTCAATTTCTCAAAATACTCCAAGCATGCATCATTAAAGTCGAATCTAGAATCTTTTTCCAACAATGAACAAAGGGGCTTGAATACCTTAAAAAAGTCTTTAATAAGTCTTCGATAGAATCCCGTATGGCCAAGGAAACTCCGGATCGATTTCACATTGGTTGGTGGATGAAGCTTTTCAATGGCTACTATCTTAGCCCGATCAACCTCTAAACCATTCCTCGATACTTTGTGACCCAAAACAATGCCCTCTTTCACCATAAAGTGACATTTTTCCTAATTGAGACATAGAGAAGTTTCTTCACATCTTTGCAAAACTTGAGAAAGGTTTTTCAAACAATCATCAAAGGACGAACCAAAGACGGAAAAATCATCCATAAAGACCTCCATAATCTTTTCGATGAGCCCATGGAAAATTGCCATCATGCACCATTGGAAGGTGGTGGGAGCGTTGCAAAGACCGAAAGACATCCGTCGGCACGCGAAGATCCCATAAGGGCAAGTGAAGGCCGTCTTATGTTGATCTTCCGGAGCTATTGCAATTTAATTATAGCCGGAGTAGCCGTCCAAGAAACAATAATATTCATAGCTGGCTAGCCTATCAAGCATTTGATCAATGAAGGGAAGAGGGAAGTGATCCTTCCTCGTGGCCGCATTCAAAGCTCTATAGTCGATACAAACTCTCCACCTCGTTTGCAAACGTGTGGCAATTTGCTCACCCTTTTCATCCTCCACAACGGTTATGCCTCCTTTCTTGGCAACAACTTGAGTCGGGCTCACCCATTCAATATCGGATATAGCATATATGATCTCAGCATCAAAGAGCTTCAATACATCTTTCCTCGCAACCTCTTGCATCACCTAATTCAAACGCCTTTGAGGTTGAACCTTGGGCTTAGCATCATCCTCCAATAAGATCCGGTGCATGCAAATAGAAGGGCTAATTCCCTTAATATCGACAACAGACCACCCAATAGAAGACTTATACTTCCTCAAAATCCTCAACAACTTATCCAACTCCTCATCATTTAGAAATGAAGACATAATAACTGGAAAAATTTCATCCTTACCCAAGAAGGCATACTTGAGATGATCGGGTAAAGGCTTCAACTCTAAAGTTGGTGGAGAGCTTGGCTTTGACGCTCCTTCCGGCACTCTTCCTTCAATGGGTGTATAAAGATCCAAATACCCCAAATCCTCTAATGGAATGCCTTGGTTTGCATCCATGTAAGCAATATACTCCAACAACTCATCACACACCTCATCCAATTCCGAATAAGAATGAATAGAATTCACGATACAATACTCCAAAGAATCTTGGGAATAAGATGAATAAGAATCAATGAAATTACACTCTTCAACCTCCAACTCATGTGGCTTCTTTATGGCTTCATAGATTGAGATAGTCATCTTCTCATCATTGTAGCGGAAGGTCAACTCACCGTCTTGAACGTCGATCAATGCCCTTCCGGTTGCCAAGAACGGTCGGCCAAGAATAAGTAGAGTATTATCATCTTCAGGCATGTCGAGTACCACAAAATCTGCAAGAAATATAAACACCTCCACCTTAATAAGCACGTCTTCCACAATTCCTCTCGGATAAGAGATAGAACGATCGGCTATTTGCAAGGCAATAGAAATAGGCTTCAATTCTTCAATCTCCAACCTCTTGAATATAGAAAGAGGCATAAGATTAATACTAGCACCCAAATCACACAAGACTCTCCCAAAAGTTTGCCCTCCAATCACACAAGCAATAACAAAATTCCCGAGGTCCTTTTGCTTCAAGGGTAACTTCCTTTGTAACACGGCACTACACTCCTCCGACAAGTTAATTGTTTCGAATTGACCAAGCTTCCTCTTCCTTGACACGGCCTCCTTCAAGAACTTTGCATAACCCGACATATCTCTCAAAGCATCTAGCAATGGAATATTGATTTGGATCTTCTTAAACATATCAATAAACTTGGCAAGTTTCTCATCACCTCTTGCCTTGGCAAGTCTTTGAGGATAAGGAGCTTTGGCAACCACATCTTTCATTGGCAAAGAAGAAGAAATGGAAGGAGTAGCTTTAGAAGGTACCCCTTTGGGAACTTGAGGCTTTTTCACTTGAGGAACGAGCTCCTCCACTTCCAACTCTTCATTCACAACTTCATCTTGGTCCTCCAGCTCTGGATAGTCCTTGTAGGTAGTTCCACTCCTTAGTTGAATGGCATTACATTGATTCTTCGGATTAACCTCCGTGTTTCTTGAAAATTGCCCCGGCTTATGTTGAGAAGCTGCTTGATTAGCCATTTGGCTCATTTGCCCTTCCAACATCTTCACTTGCTTAGATAAAGCCGTGACGGTTCCTTCCAAACTTGAGACCTTTTGCCCCGTTGCACCCATGAAAGCATTTTAATTTTGGAGAGGTGGTGGATCATTTCTTCCATAGTTGGGGACGACTTCTTTGGCTCATTGATCATTCCTTGAGACACCGAGAATCTGGGTGATGGATGAATAACATTATTCGGGTTAGAGTACGATAAATTTGGATTCCTATAATTAGGATTATAGGCTTGATTTTCCGACGGGTAACTCGAACAGTTATAGTTGCTATAGCCTCTTTGATTCACATAATTAGCATCCCCGTAATGTGAATACTCTTCACCTCCTTGTTGAATCGATTAAGACACCATTTTTACATCCATCTTTCCCTTCCTTTCGGCCTCATAGTCTTTCTTGAGCATAGCGAATTGCTCAAGGAGATCATCGTACCTATCATCGTAATCGGAAGCTGTAACACCCTAATCTAATTAAGGCGTTAAAATAATATTTAAAAGAATATTTAATATTTTAAATAATATTTACAGCGGAAATATGAATATATTTTTTTCCTAGTTGAATAAAGAATAATAATTAACTTAGTTTAAAGAAGACGCAATATTTTATTTAACTAAAAGATGGCGAAAAATTCCAAATAAATCACATGCAACAAGTACGGAAAGAAATAAAGTAAATGCAGAATATAGAATTCTAATGTGTTAGGAAATAAAATAAAATTTCCATTTATTTAGACTCGTCATTCGACACATCCACACCTCCGACTTCAATTACCTGAAAAGTTTAAGTTGGAGATAAGTATACGCGAATATACTTAGTGTGGGCAGTTATACCAAATATTGCCCAATTTAATAAAACAGATGCTCGTAGTGAATATTAAAGTCAAATAATACGCAACAAGAGGTGAGAGCAATTTAATGGACAATTCAATATGGTCCACTCAACACTAAATGTCAACGTACAAGGCATCAATAAGTAAGAGCAAAGTCAATGGACAACTCAACATGTCCTGCTCGTCAAATGATATCAAGTGTATTGCACGCAAGTGAGAGCAAGTCAATGAACAACTTAACACGGTCCGCTCAACACTTAAAGTGAAATAATCACATACAGCAAATCACATCATATTAAAAAGGACAAAAATCAACACAACAGTATAAAGTTAAGTAAGATCACACACCTTAATTTTGAGCACAAACGATCCAAACAAATCAAATAGCAGACAAGGGTTCTAGTTGCGCCGCACCTAGTATATTCGAAATTGACACAAATAAATAATCCTTCACACAACTATATATTTACTTAAAACTGACTTCAATTTAATTGAACCTAATATCAAACTTATAAAGAAATTCGAATAAGATGAAAATATGGAATAAAACTCTAAATTCTGGAAATAGTCTAAATCATATTTTGAAAGAAATCCTCAGCCTATATTATTATAAATTATAAAGTTCATAGGTTTAAAGATTGAAACTTAAAAAAAATCCTTAGCAAAGTTAGTTTATTAGTTTATTAATACATTTTGCTAAAACCATTTTACACATACATATGCATTAAATTAATCCGGACCAAAACGTAGACTTCTTATTCTTCCAAATATGATTTTCTAACAATAATATTATTTATATAGCTTATTAACTTCGTCATAATCAGTAAGAAATAAACTTAACGCAAGACTAATCACTAATTTAAAACAACTAGATTATCATGAGTTCATTTACTAGTTAATCATGTCAACAAACAAACACATTAATGATTTTTTATACTTGTATAATACACACGATTATATATAATAGTTAAGTTATAATATTTAAAGAAGAGTTCATCAAATTTTTCCCTTAACAAAACATCATTTCCTTAATGAATTATATAGGCATAAAAACCTATCAGCATACACGTGTATATACAACATACATATATAACTTCATTAGATCAAATTATTGATAATTACTATATTTATATATTATATTATAAGATTATCAAACTTGTTCCCCTTCCCAACTTCACCCTCTCGTCTACACACACACAAAAACTATCTCTGGAAATTACCACTTTCTTTCTTACTGCTAATCTTCTGATAAAACACTCTGATTCTCAAAAGAAAATAGATTCCTATATTTTAAATCTAACATAACACAACCCACGGAGTAAAGGTAAGTATTAGGCTGCTAAAATATTACCAACAAGAAAGAGTGTTGAACGAAACTCGCTACTGGAGTTGGGTATGAAAACAAACCCTACTTTCTGAAATAAAAGGAATCACCCGAATAAGTCTTTGGCCACGGGAAAAGGGAAATAAAAGAAGAATTCCTTAAAACTGTACAAACCATATTCTTGCTACTTGTTGTCGCCAAAAGCTTTATGCGTGGAAGGAGTTTTTATTTTTGAGAATTTCTGAATTGTGATAAAAGCTCTTGAACGAAGAGAATAGGGTTTTTAAAGAGATTTGAAAAGAGTTTAAGATGGAGTTGAAAACGTGTAGAAGCGGTGTAACACCCTAATCTAATTAAGGCGTTAAAATAATATTTAAAAGAATATTTACAGCGAAAATATGAATATATTTTTTTCTAATAGAATAAAGAATAGTATTAAATTTTGCTTAAAGAAAAACGTCAATAGATTAACTAATAAATGTCAAAATTTCCAAAGATAACATATTCAACAAGTACAGGTAGAAATAAGGTAAAAGCAGAATATAGAATTCTAAAGTTTTAGGAACCAAAAATAAATTCCTATTTATTTTAACTCATCATTCGACACCTCCACGCTTCCGACTTCAATTACCTGGAAAGTTTAAGTTTGGGGATAAGTATACGTGAATATACTTAGTGTGGACAGTTATACCAGATATTGTCCAATTTAATAAAACAGATGCACGTAGTGAAAAATAAAGTCAAATAATACGCAACAAGAAGTGAGGGCAGCTTAATGGACAACTCAACATGGTCCATTCAACACTAAAAGTCAACGTACAAGGCGTCAATAAGTAAGAGCAAAGTCAATGGACAACTCAATAGGTCTTGCTCGACTAATGATATCAAAAGTATTGAATGCAAGTGACAGCAACTTAATGGACAACTTAACACGGTCCGTTCAACACTTAAAGTCAAATAATCACATACAACAAATCATATCGTATTAAAAAGAACAAAATAAGTCAACGGTATAAAGTTAAGTAAGATCCCACACATTAATTTGAGCACAAACGATCCAACAAATCAAGTAGCAGACGAGGGTCCTAGTTGCGCCGAGCCTAATAAAACGTAATATATTAAATATTAAGCTCGAAATTCTACTTAGATCATAGCTATACAATCTGCACTAAAATAAAATAAAATAAAATAAAATACTTAGTAAAACTGTATTGACTCCAAACCAATTAGCAACCGATTATTATGATTCCTTATTTAACATTAGAAAATTAAACTAATACTACTATCAACTAAAAACTCTAAGGTCATCCTATATTTCTACTTAACCATCGCATGCATGCACACTTTCAATAATTAAAGTTTTTTTTTTCTTCTCTACTGCTAGGAAACAAAATAACTTCTAATTAATTCCTATATAATTTTTTTTATTTGATCAAAACATCACACCAGGAACAACAAAAAGAAAGTAATATCTTAATTATTAAATAGATTATGCTACTCATCAACTGGACAAGGATAGGTATACATATAATATATATTAGTAGAATCCTTAGCAATTAAATTCAAATTCCCTTTTTCTGCAAAGCAGCACACGCATGCACACACATACTATTTATAGGAAAAATAATCATTCTTTCCAAGTTTCTTCCACCGAAAAACATCAAATTCCATCTTAACCATCATAGCGAAACATCTACTGCAAATTACTACTGTTTGAAGGAAAGAAAAACAAAATTTATAAGTCCTAATTGTGAAATATATCCAATTTCACTTTTTCTAAATTAGTTATATCCACTTGTTGAAAAACAAATTAGTTATGTCTATGTTTGGTATGAAGAGACCAATTTATCATTGATGTTATATTATTTATATTATATCTCTTACACATTAGGTACAATTTGACTTGTTTCATACTTTTACTCTCATTAACCGAAAATGATTGTGATGTTAGGCTATGGAAGTTAGCAAAAGTGGTCAATAATTAAATAATTAGTGTTGCAATAATTAGTTTGTCTAGGGTTTACTCAATACAGATTTTCCGATACTATATGTAAACCATACAAAAACAACCAAAATTATATGAAATAAAAACAAAAAAATATTTAAACTAGACAGGAATAACCAAAATTATATGAATTGGTAAATCTATTTAAATCCCGCTCGGTTAAATTTATAATATTGAAAGATCCCACTCGAGATTATTGAAGATCCCACTCGAGCGGGATCTTCTAATTTTCGAGCGGGATCTTTCCATGTTGAAGGATAAATATTATTACGAATAATTCATTAATTAATTACGCAATTTATAATTAAATTAATTATATAATAATATTGAATACATAATAACTAATTAACTTATTAAAATAAAAACACTAAAATATGTATAATATATAACATTAAATATAATTATATCAATTTGACAAATTAATGAAAATCCCGCTCGGTTAATTATTATGTATTGGAAGATCCCATTCGAGATTTTTGAAGATCCCACTCGAGCGGGATCTTCGAATTCTCGAGCGGGATCTTTGATTTGTTAAAGCTAAATATTATTATAAACTAATTATTAATTAATTACTCAATTTTTAATTAAATTAATTATATAATAAAATTGACTAACTATTAAGTGATTTAAATTAAAATGAAAATATATATAAACTATATTAGAATAAGCAATAATTTATTAATTGTAAATTGAACACTAATCCCACTCGTGTGTTCTAACAAGAAATGAAGATCCCACTCGATATTATTGAAGATCCCACTCGAGTGGGATCTTCATTTTTGTTAAGTTTGTAAGAGCGGGATATATAATTATTTTGTAACTAATAACATTATTTATTTTTTTATATAGTTTACATATTTTTTGGATTGTATTGGTATTTTAATTCGTAGATTTTAATAATTTGTATACAGTATGTGATAATAATTCTACTATACAACTGAGTGTGATAGTAATCGACACTGGTGGATGTGAAAATTCATCTGTAAATATTCACGTGAATGGTTGAAATTTCACCATTGATGTAACAATTTTACTTTCACGTGAATTTGTACAATTTCACTCACCCAATTGATTGAATGAATGAATGAATTCTATATAAGTGGTAGCAGAGATGAATCTTCAAACACCACAACCATCAAAATATTTTGTACTCTTCATAAAAAATTATCACAATATGGAAGAATGGAAATATTTCAACATCAAATATGGTGGAGAATGGCACGATTGTGAGTATGTGGGCGGTTCAGAATCGATCACTCAAGTTCTTGCTGCCACTCCAGCTCTTATCAATTTGAAATATAACATCGATGTGCTGATGCGTCGAAATTCGATGAGCACTCGGTACGAAATGTATTATTTATCGCATGCTCGAAGTGGACGCACTGTGAAAATTCTCTTGAGCACAGATCAACAATTTGCTCAATTGTGCATGGAGTCCCGTCCAACCGTGTATCTCATCCACAGTCACATAGATGTGTATGTTCCATATTTCGAAGAACCTGGGGCGTCATCCTTTCAATACGACCAAGGGCAGCCGTCATCATCTCAATACGAGCAAGGGCAGCCGTCATCATTTCAATAAGACCAAGGGCACACGTATTCTGATGAAATGGAGCGTATCCAACAACAAATCAATTCCCAGGATTTCTTTTCCAACTTATATTCTAGTGGGTATAATTACGAAGCGACGTCCACGTATCACGTACCTGTTGTTCCGGATTGTCATGTTCCAGACAACGAAGATGATGAACCACAATGCACTGTCGAGTTGGATTCAGAAGATGAAGATGTTGACAGTGCTGATCTCCAAACTGATAGTGAAGCATCTGAAGACTGGACTGAGTAAGGTTTACGCGATTTTACTATGGTGGTGCATAGTGCTTGGATTTGTCCCAGTGCAACGACGGACGCGTGCGATCTAACCAACTGGTTAGTTTCGGTGATTCCGCTCGATGCTACGATTTCTCTCGTAGCACGTGATCCTCACCCGACAGATGATGATGAGTTGCGTGTTGGTGCTGTTTTCCACAGCAAAAAAGAGATAAATATTGCAGTCGGAACGTGGCACATGGAGAGAGGACTTGAATTCAAAACTCCTAGGTCAGATTATATTCGAATGAAGTTCTTATGCAAGTATCCGAATTGTCCATTTGAGTTGCGTGCAACCTCACGTGGAACGAATACTTGGATAATACACAAGTTCATTCCTGAGCATTCATGCATCCGTCAGCTACGACGTGCCGCTCCAAGGAAAATCAAGATGAATGTTGTTGCAGCTTACGTGGAGCGAAAAATCAGAACCAACTGTAAAATCATGGAGCCAAAGGCCATTATGGAGGAGATGTTACGCGAGTTCGGTATCACCTTCCGTTATGATTTGGCGTTGCGAGCACGGCATTACGCAATACAAAGTATATACGGAGGGTATGTTGAATCCTTCCAGTTGTTGCTTGGCTATCTTCACATGCTCAAAGAATCAAATCCCGGCACGCTTACTGATCTTGAGGTTGGAAATGATGGGAGATTTGAGCATTTGTTCGTGGCTCTCGACGCCTGCAGACTCGCGTATCCATTCAATATGAGACCTGTGGTAATTTTAGATGGCACTCATCTGAAGTGCAGGAATAGAGGTATTTTATTTGTCGCTATGACGAAGGATGCCAACGAGCATGTTTTTCCACTGGCGATAGGTGTTGGCCCAATCGAGAATGATATATCTTGGAGATGGTTTCTAACCCGTTTGAAAATGGCATATGGCGAGCTTAGAGATACATTGATTGTCTCTGACGCACATGTCTCCATAGCGAACGCGGTCAATGAGGTGTTTTCAAATGCAGTTCACGGTCTTTGCTACTATCACTTGCTGAATAAGTTGACGTGCTATGGGAAAGTTGTTGTAAGATTGTACGAACGAGCTGCTTTTGCATATCGCACTTCAAATTATGATAAGGCAATGGCCTCTATTCAACAAGAAAGCCAAGGAGCATACGACAAACTAATGAGAGTTGGACCAGAGAAGTGGGCTCGATGCAAGTGTCCATTGCCGCGTTATAGCCATCTCACTTCAAATGCAGCAGAAGTGTGGAATCATAGAGTAAAATGGGCTCGTGGTCTCCCTACATGCTCAATGCTTGACGCTATAAGGTATATCATCGAGCAATGGTTCAATGAGAGACGAAATTTGCCCAAAGGGGACGATGAAGTTGTCACTCAAGAGGTGGCTAAGAAGATGACAGAATCAATGAATAAGTCATTTAGGTACGATACGAGTGGTGGAATCGGCTTGGTGTTCAACGTGGGTGATGGTAGAAGAAATTGGAAAGTTGATCTCAATTTACACAATTGCACATGTTGTGAATTTCATGATGATGGATTGCCTTGTTCGCATGCTTTTGCTGCTATCCGGTATGTTTTATTGCTTCAATTTGCATAACCATATGAAATTATAATTATAATTATTAAAAATTATAATTAACATTATTGTTAAAAAATGTAGAAAAAATGCTGATGATGTATACCAATATGTGCAATGGTACTACAAATGAGAAGCTTGGGACGAAGTTTATCAATATCCTATACATCGTGTTCCACATGTAGAGGATTGAGATATTCCAGTTCAAGTGGCCAATATCTTGGTCTTGCCTCCCGTAATCACTTCACAGGCAGGACGGCCGAGAACTAATCGAAAAATATCTGCATTAGAGAGAACTAGCCGGAGACAAACCACAAGGCAAGAAGGAGAATCATCGACAAATCAACGTCGGAGGAGATGTGGTAATTGTCGTGAAGAAGGTCATACGCGTAGACATTGTAATCGGCTTTAACAATCTACCATTAATCGTAACTATGTTGTTTGAATTTATATAATTTATTTGACTTGGAAAATGTATTTTTTATTACTAGAAAATTAAATTTAATGAAATTTAAAAAATGCATAACTTATATGATTAAAAAATCATAACTTAATATATATATAATAAATTTAAAGAAAAATTATATTTCTGTTTACATCTTCAAAATCCCAGTGTTCTTAAATCGCTCCAGTAAGGCATTCCCAGTGATAGGCATACCGTTAAAAAACCGTCGATAAACCTCCACATTCGATAAATCGTGGTCATCCGCCGGATTAAAGCTCGACTCGCCAAAGCTCAAACCAGTCACCAAGGCATATTCTTCAATAGAAAATCGGAGGTTTACGCCGTTGATATGGAACCACATCTCGTGAGGCCGAGAACATGGATAGTTGATCTCACGTGACAGTACGTGATGCACAGTCATCCCGCATTTCTGCCCAGGCTCCCAATAGACAAAATGTCTGAAGCACCCATTTATAAATCTCCTGACCAACTCTTGACCACCGACCTCATACAAAACCCTTTTAACATCTTTCAAAACACCAATACTATAATACGTGCTAATAGTGGAACTACGGTTGATAGAGTCGGGCCTCTTGTATGTAATCTATGCAAAAAATCAAAATAACAATTCATTACAAATAAAATAGAAAATAATTCGATACATAATCCAAAAAAAATTACCCATCTTCTTATAATAATCCACAAATAAAAATTGATTACATTTAAATACGAATATTTTTAAATTCACACTTAATCTTTTCTACACGCCAATTACGTGAAAATTACAGGCCAAGTACGTGAACATATACGCATAATTTAAAAACTAAAGCGAATTGACAATTTTCTACGCAAATGGAAACTAATTTTTTTAACCATCAAATTATTCGACTAAAATAAAAATTATTATATATTGTTAATTTTAAATTAATTTCATCCTAGAAAAACAAAGATCCCGCTCGAACATAGGGGTTCCACAGAAAATCCCGACCGAGCGGGATATACAATCCCACCGAGCGGGATCTTCTTAATACGAGCGGGATTTATTGTTTATTCAATTTGGCATACTTTAGAAGTCAATAACCAACAGAAACATGAAATTACGAGTGAGATTTCATATAATTTTATTAATATGGGATAAACTACACTATAAACTTAAAACATATGATTTTAATTTTGTACGCACAAAATCGAAACGCAAACAATAACCAACAAATCAATCAACAATTAATTCAACAAATAATTCAACTAATAATTTAACTAATAATTCAACAAATATTAATTAATATAAAAAAATTGGCTAACCTCTAAAGACATCTTGACAAAACGGAGTGGAGGTGGGGAACGAAGATCCCGCTCGCCGCCGCTTGTTTTCTCTTTATTTGGGAGTGGAGGTGGGAGGTTTCTCGACGGTGAAGGGCGGAGGATTTTTGCACGGTGAAGGGTGGAGGCGATGGAGGTGTTACGAAGAATTATATATAGGGCGGGATTTAGGGTGTTTAATGTCACGTGATGGGCGGAATTTGTGATTGAAAATTGAAGATATATATAGATGATATATATCGAATATTGAGTAATACAAAGATATGAGACAAAAATTTGAGTCAACCCATATTCTTCAACCAGTGCATGTGATGCAATGTCATATCTCACAAGCATGCGCGAATAATTTTGAAAAATTTGAATTAATACCTTATACGATTAAAAAATTCATAACATAATATATACTCCCTCCGTCCATTAATTCTGTACCCATTTGGTGTTGGCACGGAGCTTAAGAAAAACTGATAAAGTGGAGTTGGTGGGATAAAGTTGTTTTTGAGGGGTAGTGATAAAGTAGTAGTTAGTGGAATAAAGGTTGTTAGTGGTGGGCCCATAGTGAAAAAGGTAGTGATAAAGTGGTAGTTAGTGGAATAAAGGTGTGGGTCCAAGTGGCAAAGGGTAGAAAATAACATGAATTAGTAAGGGTAGATGGGTACTTTTATACAAATGGGTACATAATTAATGGACAGATAAAATAGGGCAAGTGGGTACAGAATTAATGGACGGAGGGAGTATATAATAATTTTGAAAAAAAGTATTTCTGTTTACGAATTCTAAATCTCACTCGTGAAAACCTAGATCCCGTCCAAAAATAATGGAATTATTTTGAGATCCCGCTCGAGTGGGATCTACATAACACGAGCGGGGTCTATATTTTTTGAATTTATATAATTTATTTGAGTTGAAAAATATTTTTTTTTACTAGAAAATTAAATTTAATAAAATTTAAAAAATAATACCTTATACGATTAAAAAAATCATAACTTAATATATATATATATATATATATATATATAATATATTAAAAAAAAATTCTGTTTATATCTTCTAAATCCCACTCGTTAAAAACTAGATCCCGCCCGCAAATGATGGATGTATTTTGAGATCCCGCTCGAATGAGATCTATATAACTCGAGCGGGATCTATGTTTTTTAAATTTATATAATTTATTTGAGTTGGAAAATGTACTTTTTATCACTAGAAAATTAAATTTAATGAAATTTATAAAATTAATACCTTATACGATTAAAAAAATCATAACTTAAAATATATATAATAAATTTCACAAAATAATATATTTCTATTTACAACTTTTGAATCCCACTCATCAAACACTAAATCCCGCTCGCATAATATGGATTTATTTTTAGATCCCGCTCGAGTGGGTTCTACATAACTCGAGCGGGATCATTTTTTTTCAAATTTATATAATTGTTCTACGATGTAAAAAATATATTTTGTTCTTACTATAATGCTATCATTATCAATGAAATAAAAAATTAATGATCAAATTACATTAAATAAATAACGAAAAAAAAATAATAATAAAACTTACATTAACTAGCAGGGTTTTAACTCTTTCACATGAACTTGTGGGCGGGATTAAGGTTTTAACTCTACTCTCACCTACCTCTCCAATCTAACCTAATTAATTCATAAAGTAGTCAACAAAATCTTTGTCTTTCCAATTTCTCATGCAACACACGATCACTTCCCATGTTTTCGGGTGAAATGCAGAATTGAAGTGATGTTTTTTTTGTCATGTTTCAATTATTTTAAGGGTATTTAGGTCATATTAGATATAACTAATTTGGTTTTTAATAAGTGGATATAACTAATTTCAATATATAGTAAGTGTGGAACTAACTTTTCGAAAGATACAATAACTACGCATGTTTCTACGCATTTTTACTCAATTTATAATATACAATAACTACGCATGTTTCTACAAACAGAAACAACCAAAGAGTGTTGTGGAACTAACTTTTCGAAAGATGGATTTCATGGTAAAAAAGGACGGCTAAACTAATCTACGAAAGAAAACTCACCGATGAAAATTATAAATGAATTTCTTAAGGAATGGCGGTTGCGAGAATAGAATTCCTCCCAGTAGTTGCTGATGTCGATCGAAAAGTAATGGGGAAAAGGAGTTTTTGAGAGTTTTAATTTATGGTAGAAACTTTTTTTTTATCTTGGTGCCGCCTCTGGATTAAAGGAATTATGGTATATAGTGGTTTGGAAAGAGTTTAAATTGGAGTAGGAGTCTAAAATGATAAACACAATTCTTTTGAAATTCAAATTCTAATTATCCTATTTCCCTAATTTGCTCAAGAGGTACAACCACGACAGAAAACTAGAAATATAAGCTTATTGTAAAAGGTGTAAATTATATATATATATATATATATATATATATATATATATATATATGTTCATGCGTATGATCAAGTTAATGCCATATGATTTTAGATAATAATCATACTATTATTATTATAGTTAGAAAAATAAAAATAAAAATAAAATAATATCTTATGAAACTTAAATTCGTCTAGGGCGCGACTTAGACTACATCATAGCTCGATTAATAAATTTCACATGTAAGAAATTAAAAGGAAATACGAAATTTCACAATTAAAATAATGTAAATAAAAGAGATTTGGAAACGGGTCGTTACAAGCGGAGTGTCACGTAAAATTCGGATTCTCGTTTCACATCCTAATCCCATACGTAAATTTAATCCACATTTAACATTCCAAAATTTGCTCTACGTGGGCTTCTTCAATAGCTTCACTACTTAAATTAATATATATACCATACCAGCCCAAATTAATAATACAATATTAGCCCAAAATTAAAAGATACAAAAATAATCAGTGTGGCCTAGCTTAATAATTGAACACAGATAAAAAAGAAATACAGGCCATAATTATAAATAAAGTTTATTCTTGTAACCAGGGGCACAACTACGGACTCCCTCAAGTCCGAACTAGATTATTCAAGCTAATAAAAGTCAAAATATTTCATATACAAGCAATAATAAGCTATACAAAATAAATTAAGCTTATTAAAAACGCGGGGTGTTACAGAAGCAACTTTTCTTGAAGAACTCCTCTCTTGCGGCCAATGACAACTATTGACCGACATTTCCTCCAAAATCCGAACCGCTTCTTCATAAGGCCGGTTGGTCAAACCACCACCGGCAGTAGCATTCACGACCTCTCTTGTATGATTGGTAAGCCCTCGATAAAAGTTTAGAATTTGTTGCTCCTTTGAAAACCCATGTTGAGGGAATCTCCTCAACATATCTTTGTATCTCTCCCAAGCTTCATAGATTGATTCATCTCCCATTTGAAAGAAATGAGAGATGTCCGATATCAATTTTTTAGCACGAGAGGGAGGAAAGAACTTGGCTAGGAATAGTCAGCACATTTGCTCCCATGAAGTAATCTTCGAACGGTCTAGGGTCTTGTACCATGCTTTGGCCTTGTCCCTCAAGAAAATCCAAAGAGCCTCAACCGAATGAAATCATTGGAGACTCCTTGTATCTTGATGGTTTCACACACATCCAAGAAGGCACTCAAGTGGGCATTTGCATCCTCATTAATCTCACCTCCAAATTATTCCGCTTGAACCATGTGGATCAACCCCGGCTTTAATTCAAAGTTGTTAGCGTTGCACCGAGCGCCCCACCTCTCATCTTGAAACAAATTGACTTGAGGTTCAAACATTTGGTTGATAGGAGGCGGAGGTGGTTGATTTGCTTGCCTAGCTTGTTCCTCCAATTGCCGTCTCAATACTAGCATTTTCCGTTCCAACTCGGCCATTTGATTCGGCCTTTTATTGGCCATTCGTCTCTTTCTTCTTTCCCGGCTTGATCTCTTGTGAGTAACCTCAATCTCCAAGTCTAAAGGAATAATTTTGCCTCTCTTTCGCCTTGTGATCATACACTAACTCACCTACAAAAGCAATCCAATACCAAGATAAGAATTAAAGGACATGAAAATAGAAAAATAATGTTTGAACTAGTAATCTTGGCGCAAAAATCATTAACACTAAAAGTTCTAAATAGTCCCCGACAACGGCGCCAAAAAGTGATCACTAAATTACTTAGCAATTATATTCGCACTTTAATCGGGTAATTGTAGCAAATAGCAACGAGTATCGTATCCTCAAGGACTATTTGACCGAACTTTGGTTGAAATAAAATTCATGCACTCTCCTACTATTCAAACTCTAATTTCAACATGATTTTTGAATAATTCAAACACTCAAATTGACAATTAAAGCAAATTAAGCACTCAGAAGTAAATAAACAAGTAATAGATGATCAAAGATATTGAATGAGAAAAGAGTTGGTTTCAGGGACTTGATTTGATTCTAGATGGCTTAACATTGACTTCCCAATTCACATAACCAAGTTCAATCATCTAAATGAGAAACATTCACAAGGCTAATTACTACCCTCTCTCGAAATACAGCAAAAGTGAATCAAATCATCAACTCTCTCGGCTAACACTTAAGACGACAATCCAACTCCCAAAGGTATAAAGAATTCAAGCTCCCATGCATGCATTTCTCACTTACTAAGTCTCAAAACCATGCATGTTGATAATTGATTTTCATGAATGCAAAATCCTATTAAGAAACTTCACAAACACTTTGCATGCAAGAAAAATGATCAATAATTCTCACATGAAAACAAGATCCAAAACCACAATCAAATAGATGAAGACAATTAGAATTAACAAGCTTAAATCAAATCCACCATCAAATCATCTCAAATCTCCAAAATCAACAAGAGGAAAATTAGCTAGACATTAATGAAAATAAAGCATAAGAAATGAGAATTAAATTCATAATTAGAAATACTAAGAACCTAAATGGAGAAATCTTCAAATCCAACCTTCAAATGTAATACAATGATTAAGAATTAATCCAAACCCTAAAAGGAAACTTGGGAAGAGAAACTAAGCTAGGATGATGAATCCTTCGTTTTTGGGGCTAAATCCCCCTTTTATAGGGTACAAAAAGTGCTAATGGATATTAAAAATGTAAAAAGGGCAAAATCGTCATTTTTGGTGTGAAAACCGCCAAAGCGGCGGTCCAGAGGACCAAACCGGCGGTCCAGCTGCCCAAACCGGCTGTCCGGCCTCCAGGCGCCGAGTGGACCGCATATTTGTCTTTTAACTTGGCTTTCAATCTAGCTTTTAATGGCGGTTTACCCAGCGGTTCACCCCTGAACCGCCGGTTTAGCTATGTAAACGCCGATTTGGTATCTTGGGGCGCCGGTTTGCATTTTTGCTCCTTTTCAGTCCGATTTTTCACTTCTTCAACCCTTTTATTCCGGCCTAACGAACCTCGATTTACCTACACACATGCATAAACTCAACCAAACGTGATACAAATCCAAAGTATCGAAATCAATGCAAAACACATCATATTTAAAGGTTAAAGTTTGGCAAAAAGCGGTAGTAAACACGTTTTAGTTGCTACGAAAATGAGTGTTTATCACTTGTAAAACAATAAAAACTCAAAGAAACATTCCAATAGAGTTTGTTACCCAACAACCAATGAAACCATATTAAATCTTTGCACATGCGCATGAACATTCAAACGACAAAAACACAAATCAAAGGCAAGTGAGCATCATAACAATAGAGTTTGTTACCTAACAACCAACCACAAAATATTTTATAATCCTATTCATTAAGACAAAAGGATGTGGTTTTCTAGAGAAAGGTTTCATACATGTCACGACAAAAACCACAATCAATCAAATGGGTGATGCCCTCTCTTTCTCTCCTTAATCTTTTTACGAACATCATCGACCAATAATCTTTTCTGCCTCTTGATAGAAGATGGAGCAGTTGCAGAAATGGTCGAACATCCAGTTGAAGGAGGGGCACTTGATGTAGAAACTTGTGGAGCATGAGAAGGTGTAACTAGAAAAGATTATCTTTTCAATGATAATTTTCTAGATTTGCTCACATTTTGGCTTTGGGATGGTGGTGGGGGCGGCGACACAACATAAATGTTACTACGTGCAGACTGCCATAAAGTTTAACAAATATTCAACATGTTTCATAATAACCCCACTTTCACAATATAATTTGTTTTTAAATAGTAGAAACTGAACCTTTTTCTGTTCTTTACGTTGCCAAGCAGACGCTTTTCTTGCTATTAAAGCTTGTGAAGCTTCACTTGATTGAGATACATGACTTGGTTGAGATCTACCATGATCTAAAACTGGAACTTGTGATGTTCTTATTCGCTGAAATAATAAAATAGTGGCTGAAATGTAAGATAATAAACTAATTTCATTGAATTAATTAAATAATTATAAAGTACCTTGTAAAATTTTGAATTTTTATTAACTGGATTTTTGCAAGTTAGATAGTTGTGCTCTTCACCAAGACATTTAGAGCAAGTCTTCTTGTGTCCTTTCCTTGAAGCCTTGGTAGGACCCTTAATATCATTTCCATCTTTCCTCCTCTCTTTTTGTGGCCTTCCACCTCTGACTGTAACAACTAGAGGCTGAATTGGCCCCTTTCCCGATAATTCATAGAATTTCATGCCTGATACTGGGTAGACTATGTGCTTATAGGTTTCCATGTATTTTTTCTTGCTATACCAATCCACCACATAATTCTCCAAGTTCTTTATATGTAACTCGATGGCTGAAACAACATGACAACAAGGATAACCTTGTAGTTGATACATTCCACAACTACATGTGCGTTCATCAAGTTTGACAACATGATTTTGGCCAAAATACTCCACTGAATAACTTTCTTGCCCAGCCCAAGTAGCAAAACAGTTGCCACCTTTATCTTTTCTTTCTTTTAGCTTCTTCCTCATTATATTGGGACATATATCACCTTGGTGTTTTTCCATTCCTATCAGCTTCACTTGAATTCTCGACATCAACTTACTTCTGATCCATTCCCATATGGAGATAATAGGTTGATCCCTTGCTCCCAAAATGTAAGCATTGAAAGATTCTGACATGTTGTTGACAATAGCAGCACACTTGGTTCTAGTAGGGAAATGTGACCTTGTCCAATGTTGAGGATCAATTCTACTAATCCAAACTTATGGCGTGACTTCATTTTCATCAAAATCAGGGTAAGTATCATTTATCTCTTTCATCACATTGTTGAATTCATATAGATTCCCCACTGAAGCTGCACACCAAAACAATTTCTTCATATCCAACCCCTGAAACTTGGCCTTAAAGTTGTTATACATGTGTCTGACACAAAATCTATGTTCGACACACTACAAAAAATAATGCTTTTAATGACAATTAGAAATGTAATTTGAGGTTACTTATTGCCGCACATTAGCTGTGATGGCACTTCTTAAAAATGCATTCTATTCGAGTGTAATAATAGATTAGTTGTAAAGAAAGACAACATGTGATTACACTTTTAGTGTTTCCCGAGAATAAGTATAAGGGCACATAAAAATGCCATCTAAAGTATGCCTTCAAATAACATGTATGATGACATCCGCAAATATCACCCAAGGTAATTAAATATTAATATTTTTAAAAGGAAAAGGCACTGAAACATGCCTACAAAAGTGCCTTATTGCTACACCATAAATATCTACGTGTACTACTTTTACTACACTGTTAGTTATCATGTATTTGGAATTAATTTTATAATGCAATTTTCTCTAGTTAAATAAAATAAATAATAACTAAAGAATATTATAATAAACAAAATATATTTCTGGCAACAATTGCATTTCGTTATATAGTATACATCAAAATACTAGAATCTAGAGTAATCATCCACATGTAAACTACTGAGGACTCATGTCACTCAATTAGCATATCTGCTCAATTCAACTATCGTTACAATTAAGCCTACCATAAGTAGACACAAGAATTCTTGTAAGCAACTTTAAGCCTACCATAAGTAGACACAAGAATTTGTTCTCAAAAACTGGGAAATGTCTCTTACTCTTTGTTTCATCACTAACATTCTCCAGGAATCGGATGGAGGACTTTGGTTTTCACAACAAAGCTCATCTTCCCTTCTTCTCTGTTTGGATAGTGGGTTGTATTTGAAGAAGATCTACTGTGTTGTTTCTTGCCACTTAAACAGATCTACTACTTCTTCATTCCTCAACAGCCTTCACAAAAATCAAGTCACATCCCAAATATTAGTATATGACCAAAGCTAATATCAAAGACTCTTTAGCAAATTCACAATATAAGCAGCATTTTGAGTAGCGAGATTAGCTAATGAAAAATTAATGAGATTTTCACTCACCTCTTAGTTCATTAGATGCTAAGATCAAATATTGCATATCCGAGTCAAATATCTAACATGTGCATCAGGCTCCATCGTTTTGAGATGATCATCTTCAATGCTTATTGAAATTCTAAGTACTCCATGAACTCGCTCCAAATTTTAAAATGTATCTCCAGATAATAATAATAATAATAATAATAATAATAATAATAATAATAATAATAATAATAATAATAATAATAATAATAATAATGTGATTCTAAAAATGACAAATTTTTTAGTTAAATCATAAAAATTACATATTGGAAAGAAAGCTCATAAAACGTGAAAATCTGTAAGATAAATATAAAACATAATTTCAAAGAGATAAATAAAGCTTGTTGGCAATGTCACTATTTACCTCAAGCATTATTCCAGAGATGACAAGTAAAATGTTGCAATTAATTTTCCTGCTCATGACATCCTTGCTCAACATGGACAAGCAATCCAATAGAATAAGTGAGTATCAAGACATTGGAGATGATGAAAAGAACTAAATCTACCTTATCGGATTCAATCTAAGACCACAACAAAGTAGAATATCGAATTATTGTAAGAAAATTAGAACACAAAATTATTCAACTAAAATCAAATATGCATGCAAAGGAATGGAAATTAAGTTTCAATAATGATACTAGTTTATATGAGTCACGTTATTCGCGAGCTATTTAACACTCAACTCGATAAAAGCAAGTTCAATATTTTATTTAGAATCTCGTTTAGCTAGCTTGAGCATGAGATTAAAAAAGTAAGTAAGCTTATAATTATCACCAATCCAACAAATCGTCCTTTTGGGGACATATATCCACTAAAATGCGAACGATATAGAGAATATTACCATGGCTCATGCCCAAGAACAATACATTGACTAATTCAACAATAAAGATATATATACATTTAATATTAAATGTTAAGCTTTCAATACAAATTATGCTAGAAATTTACACAAACTAAAATCAAAAGAAATTATAGAAACTCGTAGTATAAATATTCCTCCAACATCAAAACTCTATGTAAAATTTATGAGCATAACCAATGTAATAACATTAAATAATATCTAACTAAAATCATTTGATGTAGATAGGAAAGTGGCACAGAGAATACACATGATTCAATTTCTATGATCATTGCTTTTACTCAAATTTATCTTTTCTGTTTTCCCTTCTAGTTTTTCCACCACAACAAAATGAAAATAGTTCAGAAAATAAATTAATAAAAAAATCAACAGAAACATGAATTAGTAAATTTCTTAGCAACATGGTAGAAGTCACACACATAACGAGATTTGTTGGTGAGTAGTGATAAAATATGTCCAGAACAAATGCATATATTTTTTTCCTAGTGAACAACTTCTTCAATACAGTAATGAAGTCCTTGAAAGCTTTTTTTCTCAATCACACATCCCAAAGAAAAGAGCTATTTGTCTCCAATTGTTTAGAGAACTGCATCTATCAATACTTGACTTCTTCTTTCTATATTTCCAATAAGTTGCTGACATCCTACAACAACAACAAAAAGTAACGAATGTCTCATGAAAATTAAAAATAAATAAAGGATAGAGCTAAAAAAAGGTTTGTTAGACAGCACATCAAGAATAGCATACCTCTCTTGATTTCACTTATTAAGGTCCATCTCAATCCCGCCGACATCTTCACAGACCCAACCAGAGTCACCAAACTCTATATTAGTATCACAAATGTCGTTTTGCAGATATGTCTCAACGTCAATAGTAGATCCCATGTTGTAATGAGCTCGTGCACGAGTAGAGACAACTATTCTCCATTGTGGCTCAGTTGGATCCTCAATATAAAATACCTGATCAGCTTGGGATGCTAGAATGAATAGTTCATTGTGATGCGCCACATCTGAAAAATTAGCTAATGTAAATCCATCTGCATCTTTCTTCAGTCGTTTACCTTTTGACACCCAGTCACAATCAAATAATACAACTTTACGTCCACAACCATAATCTAGCTCAATGATATCTATTAGAATACCATAATAGTCTAGCTCACTTAAGATTGGATTTTGATCCCTAGTACTAGAATAACTTGACGTTGTGGCCTTTACACATGCCCCGCAATTTTATGTCTTTCTAGTACTCACCAAATCTTGAGTGTGAAACCTAAAGCCATTCACAAGATACTTTTTATATTTAACTCTAATAAAATTAGATCGATCAGCAAGTAGCTTCAAATCTCTTAATGTTGAATCTTCCTCACTGACTTGTAACCCTTGAACCTGTAAAAAAAAGCTTCATTCATAAATAATCCAAATCTCTTAATGTTCTCATTTAATATCATAACACCTTCAGTCATAAATGATACCTGCCAGCTGATGTCTGAATCAGCTGTGTTCATTTGTTGAATTCCTCAGTTGCCGCATACCATCAGCTGACTCGAGTTCGTCTGTTCAGCTGACGTCTGTTCCATTATTGCAGCATACCATTAGCTGACTCAAGTTCATCTCCTCAGCTGAAGTTTGATGTCCTCAGTTGGCAATTCGTATCTGAGCTTCCCCCTTCATCTGAGCTTCCCCCTTCATCTGAGCTTCCCCCTTAAGTCGATATCCGATTCTTCAGCTCGGATGAATCCTTGTCAGCTCGGATGATTCTTCTGCTCGGATGAGTTTTTAGCTCGGATCCAAAAGTCCTAGAAGATCACACAGCATCTTGAACCGGGCTTCAGGAAGAGGTTTGGTGAGGATGTCAGCTCTCTGAATCTCAGTTGGGATCTTCTCCATGGACACATCCTTCTTCTCAATATGATCTCGGATGAAGTGATGACGAATATCGATATGCTTAGTCCGAGAGTGATGAACAGGGTTTAGAGAGATAGCTATGGCACTCGAGCTATCACAATGTATGGGAACATGTCCAGTTGAGACTTCATAATCTCTCAGCTGCTGCTTCAGCCACAATACTTGCATGCAACAGCTTCCGGCAGCCATGTACTCTGACTCGGTTGTCGAAGTAGCAACACACGCTTGTTTCTTGGAGAACCATGAAACCAGCTTGCTTCCCATGAACTAACATTGTCCAGAAGTAGACTTTCTGTCCAACCGATCTCCTGCTAGGTCGGCATCTGAGTATCCAGTCAGCTGGATATTGTCATAAGATGGGTACCACAATCCAACATTGACAGTTCCCTTCAAATACTTAATGATGTTCTTTGCTGCCAACATGTGTGCTTCTCTTGGTTGGACTTGAAAACGAGCACACACTCCAACTGCGTATGAAATGTCTGGTCGGCTGGAAGTTAGGTTGAGCAGCGAACCGATGATCCCTCTATACTGGCTGGCATCAATGAGCTTTCCCTCAGCTCCTGGTTCGATCTTCCAGTTCGTGTTCATAGGGATCTTGGTTGTCTTACTTGTCTGCAATCCGAACTTGGTGATGAGCTCCCTTGTATATTTGGACTGGTTGATGAAAATCCCTTCAGGTGACTGCTTCACTTGTAATCCAAGGAAATAATTCATCTCGCCCATCATTGACATCTCGAACTTTTCCTTCATAAGATCGGAGAATTTCTTGCACAGCTCCTCCGACTTGGACCCGAAAATGATGTCATCGACATAAATTTGCACGACAAGTATATCTTCTCCAACTTTGATGGTGAACAGAGTTTTATCAACTGAACCTCGTTTGAACCCCGAGTCCAGAAGAAATCCACAAAGAGTGTCATACCATGCTCTTGGTGCTTGCTTTAGACCATAGATAGCTTTCTTCAGCTTGTACACTCTTCCATCTCCAGTCTCAAAACCAGGAGGTTGTTCAACATATACATCTTCTTTTATATCTCCATTGAGGAATGCACACTTCACATCCATCTGATATACTTTGAACTTGTGATGTGCGGCATAAGCTAGAAAGATCCGGATGGCTTCAAGCCTTGCAACTGGTGCAAAGGAATCTTCAAAGTCAATTCCTTCTTGTTGGCAGTATCCTTAAGCTACCAACCTTGCTTTATTCCTCACAATGAATCCAATGGCGTCTCTCTTGTTTTTGAAAATCCACTTTAGTCCAATCACCTTGACACCATTTGGTCTTTCTACCAACTCCCATACACAGTTGCGTAGAAACTCATTCAATTCTTCTTGCATGGCTGTTGTCCAGTGGACACAATTGAGAGCTTCCCCAACATTCTTCGGTTCTGGAACATCAGCTACATAGCAAGAAATCATGGCAATATCTCCAGCTTGCTCGAACTCCTCTAGAACTGCCAATTCCTCAGCATATTGGGCATAAGTGTTGGATTCTTCCTCGGGTGATTCTGGATTTGCAACTCTGCTCCGTGTGCGCACACCCTCGGTTGGATCTCCGATGATGTCGTTGGTGGAATGAACTTCATACCATCTTCGGTTGCGTCTTCCTTCTTCTTCCAACAGTGGCTGTTCAGACATCTGAGTTGGAGTCTTCAGAGCTGGTGAATGATCAGTTGTTGAGTCTGGAACCTCAACATTTACAATAGATTGAACTGAGTTCGGTTGGGCATCGGATGCTGATGCAGTTGGATGGACATCAGCTGAAGTTCCCCCTAGGGACGAGCTAAGGTCTTCGCATTCATCTTCAGAGGAGTATGGGTCCTCATCCTCAGTTGCCCATACCAGTGGTTCAGCTCGGTTTTTTTCCCGAAGAGCTTGCGATCTGGTGAGAACTGGTAGAACAGCTGGATCCGCGTGTTGTTCCTTTACCTGTTCCCTGCACTCAAAGGTAGATTCATCAAAACTAACATGAGGTGTTATTTCCACAACACGAGAGCTGTTGTTGAAAACTCTATATGCCTTGATCCGAGCTGCATATCCAAGAAATATGCCCTTTGAAGCTTTGGCATCAAAAGTTTTCAACTGAATCTTCCCATTGTTGTGAATATAACACTTAGATCCAAAAACACGAAAATAAGAAATATCTGGCTTTCTGCGTCTCCACAGCTCGTAGGGCGTCTTTCCCAACCGCTTGGTGAGAAGAGATCGATTCTGTGTGTAGCATGCTGTGTTGATCGCTTCAGCCCAAAATCTCTTAGGTAGTGTTGAGCTCGCTAACATGGATATGGCTGCATCCTTCAGAGTTCTATTTCTTCGCTCAGCTACGCCATTCTGTTGTGGAGTACGCGCGGCTGATGTTTGATGGGTTATGCCATTCTTTTCGCAATACTCAATGATGGTTTCATTTAGAAACTCCGTTCCACGATCTGATCTGATAGATATGATCTTCATCTCTTGTTGGTTCGATATCCGATCCATTAGCTTGGGCAGCTTATCTCGGGTTTCACTCTTGTGGCGCATGAAGATGGTCCACGTATATCTTGAGTAGTCATCAGTTACAACCAAAGTATATTCGTTTCCATTAATGCTTTTTGGTGTAACTGGCCCGAAGAGATCCATATGGATCAGCTGCAACACTCAGTCGGTTGAAGGAGTTGACTTCAACCGGAAGGAGGTTCTAGCGAGCTTTCCCAGCTGGCATGCACTGCACATGTGTGTTGTTGAAAACACTCGGTTAGGTATGCCTCTTGCATGTTCTTGTCTGGCAAGTCGGTTCATCATCTTGAAATTCAGATGGTTGAGCCTTTTGTGCCACAGCCAGCTCACATCCGAACTGCTCTTTGACAACAAGCAAGTGTCAGGGAGGCTGTTGTTCCAGTCAGCATAGTATACATTCCCTGTTGGAGATCGATTTCCCAACAATATCACCTGCTTTGATCCAACATCTTTAACTCTGCAACCCTGTGCATCAAACTTGACAGAGAACCCATTATCACAGAATTGACTGATGGAGAGCAGGTTATGCTTCAATCCATCAACAAAAGAAACATTAGAAATTGAAACATGATTGGTTTCAAGGGTACCGTAACCTCTGGTATAACCTTTTGAGTTATCACCAAAAGTAACTGATGGACCTTCTTTCTCCACGAAACTTCCAAGCAAATCCTTCAGATTTGTCATGTGTTTCGAGCATCCACTATCCATCACCCACATTGTTGTAGACGCCTTCTTCTTCCTCAGCTGTTTCTCCTGTACCTGCAAGGAGAAACTCGCTTAGGTCCCCAATTTCAGTTGGGTCCTGGAGGGTTAGAACCAATTCCCGCTGGAACCGTGCGTCGCTTTTCTCTGTACACTCGAATAGCCTTGTCATTCCAAATGATCTGCCCATTTTCATCAATTATAACAACACCCCGGTTATCCTTAGGCTTGTTGTTTGAAATGATGCTCTATTTCTTGGGAGGAGTTGGATTTCTCCCATGTTGGGCTTTAGGAAGTGAGGCTTCCCCCCTGTTTTGATGGCGATTCTTATCCTGTTGAGTTTGTCTGTGAGGTCGGACGGCTTTGAGGAATCTTCTTGGCTGATTCTGATTCCATTGCCTTAGCTGTTGACGATGGCTGTTCATGCCCGGATGTTGATTCATGTTGTGGCATGAGTAACCATAGCTGTCGTAACTTTTCCACATAGGTTGACTCTGTTGGAACCTCTGATTGTTGTGGTGATGGAACCGTTGTTGATTATATCAGTTGAAGCTTGGTCGGTTCTGTTGGTTCCATCTCTGCTGTGGTTGGTTTGTTGGTCGGTTATCACGTCGGTTCTGAGCTTGGATATGTTGTCGATTTTGAGCTTGATTGTGACTCCGACGTCTCCGGTTCCTCCGTTGAGTCTTGGAACATTCCCCCTCGGTTGTAGACTCCAGGGACTGTTTCGTTGGTGCTCCATCTGCAGCTCCTTTGCCTTTCTCAGCCGTAGTTACCTTTATCGGTTGTGAGGGTGTTTGTTCAGTTGCATACTCAACTGTGTTAGGTTTGGCAACCATGACTTCCTCAGCCCTGTTGAAGGTAGCTGGTGGAATTCCAGTGTCCTTTGCCACGTCGTATCCGAGTCCAGACACATCATCCGTTTGCCGTCTGTATTTGATGAGATTCTCGGTGATCTCGGATGACTGATATAGTTTTGTCAGGTTGTCCTTCTCAGTTTGAAGATCCTTGAGAAGAACAACTATATGTTCGGTCTGGGCATCTGATGTCTTCATCAACTGGTCGATCTGAGCCTCTTGCTTGTTCAACTGTTCGTTCTGTGCCTTGATCTGTTCCTTCAACTGTTCATCGGTTGAAGCCTCAGTTTGGTTGGTTGTACTCAGTTGACTTTTCAGCTGGTCAATTTCTTCAGCTTGTCTCTTGATCAGATCGTCCTTTTCGGTTAAGGAATCTTCAAGCATGGCGAACTGGGCTTGAAGACTCTTAAACTCAACCGACTGCTGATGCAGTTCCTCACTGAGTTCTTGAAAATCATTCCAGGAAGGTTCCAACTCATCGTTCATAGATTCCTGCATGTTAGAAGTATTGGAAGAATTTAAGCGAGCAGGATTAGATTGTACCTCAATATCATCTTGGTCGGTTTCAAGTGCCATGAGGCATTGATCCGGACTGATGACTTTGTTGGTAGAGGTCAGATCATCCTCATCTTCAGTGTCTGTGAAGATGTCCATATCGTCAGCTGCCTCTTCAGCTACCATGGCCTTATTCTTTGCAGTTTGCTTCGCCCTCAGTGCTTCTCTTTCCTTCTTTGAGAGGTCTGGGCAATCAGCTTTGAAGTGTCCTTCCTTGCCGCATTCGAAGCAACCATTGGTAACTGACTTCGAATTGTCTCGAGTTCGGTTTGATTTATAGAAACGTTTATATTTGCCGAACCGAGTATCGATATCGGCTAACTTCTTTGACAACGCTGCAATGTTCTGTTGCAGTTCTTCTCTGCTTGGCTCCTTTGCAGTCGTGTCAGCCGACCTGGTTGGCCTTGACGATCTCGACTTTGAGTAGTCAGCTCGGAGGGCAACTGACTTTGATGCTGAGCCGACGTCCTCAATTCTATTTGTCTGACTTGAGGGCTGCGACCTCCTTCTGTTGACCTTATACTCATTTCCTTTCAAGATTGAGAACAATCTTTCAGTTCCCATTTCACCTAGGTCAGCTCGGCTCTCGTGGATATTTGTGAAAGTATCCCACTCAGCCGGTAGAGCTTGCAACACTTTGAGGTTTATCTCTCTTAGAGTGTATTTTCCTTTCCGGATGGATTGGATTCTTCTGATGATGTCCATAAACCGGAGCTCTAGCTGATCTATAGTCTCATCAGGTCGCAGACTGAAATTGTCAAAATCTTGACATGCATGCGAGAACTTGTTTTCCTTTGTCTCGTCGCTTCCTTCACTTAGCGAGGCCAGGATGTCCCACATCTCTTTTGCGGTCTCACATTCCTCTATCCAGGGCAGATAATCTTGTCCAACCGTGGACATTATTGTGCTCTGAGCCCAGATATCCAGCTGGCTCACCTTGGCCTCCTCCGGAGTGTAGTCCTCTGGCTGTTTCTCCACATACTCCACCACTGCATCTCCATCGTTGGGATTTGTGGGAGTGCGAAGTATTCTGTCTCGTATGACGATTGGTCCAGATGTGAGAACTTGTTGCATCCTATGATGCTTGGACAAAAGGATCTTCTTCATTCGAGTTCTCCATGATGTATAGTTGACAACAGAGAACATGACTGCGATCTTGTCCTTGACGTTCATCTGCACAAACAAAAACAGGACAACAAAAAAATGCGAGCAAGAATGCACTAGCGTGAAAAGATCTGTTCATTGGACCACTGAAGAAAATTCTCGAATTCACACCTCGTGAAACAGAGTCAGCAGTCTTTTGAACCACTGCTCTGATACCACTTGATGGTCCCGAAACGAGTTACTGGTGTATGGGGGGGGGGGGGAATACACCAGTTAGGATTTTTCAGCTTTCGAAAAACTTAACACTTGAAAACAACTTCAACTGAGTAAAAGGACTCAGGTGGGATCTCACAGCTGAGTTAGCAAACTCAGCTGGAAGAGCGGTGCTGTGCGGAATGTGGTGGAAAATAAACTCGTTAAAAACAACTCACGTAAACCAGCTCGGTTGGTCAAGAACCAAAACAGCTCGGTTGAAAAAGTGCAAAAGAGGTTTGAATGCTGGTTAGTTCGGTCAGTAAGAAATGCAATATGGACTAAAAAAAAATAAACACGACACACAAGATTTACGTGGTTCGGAGATAACTCCTACGCCACGGGAAGATGTGAGTCCACACACCTCAGTCCAAGTTCTTCTGGACAGAACCACTCAGTTTACGCGGGCTGAGTAACCGTTACAGTTTAGTTTCCGGGCACTAAACAGCCTAAGTCAAGTTTACGGGTACTTGATGACCTGACTACTCAATTACAGGAAGAGTAAGGTCCTAGCACACTTTTTAGGGTGTGAGAAAGGGTAGGATATCCAACTACAGCTCGATCAAGAATGAGAGCTGGATCTAAGGCTTGAACGAATAAACACTCAACCTAAGATCAAAAACAGTTTCTAATTCTAGGAACCCTCAGCTACTAATGTTCTCTCAAATTGGAACTCTCAGCTGCTGATGCTCTTAGATGATGATTTTGCAGATTTGCTTTGACTTCTCTCGAGAAAGCTTTTGAGTTTTTAGTCGTCTGTGTGTCTATCTGCATCTCCTCCTTCTCGAATGAGATGATGCCTCTATTTATAGGCGGAGAGAATCAACTAGCCGTTGGAGGAGCAGTTGATCTCTGATCGGTTGAAAGCGATGGCTTGTCTCTCATCTCTGCAGACTTTCCCGATATGGCATCTGTGCTCTTTTGCTTTCCATCTGAGACAGCCTTGTGTTGGGCCAGATGGGGTAATGACTGAACGGTCAAACCCTCATGTGACTTCCTTTTGAAATTCAAATCTTTGACATTCAACTTCGGTTTGTCGGTTGAAAGTCTTGACCTTCATCTGAGTGATCTTCAGCTGATGTTCCGATCTGTCGAGTTCTCAGCTGACTTTGAACTTCAAAACAGTTGAACTCCTTGTTCAGATTCTATAACTGAGGTTCTGAAACTGAACCCTCAGTTGTCTTCCACTTCTTTACTCAGTTGGGTTTGAACCCTCAGATGATTTCTTTTTCACCTGATGTTCTCTTCCTTTCAACTGTTTCTCATTTGATGAACGCTCAGTTGGTTTCTTTCAACTGATGTTCTGAAGACTTCCCCTTGTTTACATCTGAACAAATGAACTCTCAGTTGTCTTTCTTCACAACTGATGTTCTGTCTGAGTGACGCCTTGTTGCCATCTTCAGCTGGAGACCTGTAAAGATAAAAACTTAACTTTGCTCAAACAGCGAGCCTAAATTCTAACATTAGGTACTGGCAACATCTACTCGGTTGGGGTCAGCCGGTTTTGGAATTCATCAAAACTTATACTAATAAATTTCCCAACACAGTGCTTTTCCCTTTTTAGCTTTGCCATCAAATAGTGGTTTATTCTTCTGAAATTCATGTTCTTTAGGCAAAAATCTTCGGCTACCCATATAGCAATACTTTCCTCCATATTTCAACCTAAGATGATGTGTTTGTCTATTACAAACTGGACATGCAAACTTACCTTTAGTGCTCTATCCAGACAAATTCGCATATCCTGGAAAATCACTAATCGTCCATAACAATGAAGCACGTAGCTGGAAATTTTGTTTTTTTGATGCGTCATACATCTCAACTCCTACTTCCAACAAATCCTTTAGATCAGCAATTAAAGGTTGCAAATAAAATATCAATATTATTCTCGGGTGTTGATGCACGAGGAATCAATAAAGAGAGCATAAAATAAGGTTCTTCATGCACATCCATGGAGGAAGGTTGTAGGGAATCAATATGATAGGCCATGTACTATGAGTCACACTCATATTCTGAAATGGATTAAATCCATCGGAAGCTAACCCCAATCGAACATTGCGAGAGTCCTTAGCAAAATCAGGATACAAGCTATCAAATTTCTTCCATGCTGGGGAATTAGTTGGATGCCTCATATAACCATCTTTTGTACGACCATCATTATGCCATCTCATATGGGAAGCGGTCTTTGTAGACATGAACAATCTTTGCAACCTTGGTTTGAGTGGAAAATACCACAACGTCTTTCGTGCGATTTTTCTTTTCTCACCAGAAGAATCCTTGTTAGATGTTTGCCATCTTAGCTCGTGACATGTACCACAGGAAATTCGTTGTTCATTCACCCCCCAATATAGAGTGCAATCATTCGGACAAGCATCATTTTTTTCAAAACCAAGCCCAAATTTTTTCATCAATCTATTTGCTTCATAGTAGGACTTTGGTAGATCAACTATGGCATGTGAAAATACTTCTCTTAATAATTCCGAAATCATATCAAACACCTGATTATTCAATCTTCCAAGACACTTCAAGCGTAGCAAACGAATCATGAATGACAGCTTCGAAAATTTGTCACACCCTTTATATAACTTTTGTTGGGAAGCATCAATCAACTTATAAAATTCTCTTGCTTGCCCATTAGCAGTTTCATCATCATTTGGAGAACTAGTGAGATCCTGCATATAACTATCTTCATTTGGAATTCCAAAAGCATCATGCACCAGATTTTTCATATCATCATCACCTAAAGCCCTTGGACTGTTCTGTTGATTTTCAGACCTACTCGGAAGTTCTCCGTGTGCTATCCATTGCGTATAACCAGGAATAAATTCATCGACTGCCAAATGTTCAGATGCCTCATCTCTACTTGCAAATATGCTAATCTTGCATCGTTAGCATGGACATAATATCTTATCTTTTATGCTTGCATTACGAAAAGAATAGTCCAAAAAGAATTGAAGTCCATTTTGGTATTCCTCTATTACTCTCGACTTCGTCATCCAACTTTTATCCATATTGTTTAATCAAATTTCTCTCAAACCTGCATAATTATAAATTAAAAGAAAGAGGACTTAGTTAATTTGCTACTTTTACAGATTTGATACATTTACATACAACTCATAATAAGAAAAAATAATGGAGCAAACTGAGAATACTAAAGAACTAGTTGAGTCAGAGTGGTTAAAATGTATAGAATGAATTATTATGCCACCTTCTAGTAATTAAAATGATGATATATAACTCCATAAAAACTCCAGATAAACGTTATCCGTTTGAATAATATGAAACTAGACTCATAGGGATTGCAACCATGTATGGCTTATGGACTGCATAATTACCAATCAATACAGGTTTACATAGCTGACTCATATACTAAAAAAGATAAGTAAATAGCTTCAAATGGCCTATGAGATTTATTTGACCACGTAATGTGCCCAGTTACATTTCTTATATTATTTTCATGTCTAATTCCCCATTCTTCTCAACTTAATATTGATTTTTTCATAGATATTGATAAGTCATCTGTTTTTTTTTTTTTTATACTTATCTTCTAACGAAGTATAGATTTTTTTTGAGATTTTGATCAACCAAAATTGTTGTTTTGTTCAGTTCGGTTTAATGAAGTGAGTGTCCTAATATTGCAAAATGTGTGTATGCTAGTCTTTTAACTTAGAGTGATTTCAGCTATATATAAAAAAGCTTATTGAGAATTTGACTACTCTTGATGTTTTATGAAAGCTTGATGCATTGGATGAAGATGGAGTTATTTAATGGGTAAAATAATGCCAGCATGAATTTGGTGTGTGATCAGGCTTGAGTTGTGCATAAATAGTCTCTAAGATTTGATATCAGTCAAAATTCACCAGTTGTTAGATATATTGCCTCAAAGAATTTTTCAAAACATAAGCACTAAATTTTTAGATGTATTTTCGATTTTCTTAAGAGGAACAAATCTAACACAAACTAACCACAAATTAATATCAATATCGGTGTCATAATTTTCTAAAACAAAATAAATCTAAACCAAGAATTATATTTTTTCCCCCTTTTTTACCCAGAATTTCTTCATCAACTATTGTGAATCAAAACCCAATACACAGATCAAGAGAATTCATGAGTTTGATAGTGAACTCAATGAGTTATAACAAAAACCTATTTACAAACAAATAAGGAAATGAGAGAACAAATTTCGATAGCTGGACTATTTTTAAAAATGAGAAAGATAATATTGACTATCGGCGTCGTATAGACTCGCCGTTTTCTTTGGCCACAGATCCTCCGTGAATGAATCGCTTCGTCAGCTCTGCAACACTCTGTTTTTCTCTCGGTTCTCACGTGGTTTGAGTTACGGTGTTTTGCTATAATTAATTACAATAAAGCTATCCGGACATACTATGTCTCGACATAACCGGTTCCATCAAGTAAAAACTAACTTTATACAATTTTTTAATTAATATTTTTTCATTAATTTCGGTCATTTATAAATGTACAATAATACCATTTTCGAATTTTAATTAGAAGAGAAGAGAAGATGTTTATGTCGATAAAATATGGTCTTAATTAATACAGTTTTAATTAGGAAGAGATTTTTTGGGGGGATGGGAGGGAAAATTTTGAGTGGGAGTGAATATGGGGATACCGCCAATTTTTTTCTTGGTCAAACCGATTATGTCCAGACACACTATGTCCAAATAGCATCACTCAATTAATTAATACTTAATAATAACTAAATAATATTCTTAACAGAAAATACTTACAGTACATTAGTTCAAAATACTCCCTCCGTCCACGAATCAAATCCCTACTTACCCATATTTTTTTGTCCATGAATCAAATTCCTACTTACCTTTTTATACAATCATACCCTCCTACTTTTCATTTATTTACTATCCTTTGTCATTGGTGGTCCCACCTCACAACAACTTTATTCCTACTTTTTGGTCATCACAACAACTTTATTTCCACTTTTTGGTCAATACCACCTCTTTTTTGTCATTACCATTGTTTTTTTGTCATTATCCTACTACCCCTACATTCTAATTTTTACCCAACTTAAAACAACTTTATCAGCTTTCTTATTTTCCGTGTCGAAATCCAAATGTGGATATGATTCATAGACGGATGGAGTATAATATTGGTCTTCTTTGCCACGTAGGAGGAGGCCAACATTTATTTCGTACCTTTTCTTTTGTTTATTTATGTACGTTTTGGAGAATTATGAGTAAAATTAGTATCTGTCAGCAAATACAAAGTATTGTGACATTTATCAAAGAAATGCCATATCACTGTGCATGTAAAGTGTAGTCGTAGGTCAGTGTATCAATTGGATATAAGGGCAATTACTTAAAAATGTCACAAATTTAGTGTAGTTAAAGGTCCTTTTTCTAGTAGTGGCACCTAGAAATATTTCGGATACTGCAAGGGAATTGCAAACTAATTGGAGTTTTTACATCAATTTGTATCTTGTTTTCACTGTGATGCTTGAGGTAGAAAATTCCTAGTTGTAAACAAATGATAGTACCGGCCTCTTCTTGGGCCTGATCCGAGACCCAACCTAATTGGGCCTGTATGTTGAGCTCGGCCCAAGGAGCTCGGCCCAGATGAATTACTAGCTGCCTTGAAGACCAAGTAACGAAGCCTTACCTTGGAGAAGAAGGAATCCTATTGTGAAGGAAATTCGGATATGTATGAGGAATCCTAGTAGGATTAGGGCTCAATTCAAGGCCTATATATAGATGCTAGATTAGAGGTGTAAATACGTTCAAATACTCATTGTACTCTCAAGCAATAAAGACTAGATATTCACTCCTGTGGACGTAGATCACATTGATCGAACCACGTAAATCCTTGTGTCATCGTGTTGTTATTATTTTCAGTTACTTTTACAAACCCTAGTTCTATCATTGGCGCCGTCTGTGGGAAACTCGATCGACGGTTCTTTGGTAGCAGAACAATGATGGTAACGCGATCACAAAACGTGCGGGAGGACCAAAGCCAACATGGGAATCCCAACGAAGCAGAAAGTCGCCCCACAAACAGGGGCAATCGCCAGAAAGGCAATTCGGTCCCAAAGGAGGGGCACAACAATAACCCTATAGAAGAGGATCCGTTCGAAGGGATGCCCGAGCTGGAAGACATCCCTCAGAAGGGTCCACATAAATCAGGGTCGAAAAAGGAAGAGGATTTTCTCGATGACTTTGACCTCGCTACCACCTATGCCGCGACTGAATTCGCTAGAGCGAATAAGGAGAGCTTCAAGCGCTTCCTCACAACAGCTCGGATGCCCTCAATATCCGAAGCTAGGGAGAGTTTCACGCGGAAGTCTATACCCAAAACTCCTCACCACTCCAAGACGCAGGAGCCCGAGCTGAGGAGAAAGTACGACACACGGCGAAGCCCACTCCGCCGCCAGAGCTCCAGCCCACGTCGGAGTCCCAAGCGACGCTATCTCCCAAGGCGACATCGGAGCCCAAGCAGGGGCCGGAGTCCGAGCTATTCCAGGAGTTACAGCCTCGAGGCAGACCGACACCGACGTGAAGGAAGATCAGCCCGACTCGTCAGCCCGTTCACCGACGAGCTGCTTGATGCCAAGCTTCCTACGGCATATAAGTTGCCGAACATACCAGCCTACAACGGGTTGGAGGACCCCCTCAACTTTTCGACACGTTTCAGGTACAGCATGCACAACCAGGGCCTTAAAGAGGAACACATGTGCAAGCTGTTCCCCGAAATGCTGGTTGATTACGCCCGAGCCTGGTTTGATAGCCTCCCAACTGGCAGTGTAGGGTCCTGGACCTATTTGGAAAAAATCTTTAAGCAAAGATTCCACATAAAGGTTCAGGCTCGCCGTGACACAGCCTATCTCCTATCGGTGAGACAGAAGGACAAAGAGACTATAAGGGAGTACGCCTCCCGATTTATGCAAGAGAGCCTAAAGGTCGATAAAATCGACGACGTATTCCTCATCTCGGCTTTTCGAAATGGGGTCGCCCCTGGATCCCTCAACCAGGAGCTTGCTAAACAGAAGCCCGAGACGGCTCAGGAGATGTGGAGAATTGTATACCAGTTTGCGGACGGCCAAGATGCAGATCGGTTGAAGCGAGAAGAAACCGAGAAGAAGAGGGGCTGAAGGTGATCGGGGCCGGAATGATCGTGATCGGAGAAGTGCTCACGAACGTCTTCAGCGAGGACCCATCCAATCCCGGCTCGGACCTGGACCTATCCAGTCCCGGCTCGGACCTCGGCCGGGATCAGAGCACTCTCAGCGACCTCCTTTTGTAAAAACAAATGCGGAGATCTTCGCACTTCATGAGGACTGGTTCACCAGACCACGCCCTATCTCGGGGTCAAAACCTCGAGATAAAAACAAGCACTGTTCCTTCCACGACGACCACAGGCACCACACGGAAGACTGCCGCGACCTCGCAGAAGAGATAGAGAGGTTAGCCCAGGAAGCAGCTTTGAAGAAGTACGAGGCCGGGGGAAGGAAAAACAGAAGGGGAAAGCGAAAAGGCGGACGGGGTCGCTGCGCTCCCGATAATAAGCGAGCTAAAACCAATCATGATGAGGAGGATGACGACCCTCAGTGCGGCGTGCCACAATACGACGGGGTGGTGTTGATCATCTTCGGGCTAACCCCAGGCACGACAAAAACTAAGCTGAGGTCAGAAGCTCGCAGACCACCAATTCCGTCGGAAGAGGAACAGACAAAAAAGAGGTTCAAGAAAAGTGAGACCGTCACATTCTCCCAGGATGATCCTGTACCTACAGCTACGCCCCATAATGACGCACTGGTAATACAGGTTGGAGTAGCCAATAAGTTGGTCCACCGCGTATTTGTTGATGGTGGGGCTAGTGTCAGTATCATCTTCCAACATTGCTTGGATAGGATGGGACTAGACTCAGCTCGGGTTAACGCCGCACCCCTACCCCTCAGGAGCTTTACACAGCATGAGACGCGACCTGAAGGGATAATCGCGCTTGACGTCGCCATTGGCAGCCCGCCAACCAGCGTTAACAAACTAATCCACTTCTACGTGGTCAAAGCGAACTCCCCGTACAACATCATATTAGGTCGGGATTGGCTGAATGCGGTCCGAGCCATCATCTCGCCATACCACTTGTTACTGAAGATCCCGACCTCGGGCGGAATCCTAACTGTCCGAGGCGACCAGAAAAAGGCCAAGGAGTGCATGCAGGTTGCCCTTTGAGGTCAACCGCAAGCATAGCAATCAAAGCATCCCGAGGAGTTGGAAAAGACGACGCCGATTTCAGACACCTCGGCGGAACAAGTCCCCTTATCCGAAGAAGACCCTGCAAAAGTTGTCAAGGTCGGCTTTGCAGGGGGACCCCAGACCCGTCTTTGCTTGGTCGCCAACGGACATGACAGGGGTGTCCTCGGACATCATTACGCACAAACTCAACATCGACCCGAGCTCCACCCCAGTTAAGCAGAAGAGGAGAACATTTGCTGCCGAACGGAATCAAGTTATCTACGATGAGGTGCAACAATGGCTGAAAGCAGGACTACTATTCGAGGTCAAATACCCAATTTGGCTATCTAACCCGGTGGTAGTCAAGAAAGCAGGAGGAGGGGAATGGAGGATGTGTGTGGATTATACCAATCTCAATAAAGCTTGCCCAAAGGACTGCTACCCTCTCCCCAACATCGACGAGAAGATTGAATTCTTAGTGGGATACGAGGTATTCAGCTTTCTTGACCTTTACAAGGGGTACTATCAAGTCCTAATGGATGAGGGAGATGCGATCATGACAGCTTTCGCCACGAGCTTCGGTGTCTTCGCATTCAAATACATGCCCTTTGGATTAAAGAATGTCGGAGCGACTTACCAACAAATGGTCGACTTCCTCTTCCGAGATCACATCGGCAAGATTGTCGAAGTGTATGTAGATGACATTGTCATCAAAAGCAAGGAAAAGGCTTCAGCAGTGGACGACCTACGAGCGACGCTCAACGTGCTAAGGCAGGCGAACCTCAGCTGAACCCCAAGAAGTGCACTTTCAACGTGCGATCTGGGAAATTCCTAAGGTGCTGGATCTCGCCAGAAGGTCTCAAAGCCAACCCGTTGAAAATCAGAGTTGTGCAGGAAATGAAAGTACCCCGAACTATTCGCGACGTTCATAGGCTGACAGGCTGCATAACCGCACTAAGCCGTTTCCTCTCAAAAGCTGCCGAGAAACAACTCCCGTTCTTCAAAATTCTAAAGAAGGCACCGGAATTTGGATGGGGACCAGAGCACGAGATAGCCTTTGAGGAGCTCAAGCGCCACCTAAGTGACTTACCGACTTTGTCAGTCCCCAAAAAGGAAGAATCCCTCTCCCTATACCTCGTAGCATCGGAGGAAGCACTAAGCGCGGTGTTGGTCCGAGATGAAGGAGATCGACAGCTCCCTGTGTACTTCGTCAGCAGAGTCCTAAAAGACCCGGAGACAAGGTATCAACCTCTCGAGAAGGTCGCTCTAGCCCTAGTAAATGCAGCTCGGCGCCTAAAACCTTATTTCCAAGCTCACCCAATACAAGTTTTGACCGACCTGCCACTCCGGCAAGTCCTTACTAAACCAGAAGCTTCAGGAAGGATCGTAAAATGGGCAATCGAGCTCGGAGAGCACTCCATATCATTTGGTCCCCGCCGAGCTATAAAAGGGCAAGCTTTGGCAGACTTCCTCGCGGAAGCTCAATACAATGTCATCAACGAGCCAAAAAAGGCTGGAGCCAAAATCGAACTCCAAGAAATCCCATAGAAGACACCCCCAAACTGCTGGGAGATGTACGTGGATGGAGCCTCGGGGAAGAAAGGAAGTGGAGCTAGCATACTCCTAATCAGCCCGGAGAAAAAGGAATTAACATACTCGCTGCGATTCGAGTTCCCCACTACGAACAACGAAGTGGAATATGAAGCCCTTATTGCTAGACTGTGTCTCGCCCAAAGCCTCCAGGTACGAACTATCTGAGCTCACTGCGATTCCCAAGTCGTAGTCAACCACGTGCTGGGAAAGTACGGAGCGAAGAGTGAGAAGCTGAAGAAATACCTGGAGAAAGTGAAGCTCCTAGAGCAATCCTTCCAATTTTTCAGAATAGTTCGCATTCCCCGAAGCCAAAATACCCGAGCTGACGAGCTAAGTAAGCTAGCGAACTCAACCGGCTCAACTCTAGTAGAAGAAGTCCGGAATCGAAGTATAGAAGAGGTGGAAGTCAATGCAATCGAAGAGGACGACCCGAATTGGATGACCCCCCTAAAAAGATATTTGGAGAGCGGGAAAATTCCTGAGGACAAAACGGAAGCCAGAAAAATCCTAGCTAGATCCACGCAATACGTACTCGAATGAGGAGTCCTATATCGGAAGTCATATTTACAGCCTCTACTAAAGTGTGTGGGACCAAGGGAAGCGGACTACGCACTAAATGAAGTGCACACTGGATCGTGCGGCAGTCACATTAGAGCTCGGATGCTAGCACAGAAAATCATGCGGTGGGGGTACTATTGGCCAACAATGGCAAAAGATGCGGAAGAGTTCGTGAAAAAGTGCCTAAAATGCCAGCTGCATGCCAAGGTGACAAGGGTACCCCAGACCGACCTCTCTACTATACAGAGCCCGTGGCCATTTGTGGAATGGGGCATTGACATCGTAGGACCCTTCTACCCGGCCCCTAAACAAAAACGGTTCCTAATAGTTGCACTCGACTACTTTACCAAGTGAGTCGAAGCCGAACCTTCCATAAAAGTCACAAGTGAGAAAGCCGTCGACTTCGTTTGGAAGAATATCGTGTGCCGGTTTGGAGTTCCAAGAGTCCTCATCTCGGACAACGGGACGCAATTCACGAGCAGAGCATTCCAAGAATTTTGTGAAGGACTCAATATCCAGCAAAATTTCACCTCGGTCAACCGACCTCAAACTAATGGCCAGACCGAGGTCACCAACAGAACAATAGTGAACGGACTCAAGGCCCGCCTAGAGAAGGACAAAACGGAATGGATCTACAACCTCCAAAACGTCCTGTGGTCATACAGGACTACACCCAGAACTCCAACGGGAGAAACCCCGTACCGTTTAGTATACGGAACAGAAGCGATCATACCCGTAGAGATCGGGGCGCCAAGCCCCCGCACTATCAATTTCTCAGCTGGAGCCAATGAAGAGCAACGCCGAACCGACCTGGATTTACTCAAGGAGAAGCGGGAACTAGCAAGCATAAAAGAAGCTCGGTATAAACAACAGATGACCCGATATTATAACCAAAGGGTTAAACCCCAGCAATTCCAGGTCGGCGATCTTGTGCTTAGAAACAACGAAATAAGCCATTCAGAGAAGCTCGGCAAGCTTGAAGCCACGTGGGAAGGGCCCTATAGAGTACACGAAGTTCTCGACAAAGGAGCCTACAAAATCGCCTACCTTTCGGGCGAGCTGGTACCCAGAACGTGGCACATCGCCCACCTAAAGAGATTCTTCGTATAAGCAGCAAGGTCTTGCATTTAGAGTCTTAAGTTCTTTTTCTCTTTTTCTTTTTTGAGTCATAATGTTTTGTTTTTCACGAGCTCGTCAAAAACTTTATTTGTTTCGGTCTTTCTTTAATAAAGTTTCTTTTCGTTTTGCATATTTTCGTGTCTTTTAGTTTGCTTATACGAAGTATCCAAAAATAAAAATAAAAAAATAAAAAATAAACGAAGTCCCCTCATAAGGACGAACTAAAGTTCCCTTCCGAGGTCAGTGATGACCCGACATGGGGCAATTATATCCTAAGAAATGCGCAAAGGAAACCCTTTTCGAGCTCCGAGCTCGTCTCCCTCCAAAAAGAAAGATCTCACGAGGTCCGAGTCAAACTCCCTCGTCAAAAAAAAAACTCAACTGGGGTCGGAACCAAGTTCCCCCCGGGAGACAAACTACGAGGTCTGAACCATGGTTCCCTTGTCACACAGCGAGGTCCGAGTTCGACTCCCTCCACAAAGCAAAGCAAGAATAAACCAAGGAAGCATTCTTCCCGAAGAGCAGGAAGTTCAAAAAAAAAACACAATATATATTACTTTATTTTTTACTAATTACAGCATTGTATGTACATAAATTACAGGAAGACACGAGCTAATCTACGGAGGGGGATTTGGCCTACTGAAGTTGAGCCATCGCTCTTCGAAGGAAGTAGATCCCAAAAGATCGTCGATGGAAATTCGACCTCGTCCCCGACCTCGATTCCTTCCAGAAGAATAAATACGACCTCGCGACGTAGCCGAACTCCGCCCCGCGGCCCGGCCACCTCGGTTCGGTCCGGCCTGACGTCCCCGAGAAGTAGCTCTCGCCTCGCGAGCAGGCATAGTCCGAGAAGACGACGCAGCAGACTCATCCGCACTGTTGGACAGGAACGCACGAAGTTTCGGACGGCGGGATAGCACGCATTTATACACGTTCGCGCTTTCTTTGAGCATCTCACGAGCCCCTTGAAGCTCCCAAGACTCGGGGCCACATACTGCTTTCAAATCGAGGTACTGTTCCAACAGTTCCTTCGTCTTCAGTTCCGCCTCAGATATGGTAATACCGCCATTGCGACGGATGATATCTTCATACTCAGCATGCTCCTCGACAATCTTCTCATGGTCCTCCAGCACACGCCCAGCTCTACCTCGGGCTACTTCCAACTCTTCCTCCGCCTGAAGCAGCTTGGCCTGAAGTAAATCAGCGCGCTCTTGACAAGCGACCTGCTTGACCTCAGCCTCCGCGCAGAGTGACTCAAACTTAACCTGCCATTCCTCCAGCTCGGATTCTTTTAACCTCAACAGAGCACACTTTTCATCAAAAAGTGACTCAGCTCGGCGACATCTCTCCATCCATAGCCGAGCTAGGGATCGTTGTTCGGACAGATCTTGAGAAAGATGACCAATTTGCTTGCGTAAAGAAAGAATATCAGGAGAATCCAAAGTCTACACACACAATGAAATGCAAAATCCGTTTATTCAAGAAGGTCCGAGTACATAATTACATAAAATAAATAAATAAAGATCTAAGGAGCGTCCACCTCCTTGTCTTGAAGAGGTGGCTGCCCGGAGGGGGGGTCTTGCGAAGAACCATCAGCGCCAGCATCGTTGAGATCCTCTCCATCAGCTGAGGCCTCGCGCTCCTCTTCCTCCTTGTCTTCTCCTTCCTCGTCGGGAAGCGAGTCGAAAACTACGTCGAGGGCGGGGTCCCGATAGGCCGAGCAGGCAGCAATCTGCTCGGCAGATAGGAGCACGGACGAGCTGGCGAGGTCGTCCAAACAGGCAGCTGGCCGAGGTGACGTCGGATCACTTTAGCGTACTCGAAGAAGAGAGCCTCATCCTCCAGGCGCTCGTAGCCATATTTGAAGACGTCCAGGTCGGGGAAATCCCTGGCGGCGGCCTCCAAAGCATTCAAAGCGTGGTTTCCATTGATGAGCCCAGCCAACTCATTGGCCAGGCCCGAGAAACTATCCGACGGTAGAAGCCTCTTGGTGTAGGCCCGCAGGATCTAGCCTTGACAAGCTGCCAGCTTGGCCTCCCTGTCCTTGGCCGCACTCAGCTCGGCCTCAAACCTTTTCCGAGCTTCCTCGGCACTCAGCTCGGCCTCAAACCTTTTCCGAGCTTCCACGGCCAGCTCGGATTTGATGGCCTTTGCTTCCTCCCGGGACTTGGCCAACTCTCCCTCAGCCTTCTTCAGCTTGGCCGCGGTCGACATCAGCTTCTCCGAGTACTGACTTTTTTCGTCCTCGTGCTTCGCTGACATCTCCCCGACGCCACTCTTGAACCAGGCCATGAACGTATCAATGCCCTGCGAGAAGGAATACAGTTAGCTACACACAGGCAAGAATTACAGAAAATTAAGTAACAAATCTTCACCTCGGGAAAAGGCAAATTCCCCAGCTGAACTGGAGGAGCAGACGGGCTCGCGTCGCTGCCCGAAACGTCGACAATCTCCAAGTTGACCCTAGACTTTTTGAAGGATGGACTGCCGGTAGGAGAGAGAACGCCCGTCGCAGCAGGCACCGCCACCTCGGTTCGCCGACCCAAGTCGGAAGATCTTCCGAGCTGGACTTGGTCAGACGACACAGATCGTCCTGACGACCTCGGCCTCTTTCCCCCGCGAGCTGCGGCCTTGGCATCAGTTCCCTGCTTCCCAAACTTCACTGCAAACGCAAAGCAAGTAAAGGGGTTAGACGACGGATCAACAAACAAAACAATCCTAACAGCACTAGCGGGGCCTCACTCGTTGCGGGATCCACCATATTTTGGGGCTCAAACGGGCTTAACCCCGCTTCAGCTAGCGAGTCTTCGTTGTAGCTCTCCTCGAACGGGCCACAACTCGCTATCGCCCTCGCGACACTCTCCAAACCCTCATCCACCTCGTCTGTCACCCAAGCGCGAGGCTTGCCCAACCTCCACATCAGCTCGACTAAGCTCTCATGCCGACAAAAAAAGAATTTCCTATGCCACTTCTCCACCTTGTTCAGAGTTCTCCCTTTAAACTCAGTGCTAGCAGTGGCATAGTACCAGCCCGCAGATGCTTTGAAGGCAAAGAGCTCGTGGATGAGCTCGGCAGACAATGGGTAATTGTGCCGGATAGCTACTACGCCTAGGTCGGCAAACTGTCTAAAGGCGTTCGGTGTTATCTACCCCAAGGCTAACCCGAGCTTCCTTTGAAGTTCGGCAAAAGGCGCATGAAGAGGTAGACGAAGGCCGGAGTGCAGGCTGTCCTCATAAATCGTGACAAACCCCATAGGTGGCGAACACGCCCTATCCTCCGGGCGAGGCTCTATAAGGTCAGCGTCTAGGGGGAAATTATTGGATTAGGCAAGAAATTTTATCCTAGACTCGTCTAGGATGGAAGAATATTCAGCTACCTTCCCCTCTACGCAGTGGGGCACAGATAAAGCCGCAACGGTCGGGGTGGGGGATCCTAACAAAAAAATTCTAAAATTAACCCTTCCGCCGGTGGAATCAGCCAGAGGACATTCACTATCGCTACTAGATTGAGAGTCACGAGAATGGGAAGCCATACTTACTTGTTAATTAAGATAGTCGGTCGGACAAACGGTTCACAGATGTAAGAAATGAACAGATGTGAAACCGGCGGCACGGCGGTACGGCTCGTCGGGAATCTCTGGAGCGGAAATTGGGAAGAATCGAATTTTCTGGAAAATAAATCTTTTTGCTGTAATGGTGAATATGGAGTGAAGGGTCGTGTGGAGTCCCGTAATGACTACTTGAATCCCGCTGCTGAACGTCACACACGTGTGAATGTGGCAGCTTTTTCGGAATATGAACCGCCGCTCGAAAATATTTTCAAAAAGTCCCCAAACTTTCCCTCCATTCGAATCCAACTGCAGCGGGACCCGGATCAATCCGACTACATCGTGACCCGGATCCGAGTGAGCACTCAAATAGCTTAACTTTTGGAATTTAGCCACCTCCAGCTCGAGCTCGGATGATGAACCCGCTGAATCAGGCCGGGACAAAGCTGATGCGCGCGATTGTTCAGCTCGGAACTTCGACCTGGCTGTACCTTTCATGTCTTCTTTCCTCTTTTTTTTTCGGGGGGGGGGGGGGTGTGATAGTGCCGGCCTCTTCTTGGGCCTGATCCGAGACCCAACCTAATTGGGCATGTATGTTGAGCTCGACCCAAGGAGCTCGGCCCAGACGAATTACTAGCTGCCTTGAAGACCAAGTAACGAAGCCTTACCTTGGAGAAGAAGGAATCCTATTATGAAGGAAATTCGGATATGTATGAGGAATCCTAATAGGATTAGGGCTCAATTCAAGGCCTATATATAGATGCTAGATTAGAAGTGTAAATACGTTCAAATATTCATTGTACTCTCAAGCAATAAAGACTAGATATTCACTCCCGTGGACGTAGATCACATTGTTCGAACCACGTAAATCCTTGTGTCATCGTGTTGTTATTATTTTCAGTTACTCTTGCAAACCCTAGATCTATCAACAAAGGGCGAACGAGATGCAGAAAAATGGAAAACTGAGAAAAGGATAAGATAATATAACACGTCGTTAAGTAAATATTTAACCAAAGTTGATGGAGGGGAGAGTGTGCAGGTTTTATTAAAACACAAGGGTGTTTTATGCAATTTAAAAAATATAAGGGTGTTTTGTGCAGGTTATATAAAACACATGGGGTATCATGCATTTTTCCCTATAAAAAGTGTTTTGTTGAAAACTTTTGATTTACCTTTAATACCTTTGTTACTTAATATATATTTTATTATCATTAGATATATATATATATATATATATTAATTGTATATAATTGTATATATTCTAAATTAGATCTCATTGATCACGAGATATATATATCTCAAGTACTATTAGAAATTTTGATTAGGACAAATATATTAATAAACAAATATTGTTATTAAATAGTATTATTTAATATTAACACAAATTTGAAGCTTTTCTTCTAAAATACGTACACTTATTTACTTTGCATTTTCAAGCCCTCTAAGTATAGAATTTAGATATTTTTATTTTTACTTCTTATTTAGAGAAACACTATATGACACATAATTATGAGATAACCTTCTTATATAATGTTTTTAAAATTTCAGATATTTGCGGTGCGTAAATCCTTCTAGCATCATAAATTTAACGTATTTTTTTCTTTTTGACGTGGCTTGCAGGATTTGGCCAAATCTTTTGCCTCCCGTGTGCATGCACATTAAAGAAAAATCGGGATTGATGAGAAATTGTCCATGTATTATCACAAGATCTTATTGTTAATTTCTTACATCTATGCTAAGGTGGTAACAATTAAATTATATCATTGTCTTTCATAAATATTTTGCAAATATTCAGACGAGGCTCTTTATAATTGAGTCAGCTTTTGATCTATTTCAGGTATGGTCATTCTTCTGTGAAAGTATAACATTATTCTAATGGAAATAGAACATAAATAATTAATTAATTTAATTAACAAACCTATGTTTAATAATAAAAAAATTAGTAGATTGATCTATCCCAATTCAAATTTGAAATAAGAGAATACTTGTATTTAATAATAAAAAATTGTAGATTGATCTAATCCAATTCAAATTTGAAATAATGAAATATCTATATTTAATAATATAAAAAATAGTGGATTGTTCTATCCCAATAAAAATCGAATCTTGTAAAGATAATAAAACAAAACTCATAATAGAAAACTATAACAATGGAAAAAAGAGATCTGTATTACAAATCAAACCAACATGTGACGAGATTCAGCCGATGATAAAATTATAAGCATTGCAACTTAATTTTAATATTATTTTAAATAGTAACACAAGTTAAATTATTAATTATATGTTGTGTTTTGTACAAGTCTTCTGATATTTATGATCCATTGAAAATTGTTAAGTAAGCAATGACACAAAAAATGACTCGTGCAAAGGAAGTAACTTTTAAAGATTTTATGGAAAAACAACTTACATATGAGGTATTTTCTTTATTTTTAATTGATGAATTTATACTTAATATATTTTTTCTCTAACTTTTAGTTGTATGATTAAGGTATCAAAAGAGTCTAAAAAGTTGAAAAATACGATTTCCAAAAGTAAAATAAGCACAATGACGTTTAAGGGCATTTAGTGTCAATAAGCTTAAACATTTAAAATTATTGTAATTAATTATGAATTAGTGAATTTACTCCATCTGATTTTCTTATTTTGTGTATATTTTGATTTGTTTTTATTATCTCTTAATTGAGGGTAAACTTATGATATTTTCCCACTTTGCCCTTTAATTTTTTTGTAATTTGTTAATCAGTTGTATGTAAACATTTATGCTGGTAATTAATAAGATTACATAGGAGTTTTTGTGGCACGAGTTTTGATAAATGTGTCGTAGATCTTAAGTGAGTGCAGAAAAAGACTCACCATGGTAAGTAGAGAAGGAGATAAAAAGTAAGATGGTGGATAGGGTTATGTCTTTAAAAGGAGAAAAAAGAAAAAGAAAACTAGCTACAATCTTTGTGGACGGACGGAAAAGGAAAACTAGCTACAATCTTCGTTGGCGGAGAGAGTAAGAGCTTTCTACTTACAAATTTGTATTATATATATCCACTGAGTTCTTATTTTATATTTACACACTACACCTTTTTTTAGTCTATGATAGGATGTTATGATTCCTGCAAAAAGTACAACAAATCGTGCCTAAAGAGTGCTGGACTTATGGTATGTGGAAAGTGCAATGAAGAATTTGTTGAGACAATCCCTAGTTAAGTATTTATTAAAATTAACATAAATAATTTGTTTACCTAATGAGAAAAATATTTATTATTTTATGCAATTTCATATACAAACTCGCCCTAAGTGTTAAACATGGCGACTGCAGTGCACACATCACGTAGTTTAACTGTATGTAGGGTGCACTATAGATGAGTATATTTCGTCAATCAGTAAGGTAAATTGTAAATTAATAATTATAAGATTATTTAAAATAGTTAATACTATTACATAGTTTTAACAAAATTAATTTTCGTAGAGTGAAAATGAAACATGAATTGAAATACGATTTATGACAACTCTCAAGTCTGTCAACTTTAATGTAAGGAGCTATGGACATTATAGTGAATGGAATAAAGATGACATAATCTGTGGATAAGATTAATATTCCATTGATTGAAGAGACAAATCCAACTCAAAGCGAAGACTGAAGAACCAGTGAAAAATCCTAATAAGCCTAGAGTAGGATAAGAAAAGAAATCAGTTACAGAGTTGCAGCCTGTCGAAGGACCAGATCAGAAAAAAAAATCACGAGGAAGAAGATTGAAAACTACATTGAAATTCCAAGAGATAATGATCAATTGTTGTTGGCGAAAGTTATCTCAAAAAAACAAATGAAGAAAACACCTACAACAGTCATCAAGATCAAACAAGAAAAAATATAAAATGAACAGAGATTCGATACTTTAATTTTTTACTCGTTTTTCTTTGTAAGAACAACAGGTCTTCATTTTCTTTTCATTTACTATATTACTATTTCATTCCATAAAATTCGAAAAATAACTAGGAAGAAGATTAAAGACTGCATTGATATTTCAAGTGATGATCAACTGCAGTTGATCAAAATTATCTCAAAAAGACAAAGGAAGAAAACACCAATTCCAAACATCAAGATCAAGAAAGAACGTATATAAAATGAACAGAGATTCGATACTGACCTAGGTTTTTGACTCATGTTTATTTAGAGAACAATAGGTTTTAATTTTTTTTTTTGTCATTTATATGTAACACTATTTACTTCTTCATAAATTTATTGTATTAGCACTAATTAAACACTACTCTGACTATATTTTAAAATTATAATCTTTTTTTCTTGTATCTTAAAAAATGAAAAAAATAACTGGTATCACGTGCAACACACGTTCGTTTCTGCTAGTATATATATATATATATATATATATATATATATATATATATGGATAGGGTCTAGTGAAATTAGCCCTTAAAGTGAGAATAGGAATAAATCTGGACCACACATCTCAAAAAAAGGGCGGGTGCAAGAGATACACTCGCGGGCGTGTGGCTTTCACGCGCGGCGCGTGTAGCTCACGCTTTTTTTTTTGGGCGATTTTTTCTTAAAATACGGTACATCTAGATACACTGTGTGATGCATCTTGTTACATATTGTGGTGCATGTCCGATTTTTGTTTTTCAGTTTTTTTTTTTTTTTACATTATTTTTCTCGGCTCCGCCTTAAAGCATAGTGCATTTCCTTACACCTAGTGGTGCATCTGATTACACTGTCCCGTGCATATCAGTACACGTAGTGGTGCATCTCATGAACCACAATGTGGTAGATGCACCACACTTTACAATGAGATGCACCACAACGTGAAACTAGATGTACCATACGTTGACATGAGATGCACCCAACTTTATCGAAAAATCAAACCTTAGAAAAAATAAAAAATAAATAAATTGAAATTAAAAATTGAAAATTTTTCGTCCAGATGCACCGCCCTTCATAGTGAGATGCAACAGATAAGTGGTTGAGATTGATTCTCATTTCTTAGAATAAGGGTCATTCTTATATGATCCTAATTATATATAGGATTAGGATCATATAAGAATGACCCTTATCCTAAAAAATGAGAATTAATCTCAGCCACTCATCTCGTGCATTTCGCTAAGAAGGGTGGTGCATCCGGACGAAAAAAATTTCAGTTTTTTTTTTAAGCTTTGATTTTTCCATAAAGCTGTGTGCATCTCATGTCAACGTATGGTGCATCTAGTTTCACGTTGTGATGTATCTCATTGTAAAGTGTGGTGCATCTACTACATTATGGTTCATGAGATGCGCACCCTACATGTACTGATATGCACGAGACAGTGTAATCAGATGCACCACTATGTGTAAGGAAATACACTATGCTTTACGAAAATATCTTTTAGTTTGTCGCTTCTTTTTTGGTCAAGATTCAAGCGAGGGGAGCCGAAGGCCCCGGAGTGAGCCGAAAAATTCAAATTGTTTCCCGACGATTATCCTTACATTAGTAATCAGAGTTAAGGCGAAGCCGAGAAAAAAAATCTTAAAAAAATAACTGAAAAAAAAATCGGACATGCACCACAGTGTATAACCAGATGCACCACACAGTGTATCTAGATGCACCGTGTTTTAAGAAAAAATCGCCCAGAAAAAAAAAATGGCGCGTGAGCTACAAGCGCCACGCGTGTATCTCACGCGCCCGCCCTTTTTTTGAGATGTGTGGTCCAGATTTATTCCTATTTCTCACTTTAAGGATCATTTTCACCATAACCCATTCCTATATACTCCCTTCGTCCTCTTTTAAGTGTCTCATTTACTGCTGGGCACGGAATTTAAGAAAGGTGAAAAATGTGTTTTGAGTGGGGTAAATATTAGGATGTAGGGGTAGTGGTAATGACACACTTAGTTTACTAATCCTTTTTTACTTTTTGACTTTTTGGGTTTTGTTAATTTTTGTGGTTAGATTTTATTTTTATTTTTGTTCATTTACGGCTTTATGTTTTTCTTTTTTTCACCAATTTCAATTTTCTATTTTCATGTCTTGAAATTGGAAATTTTCGATTTTTTTTCTGTTGTAATGGAAATTTCGATTTTTTTGTGCATAATGGAAATTTTTGCTTTTTTTGTTTTTTTATGTTTTGTGCATAATGGAAATATCGATTTTTTTTTAATTTTCTAGATTTAAATAATGATAATTCCTGCAATAATTAAACAATGTTAATTAAACAAAATTGAAAAATAATTCCTGTCAATCATGTTTAAAACTGAAAAATCAACACATCAAACGTGGAGGCAAGACACAAAATTGAAAAATAAAATCTGCTTTCATTCAACAGTAAAAAAATTTTTGGAGGCACAAGTACAAGTATGGCTGTCAACAAACCGTTCATCTTCTAATGACATGATCAAAAACTGTGGAGGGAAATTCAAATTCCCTCCACCCTCTACAAAGTCTATAAATATAGAATCAGCATTCATTCTTCCATTACTACACTACAATGCAATAAATACAACTATAGAGCATCAACAACATGGCAGAGAGCAACAAGAAAGCTAATTTATCAAACGAGCAGAAAAATAGAGTGGCACAGTGGCTGTTTCAACACAGCAATGAAGGCAGCCTTCATTATGGAGCAAAGAAAGAGGCAGCAGCTCTTTTCAAGGTGGATGTCAGGACAATATATCGAATCTGGAAGGCAGCAACAACTCAGATTGCTCTAGGAGAGCCTATACATCTGCAATCACACAAAAAAGGGTCAACAACCAAGACAAAAAAAGCAACTTGATGTAGAAAAGGTAAAGTCCTTAACTGTTTTACAAAGGAGTTCATTAAGGATCATGGCAGAGCATCTAGGAGTAGGTAAAACTTTGCTTCACAGCTGGATAAAACAAGGGAAACTGAAGCGCCATACCAATGCTATTAAGCCTTATTTAACACCTCAAAACGTGATAAATAGGCTGACTTGGAGCCTTAGTCAGCTCACACCAATTGTCAATGATGGTAAAATCAATTTTCAGAATATGTATAACACCATACATATTGATGAAAAATGGTTCTATCTCACAAAGGTCGCAGGCAGATATTATGTACTGCTAGATGAAATAGAGTCTCACAGGACATGCAAATCAGTAAGGTTCATAGAGAAGATAATGTTTCTATGTGTTGTAGCAAGACCTATCATTGATAGTGATGGTCAAGTGATATTTGATGGCAAGATTGGGATTTTCCCTTTCATAAAATCTGAACCAGCATTAAGAAGCTCAAAGAATAGAGCAAAGGGAACCTTGGAAAGCAAGGCAGTTCAAGCAATCACACTTTCTGTCATGAAAGACTGTTTCATTGATTGGGTAAGATTGAAGCTGACAAAGTGGCCAGTGTTTACATGAACAAACAAGTACAGTTTCTTTTTGTGTGTTGTTTGGCTTGTAAACAGTTTTTGTGTTGTCTCAGCATCATGAAATGAAAACAAGGTTGCATCATTGACATTTTTTAATTGTTTTTACCTTCCTAAGTAGGTTACCCTACTGGTTGCAATAAATAAGTAAACAATTCCTCAGGAAATTCATAGAATGGCCTCATCATTGGACACACATTAGGGACAGAATTTAGGGACAGATTAGGGACAGAATTCATTGCCTCATAATTCACCAAAGGGACAGAATTCACAACCTCAAAATTTAGGCACCTTAGGGACAGAATTCACAGAATGGCATCAAATCATGCAATAGCAACACAACCTCAGAATGGCATAACAGAAATAGCAATCACACAGCCTCAGAGATAGGAACAGATAATGGCATCACAGCCTCAGAGATAACAACACAACCTCAGAGATAGCAACACATAATGGCATGCATCTCATTGCATTACTGATTTCTACAATGCAATAAATACAACTACAGAGCATCGACAGCATGGCAAAGAGCAACAAGAGAGCTAATTTATCAAACGAGCAGACCAATAGAGTGGCACAGTGGCTGTTACAACACAGCAATGAAGGCAGCCTTCAACATGGAGCAACACATAAAGGCATAACAGGCTCAGAGATAGCAACAAAATGGCATCAAATCATGAAATGGCATCACCAGCCCCCAACACCAATGTAGACAGTAAAAAACAACAATAGAACCTGGACATAACGCCCTAGCATTTCCCAGCCTTCAAGAGATGAAGGTATTTTGCCTTCCAATCATTGTAGGTGAGATAGACATCACCTTCATCATCGAAATCCGAAGGAGGAGTTTGGGGCACCTCCGATTCGGGGTCCGAATCGGCCTCAGATTCCCAGCGAGGAGATGGCTGCCGCCTAGCTCCGGTCCCAGAAGGCGGCGACGAAACGGCGGCCACCGTGAGTCGAGAACCCGACAGCTTAGGGATTTCATCGGTGAAGATGGATTCCGGCACGATCTCCATCGACTCAGCCCCCAACTCCCATGAGTTTTGTGGAATCGACGAGAGAGGGGTCGTCGAAATGGAGAGGATGGTCGAAATCGGAGAGGGAGGTGTCTCCGTTGGAGGGATTGAGGCGGAATCCATCGGAGAGGGAGGTGTTTGAGATTGTGAGGAAATTAGGGTTCGCAGAGAGAGAGAGAGAGAGAGAGAGAGAGAGAGAGAGAGATCTGGGAGATTGGGGGCGAAGAGAAGGAGATTGTGAGGGCTTAGGGTTTGTCGAGAGAGAAGGGGACGGATCGGGGAGGACGACGGCGATTGTCTGCAATTTAGGGTTCGTCGAGAAAGAGAGACAGATCTGGGAGATTGGGGGCGAAGAGTGATGTTGTGAGGATTTAGGGTTTAGTCGAGAGAGAGAGATACATAATGCATAGTAAGAAATTGGCCCATATGTGTTGATGATAATAAAATTACATTAATTAGGTAAAAATTAGTGAAATAAATTAAGGATTTAATTGTGGAGGGGTAGTAAATATTGCAAAAGGTGGAGGGTATTTTTGTACGAAAAGTGTAAGTAGGACACTTTTATTTATATATTTATATATATATATAATATATATATATATATATAGAGAGAGAGAGAGAGAGAGAGTAATTTCTAGATTAATATTAATCTAGAAACATGAGATTGAAAGAATTAATTTATTCCTACAAAATCTGCATGGGCTGCAAAACAAACTTATGCTTTGAAAGTATAGGAAATGAATATATAACACAAATGGCGTGAGTAATTAAAATGTTGGAAATAATCTGAGAAAATAATAGACAGAAATTGATGATCACAAGCTAGGCCAAGGCAAAGTTGGTCATCAATAACTAAAATATTAGATAATGGTGTGGGAGAGGAAGAGAGGAGTTACATGAAGAGAAGAGTTATCGTTTAGTGGCCAAGGCAAAGTTGCATGCTCTTCTTCCCTTAACTCTATTTTGTAACCACCGTTAAACTTCATTCATTTGTGTCACATAAATTTGTTACCGATATTAGTTAATTCTACATACATGAATAGAATAGTTTATTTCTCTTTTACAAAAGGCCTTTTAAGGGAGGTGATTTAGGCCGCAGTTCTGATATGGTATATATCACATTAATTGGTGATGAATTTATTGTACATATTGTTGATCATACCAGTCAATACATTATCCGTGTCTCACAGCGATGGTACGTTCAATTCTAACAACGACTTCTACAATCATGGTTGAGGAATTATTCATTTTATTTCATCTCCTTTTATTTCATTGGATTTAAGTATTTGCATTTTCTTTTTCTTTTTTTATAACTATCTTAGTGAAAATTCCACGGTTTTGGGCATATGCAGGAATTAACAATTAATATTGAGATATGGCCATCCCTGAATACGCTTATTAGGTTTGAAAACATGCGCGCATAATTAAATACTCTACCTAAATAAATAAATCAAAATCACTTAGCGGAAGTAGTTCAAGCCCCATGAAAAAATTAAATAAATAAATTAATCAACGATTCTTTGCTTCCATCCCTATCATTTTTTTGTTCTATGTGGACTAGCACATGAGAAAATACTTTCTTTTTAATTAATTATTGAACCCTCAAAAAACGACGTCATTTCGGGAATCAATCAGCTCTCCGACTACCAACTCGACATTACCTAAAGTGTGTTTTAGAACTGAAATTACATTCTTCTAAAAAAAAGATGAAAATAAAATAACTCTGAAATTATATTACTTTTAGGGGTGTGATTGAGTCTATTCGAGCCGAACAGTGTCTTGCTCAAGATAGACTCGTTTGGCTGAACGAGCTTCTCATTCATTTATAGAATGAGCTTTTATCGAGTAAAGTTCAGAGTCGAGCCTAAACAGGCTTTTTAAATTTAGACTTCCATTTAAGATATTAGTTATTTTTCAAAAATACAAGTCATTTTATTCACAATAATGTAATATATTGTATTTACTATTTTTTTTTTGTAAATAAATAAAGTTAACTAGATACTTAATCCAAATATTACTAATTATAGTATAAAATATAAGACATCTAATTAAAAAATTATATTTTTAATGATAAATCACTTAACAAGCTTGTTCGTAAGCTAACTAATCGAGTACCGCCATACTCAAGCTTGACTCTATTTGTTAAACGAACTTCTCAATTAATTATCGAATGAGCTTTTATCGAGTCGAATGCCGAATAATTATGAATAGCTTTACTCGTTTATAGCCATAATTACTTTGAATCCAAAAATTGTAACTTGGCAACGAGGAGGGTGGGCGGTATAATAATATTATTGGAGTGGGCCGAACAAGGTTAATCGACGAAAGGGGGTTAGGAAAAGTTGAAACTTAAGTTGGGAATTGGGATATTAAAATTAGGGTAAGTTGCTGGCTTCAATTTAAGAATTACTTTACGCACTTTCCTTATTCGAGTAAGATAATTTTTACAAGTAGACCCCTCACATCACTAGATGATCCTCCCATACTTAGTCTTAGGCTCTTAGCCACATATTTTGTTAATTTTATGCTATAAACGTAACCTTAGGCACAACCCATTTATCTTTCCTTAATTCGTACTAAAGATTTGCAGTTTTTCATCGACGTCTTATTTTTAGATAATAGTAAAATTTTGGACAGTGCCTATATATCAACCCGATGAATCCTTTGTTTTTTTTTTTTTTTGAGAAGAAGAAATTGAATTTCAATTAGATGAAGGTTTCGTCCATTAGAATGACGATTGTTAATGTTATAGATAAAAAGTGCATGCATGTAGTTTAAAAATAAAATTTAAAATTAGGAAGGGAGTGACGTCGTGACTTGTAAAATAATGCGGTAGATTCGATGTAGGAAGTGGTGGTGACGTGGCGAAGGGTGATTGGGGGTTGTGTGAGGGGCTGTAGAGCATATGATAATTACTGAATAGGAGGAAATACAAGGGCGAAGGATGGAAGAGTCAAACAGTACCATAAACTCCAAGTATGAGTTGTAAGCCTTATTTGTTGCCCAATTGGATTGGTGGTAGCCACATCAGAAAGATCCTACTTGGGTCCCACTTATCTGCTCCTCCTCTTTTTCTTGTACGACCCTAGGTATCGGGAGAGGAGATTCATTGCAGTATGTTGGATGTTCTTTAGACTATCTGCAACCGGTTTCGAGCAAGGCTGCTCGAGCCGGTATCGAGTAGGGGGGGCTCGAGACGTTTGAGTGGCGGAGGGGAAGAGCTCAAGCACAGCTCGAGCGCTCGAGCCATGCTCGAGCATGGCGCGTGTGGCCACGCGCTCGACAAACTTTAAAAAATAAAAATAAAAAACGTTCGGCGCGTGTGATACACACGCCAACGTTAAAATTTTTAAATGCAACGGTAATTTTATCCGGCAACGGTAATTTTCAGGTTTTTTTTTTATTTACCTATAAATACCTATTTCATCTCCCTCATTTTCACACATCTCATTCCTTTCATCTCTCAATTTTTTTCCATCTCCTTCATTTCTCCAACAAATTCATCCCAAAAAAAAATTATGGATCCCAACAATCCATACAACTGGTTCGGCGACAATGCCGACGACATGAACTATTTCACGGGGGCGGGGCTTGATTCAATCAACCTCAACACTCCGGCCTCCGCCGAATCCTACCCGTCGTTCTCCCCCGATGCCGACATTCCGGCGACAAACACAGAGGATCGCCTTATTGTGGCACCGCCGCCGTCCCAACCCGCTGCCGGAGGAAGAAAAAGAAGGGAAAGGGCAAAGCCATCGCCACCTCTGACGCCGCTGCCGCCGAAGATGACTCGGAACCCGTCCGGGCGAAGCGGCACAACTACACCGACGAACAAGCCAGCTACATGGCACAGATTTGGGTGGAGGAGACCTGCAACTCCATCGTCGGATGCAACCAGTCTAGCGAGAGATATTGGGGTGCTATCCAAGAGCGCTTCAACAAGAAGTTCAACTTGAAGCTCAACAAGAAAGTCGTTAGGAGCTTCTTCGATCGCATCCAGACTGCCGTTAAAGCCTGAATTAACGCTTTCCAGAAAGCCCAATCTCGCCGGCCAAGCGGCACCGATGACGGGTATGTGATTGCCCAGGCCCAAGCCATCTACCAGTCAAATACCCAGGGACCTGCTTTCCGCTATTTCACAGCCTGGGACATTCTCAAAGACAACCCCAAGTTCGTCCTCGCCAATTTCCCAGACGTACCGTCCATGAAGAGGACGAAGACTACGGCGGAGGGCAACTACACTTCTTCTCAGTCGCAGCCATCTGCGGAGGAGGCCCAGTCCACCGAAGGAGAAAGCGCGCCTCCCCTACCGGAGGGTCGAGATGCGGCAAGGACCAGGGCAAGGTTCAAAGGAAAGAAGCCGGTAGAGGGCTTGTCCCAGTTCGAATCCGTCATGGATCGATATGGCGACCGACTTACCCAGTTCGCCGAGGCCAAGCATGAGATCGCGGTGGCGTTGCGTGAATCAGCTCGAGCGAAGCTGGAAAATGCACGCATCCGGGCCGAATATGTTCAGCAGAGACGTGATGTCACCGACTTGGAAGTTGTCTCCAGGGACACGAGATTTATGACGCCGGAGCAGCGGGAAGTTCACATGAAGATGGTGGAGGAGGTGAAGCAACGTCGGGAGTGGGCGTAGTTTTTTTTCGTATTTTTTAGTTTTATTCCAGCATGTAGTGTTTTTTTTATTAATTAGTGTATTTTAATTTATGTAAAATTTTCCAATTTTCAAATATTAATGGAAAATTCGTATTATTTATTAATTAGTGTATTTTAATTTATTTACAAATAGATGATTTAATTTAATAAATGAAAATGGGAAATTGTTTAATATTAAAGATAGAGCACCCTTGGGATGCAGGGATAGAGTGCTCTAAGGGTGCTCTAGTGCTAGAGCACCCCTTAGAGCATCCTAAGGGTTGCAGATAGCCTTATACGGATTAAATAATACTACTATTTTTTTGTTATATTAATTAATGTGCAATATCACCGTAGCAAACAATATTATACTCCTTCTGTTTGACTGTTTCACTCGTTGTGTTTATGTAGTGGTAAACACGAAGATTAAAAATAAATAATAGAAGATAGAAAGTGGGTATTTTAAAGTGTTTTGAAGAATTAATTCTTTACTTATTTGGACATACACAAAATAAGTGAGACGTTCATTTAAAAAATAGGTATACACAATGAGTAGGACGGGCCGGGAGTGAAAGATTTAAGCGATATGGTTCAAGAAAATCACAATTACAGGAACGATATTGTTCCCCAGTACCACAAATTGTGGTTGCATATCAAAATCTTTCTTGAGCATTCCAAATTATATGCAAGCTGATATTAATCAATATTGGAACGATTACTCTTTTTCAGATATAATCTTTATCGATGTGGTTGAATTTTACTAACCGGTGGTAGTGCTCTCGTAACTATTGCATTTTCTTCATGAAGTTGGTCTAATAGTTTCATATGGTACATTAGTACTACAATATCATATCCCTCCTATTCCTATATTCACAATTATATCAAGAAACACTCATACATCGATCATTATTACATCTGCATGAAAAATACTATTCAAAACAGAAAAATTATGTCTAAGAATAAACTACATGTAGTGGTAAGGAAAGCAAAATAAGCTATCCGTTTTTATTTTTAGTTTTTGTTTATATGGGCTTGATCACTAAAGACAAAAAAAAAAAAAAAAAAAAAAAATCGAAATGGCAAAGAATGGAACGCCATATATAGGAAAAAGGGTGCTCTTGTGTATGAACTACCCAAATTAGGTTAAATGGAACATTGTGGGTGGATGAAAGATAAAAAGAATTTAAGATATAGTGATAAAACTCAGCACTAACTTATTGCTTTGAGTCTTGAACAACTGTAAAGATGAAAACAAGAGGAAATTAATTGATTTTGCCCTATACTTCAATGTCACATCCCCCTCTATATAAATGGATCCTTCCACAACCATTTTCACTCACCTCTTTACTTGTTTAATTCTCCTTAATTTAATACCATCACAACGTACGTACTCGACTACTGATCATTCCTTAAAATTACCATCGATCTCAATTCTTGAAATGGCTCCCTTGGCTTTTATTTTCGGCCTCTTAGGTACGTACCTATACATTTATCATCTCCAACTAGTCCATGCACAATTTCACACGTATAATAAACTATAACTACCATGCAAAATTAATTTATACTTATTTTTTGCACAATTAAATCTCTTATTATTTTCTTGACTTTCCGCAGGCAACATTGTGTCATTCATGGTTTTCCTTGCTCCAATGTGAGTTTCCATTCCATTCCAATTCAATTTAATTTTTGTTTTCTAGAACACAAGTACCCTTTAATTATGTTCAAAATTACTCACAATTTCAACCTCTTGTTCGATTTTCGTAGCCCGACATTTTACAAAATCTACAAGAAAAGATCAACGGAAGGGTTCCAGTCTATCCCATACATCGTCGGATTGTTCAGCGCAATGTTGTGGATATACTATGCATTTCTGAAGCCAGACACCACTCTTCTCATCACCATCAACTCTGTTGGCTGCTTTGTTCAATCTGCATACATTTGCTTCTACCTTATTTTCGCGCCAAAAAACACTAGGGTATACATATACTTAGAAAACAAAATTATTTAATTTGCTTCAATTTTTATTTTTCTCTAACTATTTATTCAAAATCATACTACTGTGATTCTAATAAGTTTTTCTAATTTATATATTTAATCAGGCTCAAACTGTGAAGCTCCTAATTTTGATGAATGTGGTGGGATTTGGTCTAGTCTTGTTCCTCACTCAATTCTTTGCAAACGACTCAAACCGCGCCAGTATTGTGGGATGGATTTGCCTTGTTTTCTCTCTTTGTGTATTCGTCGCGCCTTTGTGTGTCGTGGTAAGTATACGTAGTCTAAGATATGAATATTTGAGTATCATCTAAATTCAATTATTTAGGTTATCATGCATAATATCTATATATGCATGTACCATTTAGGAAGTAATGATCTAATTAGAGTTTAATATTTGCAGAGACAAGTGATAAGGACGAAGAGCGTGGAGTACATGCCGTTTCTTCTCTCATTTTTCCTAACCCTAAGCGCGGTTATGTGGTTCTTTTATGGGTTATTACGCAAAGATTATAACATTGCGGTAAGCATCTATATATACTCATTTGTGTGAATTATTGAAAATTACCAAAATTATAGTATATACGGAGTACTATATAGTATATACTATCAAGAAATATGAAACCCTAATTTTTTTTTTTTATTTTTTTTTTTTCCATACAGATTCCTAATGTTCTGGGATTCAGCTTTGGAGTGATACAAATGGTGCTCTATTTAATCTACAAAAACACGAAGAAAGGCGCCGTGGAAGAAAAGAAAGTTCCTGAACTAGAGATTAAGATAGAAGAGCACAATATTTGTGAATTGAAGGAACAGATTATTGATGTTGTTAAGCTGGGAGGAATAGCTTTGGATATTATTCCATATGTTGCAGAGGAGAATATTATTCTTGCAGAAGACAATACTATTATTCTTGGAGGGGAGAGAATCTGCCCAGAATGATGATGGGAAATTCCAAGAAATTGTGGAAGATGTTTGATTAACTATTCTCGAATTAGGTTGATTTAGAAGTGGCATAATTGCCATTGCTTTAATTTCTAGATTTTTAATTGCATGTTATCACTTTGGGATTTGATTCATGTTAGTTTGGTTGTTGTGTTTAGGTGTCTGTCATTTGTTAAGGTCAAGTGTAATATAAATTAATTAATCAACCGCTGCTCTCTCTCTCTCTCTCTCTCTCTCTCTCTCTCACACACACACACACATGCATGTTATAACCATTTTATTTTTGTTGAGGGAAAACCATGTTATAACCAATTTTATTTCCTCATTCTTGAACATGAGAATATGACTTATGTATTTTTGTAATGGACCAAAAACAAAAGGCAGAAAAATCAAAATAGTCACTTTGCCTAATATGATAAAGAAATGTTTTTAGCCGTGCTACTTTTTAGCCACTTTTGTCCATAAAATAAGTATAACTTCTATGTTTAAAATAGAAAATGAAATGTATTTTAGCCTTAACTATTAACAGTCTTCAAAAACTTATGCTTTTATGGATATCACTAAAAAATCGTTTGTTATCCATAATGGCTATTTTTATTGGATATTAATATATATATATATATATATATATATATATATACAGAAATGCACTATTTTTTTCCAAATAATCGAATGTTATGATAAAAACAAGAAACTGTGTTATACACCCCCACAAAAACTAAGTTTTTAGCCACTCTTACTAAAAGAAACTCTTTTTGAGCTGAAGTAAAAAAACAAAAAAAAAACAAAAAAACAAAAAAACAAAAAAAAACAAAAAACAAAAACAAAAAACAAAAAAAAAAAAAAACAAAACAAAACAAAACAAAACAAAAAACAAAACAAAACAAAAAACCAACAACAACAACAACTTTATTTCTCCTTTAAAAATTTTGAAAAAAAAAGAACTTTATCTCGGGACCAATTGTTGTCATAAAATCTTTACTATATTTCTTTGTTCTTATTTCACAGTACTTTCAGCATTCTGCTCCAATGCATCTTCCTTTTATAGGTTTAGATCGATTCTCTGTGTATTAAAGTACTTTATTCTTTTTTATTTTTTATTTTTAATTTAACCCGTCTTGTCATGCAATTTCAATAATAATTATTCCTCCCCCTTTAAATTTTTGCATGCACTTATTATTATTATCATTATTGTTACTTTAATTTTATTCATGGCAATGAAATGGAATAGGACGGGCAGAAAATAAAGACAATACACGTTATTTTCCCCAGCTGCGCAAGTGTTTAACTTTACTGCTCCCTCCCTTTTAATAGTAAAGTCTCTCTTTTCTTTTTCATCTCTCTCATTTAGCTAGCATAGTTTCATTCCAAAAATAAAAATAATTAACTATTCAAAAGTTGGAAGACCTACAACTTTTTATCTTTTTACTCTTATTTCTTAAACAATTGTGCCCAAAGCAAGTGATACTCTACTATTGACGGAGGCAGGGGCGGATCTACGTTAGGCCCGAGCTGGGCTCCAGCCCAGGGCAAGTTTATAAGTTCTTTATAAATTTTTGGGAACTTATCTACATATATCGTTGCTTAGCCCAGTGGTAGAAGTATGTTAGCTCTCTTCAGCAGCCTGAGTTCGAATCTCAAAGTAAACATTCTATACCAGATATTTAGTTTTTGTCAACTCTTTCACTGCTAGAAGTCGCATTTTCTTTTTCGTTAAAAAATAATACTATCTCTTTTCCACCATAAAAAGGTCTAAAAAGAATTTCTCCTTAAAATACTTTACAATAATATAAGTATTTGGAAAACCTGAATCAAAATATTTAATTTATTTTATTCGTTATTTTAATTTTGCGATTTATCTATCATTAATAGAATATATAATTGGTGTTTCTATAAAAAAAATAGTACTGCTAAGTTTTAAACATAATAATTTAGTAGCTGATTTTTTAAAATATTTATAAAAATATAATTTTGAGATCTATTTTTCAATGCGAGAATTGACTATTTCTCAAACTTCATCAATTTGCCTATACGCAAAATGATCCCTCTATATTATTAGTTTTGTTATAGGGAAAACAAAAGATAGGAATTAAACTCCATTTTTCTCCACCTAATATGTTTCGCCTTAAGCCGATATTATGTAGGTCCAACGCTATTAAAACTTGATCTGTTCATTTTGTTTTAATGCACTTTTGATGTTTCATCGTAATAAAAAATAAAAAATAAAAACAATATATATATATAACAAAGTTGCATATCGACTTATTAGCCCACCCCATTAACAAATCCTGGATCCGCCCCTGGACGGAGGGAGTAATAATTAAATTAGTTAAGGAGAGATATTGTATGCAACCCAAGCATTGAGGAATTTGGTGTCACACCTACAGCCTGAAAGGTCTGAGCATGCTTTTACGCTTTGAGGTTCCACTTGTTTGAAGCACACCTTGGCTTGGACGATCGAGTCAAAACTCAGAACCCGCCGATGACAAATCCAAACCATCGATATGTTTTAGCTAGATACTATATTAATCTTGAGTAACACTTGGGTGCAGACATCTCCACCATGGAAATGGCTGCGACCCGACCCGACCCGCCCCGCCCCGACCCACGCGCTCCAACCGACCCGCGCGTGGGGTTCACGCGCCGTGCGTAGGCCTCACGCGCCCCACTTCTTTTTTTTTTTCCAGATTTGTTGTCCCGACGGAGCCTTCGGCTCCAATTTTATGGCTCCGTCTTCGCTCCAATTACTAAAATAAGGATAATCGGCGGGCAATAATTTGAACTTCTTCGGCTCGCTCCGAGGCCTTCGGCTCCCCTCACTCGAATCTTGACCATAGAAGAAGCGGCAAACAAAAAAAATGGGTAAAAAAAATTGAAATTAAAAAAAAATGGAAAATTTAAAAAAAAAAAAAAGGTCAAATCAGGGGTTGACCCGGGTCAACCGGGTCGGGTCGGGCGGGTCAGCGGGTTCTGCAGTGTTTGTCATTAATCTTGTGCTATTTTTCCTTTTCTTGTACCCGATGACATGATTAGTTTAATTAAATTACGTTATGATTCATCCGAATATAGGGACCATCTGATGGGTCAAAATATAACTAAAAAAGTGAGCCAAATTATTAGAGTTTTATATAGAGCTTTGGCCAACGATAAACTATTCAAGGCTGGGGAAACACCTTTTCCTACTACTATACTTACTTGAGTAATAGATAGAGATGGGTTACATTTTTTTCTCGGGAGAAATATACCATATCTTTTTCTTTTTTCTTTTTTTTTTTGAAAAGGAAATATACCATATCTTTTAAACTAAAACTTCTACATCAAATAGGGTGATTGAAGTAAACCTATTTAAAATAAAGGGGAAAGTACACCTCAATAAGGGAAAAAAAGAATACTATTAACTTGTTGCCAAAGTACTCAATATCACTCGATTTACAACCCTCTTTTACAATACGACAATTACACTAATAAGTACTTTACTGCTCATATTAGGTTTGAAACTAAAAATGAAATTTTCAAGAAGCTAGGTTGAATATGCACCTATTAAAATAAAGGGAAAAGTACATATCTGATAACAAATCTACTCTGATAACAAATCTACTCCCTCCGACTCACTCATATTATTATCTTTTCCTTATTCTGGTATTCCACTCATATTGTCATCTTGTAAATAAGTAAAGTTTTAACCCTTCAAAATCCTTCAAAAATGATAAAATCTACCCATTTTCTATCTTTTGACCCTTATTCTTAATCTTTGTGCCGAACAGTAAAATGACAATTTTTACATTTTTAATGGAACGGAAGGAGTACAACACGCTTTCGACTTTAGTAGCATATTCGTACACTATGAATTTATTGTATGTCAATAATCTAAATCGTAGAGAATTATCTGTTATCAAAAGACGTCGCCATCTGCTTTAATTTCCATGCGAACTATGTAACAGAATGTGGAATTCTTTTCCATCATTCCTATAATTACAAAAGGAGAAAAAAAAAAAAATCTAATACGCCTGTGGGTTATTATACTAAATATATATTTATCTAGGGTTATTCTACTTAAAACATACAAATTTTTGCACATTTCCTATTTTTAACGTGCATTTTTACAATAAATACACATACTTCACATATGTTGTGATTTTTCTATGATTTACAAATCCAACGAAATTTATACTCATGAGAGAGTCAGAATTGTACACATGGACATATCACCCGACACACATGCTTTAAACGATATCATGCATTTTAATATGGCTGCATACGTGTACCGTTCTTGGCCACATCAACGCCACATCAGTATGAGTTTCGCCGGATTTGTAAACTGTAGGAAACTTACGACAGATGTGAAGTTTTTCTATCTACCCAAAAAACTGAAAGTTCGTAGGAATAACCAATTTGTAAATTGCGAGAAGACTACAACAGATGTAAAGTTTGTGTATTTACGGGAATCACGACTTTGAACAAATTTAGAGTAGATAGATGATACACTCCAACATACTTCACCAATATAAACATCTAAAGTAAGCAAGAGGTCTTAGGGTATATTCCATTTTAAGGATCTTTAAAACAATTTGCAAGCACCCACAAATAGAAAAAAGGTAATAGATTGTGATTCTGCGTGGGTGTTGAATGACTAGAAAGTAGAAATAATTCAACTTCAAGATTGGCCCACCCTCTTAAATGGAAATAGGTAAGCAACTAGACTAATGATAAATAAATCTAGAAACATGAGTTAAAAAGTGAAAAATATTACTCCACTGGAAAAGATGCATTAAGATAAATAAATAAAGGACTCCTATTTCTGCAAGAACAAGCTAAAATGAGTAGAGCAATGCTTTTGGAGTTGAATATTCTTTTCTGAGGAAGCAACTTGAATTTGTAATGAATGCGTTCTAGGTTATATCTGAGAAACCTTAGTGTTGCTATCACATATTTTGGGCCATACCTTGCTTTAGTCGATGAACTCAGCATCCACGTGTGTCCCCTTCGAAAGTGATCATCTTCATTAGTCACTGTAATCCACTACTTTATGATGAACGGAACCTGTCGTGCACAAATTACATCATAAAGATAAAATAGAATGCAAACATAAAATTGAGAGTATCCTTGAAATGATGAAACGAGAAAAATTAAGTTCTTAAATAAACATCACCACAAGTACTCCACAGATTTTAATCAACATGATATTTCTTTCAATGAGAAGGGGGGAAAAATCATAGCCTTTACTGATTTAAGGGCTTTCCCTCGAATTGAATTAAAAGGAAATCATAACCAATCCACACAGAACTATGAAAATTAGATGAAGAGTGAGAAGAGTTAACCTGTTTCATCAGTTACCTCATCGGTTTTACTGTAATCTGTAAAATGTAACAAAAAAGAAATGGTGACAAAAGGTTACCTGCAAGTGCAGCATTCTCAAGGAGCTCCAAAATTTCCAGCCAATTTCATTGTGTCGACTTTTCTCACACAGAGTGAACGAAATGTTTTTGATATTAAATAAATAATATTTCTTTGGCATCTAAGGAGCTTGTTTACAGCAGTTTTTCATGTAGTTCAGCAACGAGGCATTCTAACATCAAGTTACAAAATTTTAACGAGACTCAACTCTTAAAAGGTCAAGAATAACATATTAAAAAATTAACTAAGAGATGCCCATTCAGGATATGGACACTCATACATCCAATCAGGGCCTGAGTATCTAATACAATGCAGCCATAGACCTGCTTCATGTACATCGTATCTGTAATTTAAAAAGAACAGTCAGAAATTAATGGTCCGACTAAGTAAAACGGTGAGGTGCATTAAGGAGAAAACCAAGTAAAGGGAGCTGGCACTTTCAACAATTAAGAATGTCAATCTATTGCAATGGCTACGGTAGAAGATGAAACATCAACTAAATATAGCATTATAGTGATACCTATACTTCATATAAATCCGTCAACATATAGTTTTCTCCAAGTTCCAAATCATAAAGATGTCTCATGGAGTCTAGTAATTCTACAATTTCAACATATATTTTTAACCCGGATTAACATCATTAATAATATTTGGGCCACGTGAACAACCAAGAAACAGATTTTAATGAACGTGTTTTAACTGTTGCTCCAGCTCTTGTCCTTAAAGGAAATTCATACCCTATTTAATTTAGACTTTTCCAAAAAAAAGCACATTGTGAAAGTTGGATACTAGTTTGTTAGGTTCATCATGTGGAATATCACTTGAAGGAGAAAGAAAATCTTTAGTATAGTGAAATATCACATACAAATATCAGAGGACCAAGATATCATTGTACCATCCAAGAAAGGTTTCTCACCCTTTGGGTGGCAGCTCCGGACAGTTGGTACACATTGGATCGGTGTTGAAATCTTCAGCAGGTTCATTTTTAGAACCAGACTCATCAACCTCACAGTGAATGACCTTTGGGGGAAGCCCTGAGTTTGCTGCAGCTCTATCAGCACTTAATCCTTCAAGGGAACGATGAGGAACAATTTCCGATAGATAAAGAAAGTCATTAGCTATCGGATGCCCCAGGTACTGCAAATGAACACGTATCTGGAAGAGAGGAACTTTGACGTTAAGTCAAAAATAGTACAAATACCATAATATGAAAATGAAACATCTGTACATGTCTTTCATTATTATTAATGAAACAGGTATCTTTTGTAAACAATAATAAAACAACTTAAGTGTGCATAAATTACTGGTTTCTAAAAACAATTATTTAAATGCTCAGATGTTAACATTTGACACCACACAGTAATGAAGATTTCCCTGAAAATTCATGTCGTCAACACAAATCAAGGTACCAGAATACAGTATAGTTTTATTACCTGATGTGTCCGGCCAGTGATTGGCTCACACAAAACAATGCTTTGTGTTCCATCGGTAATAATTCTAGTGAACTTGGTACAAGCAGCTTTCCCTTTTACAGAATTCTTCCCAATGAGACCATTTTCTTCCTGCAAAAATCTCAGTTGAATAATACTGCCAGGCGCTAAAACTACTAAGAAGCAAAAGCAGTCAAGCATTTGTCACATACAATTATAGAAATGCTGCCAGATATATTCTAATAAGATGGGCAAACCAAAAACAAGAAAGTTGGATACCGGTACTGGACCATGCAGTTTACATGCTGTTCTAGTTACTAGGGAACTGAAAACTGTCAGACTGTCACAACGTCCATGATATCATGTAAAGATAAGCAAAGACAAATTAGAAAGCAGGTTAAAATGAAGCCACTTATGTTTGCATGACTTTGTATCACTGAAATGAATAAACTATTGGCTGGATCAATGATAAAAATCCAAAAAAAAAAAACTAAGGAAGAAAGAAAGAAAGCATTTTGCAATACATGCAATATTGTGCATCAATGTGCAGAACCAAGCGTTTAACAAGTAGAACAGAAATTTTCAATTAGCACTTGGTAATGCTTATGTAACCATTTCCATTATAGTTTTTTTTTTTTTAATTACAAAAAAAAAAAAAACAGTTCTTGGTGAAATCATTTATAAAAAAATTCATATACAATTTCAATTAATGATTTACAAAACCACAAAAGAGCAGTGAGAAAAACAAATTATTACCTCAACCGTGCTCCTGCCTTCTCGGGCATTATAATTAACATTGACTTTAGCTACTTGCTGCACGTGAAATATTTTTCATTTAAGTCATATAACTCATGATACTCTTTGGAATGATGTGGATTGATATAAGCAGGAAAATTATAAGCTAATAAGAACAAAAGATAGTACCTCATCCTCAGGAAACACTCCCGCCACCCTTGCAATATATCGTTTCTTGACCTCTCCTGATTCAATCTGAAGGAAAATAGTCACAAGAGCAGCAGGCATCAACATGCAATCATCTGAATCCTTTGTTACATGTGCTATATATTGTTATGGTTATAAAGTAAATGATTATCTTCTTAGGCAGGTAAGGATTAATGTCGTTCTTCAATATCATACAAGGGCCGCAACAGGTAAAGAATCTCAGGTATTATAATTGTTTAGTTTAGAATGGATTAGGCTTTTAAATAAGGTGATCATTTAATATTTATTTACACTATGACAGCAACTGACCAATCCATTCTAAACATGTCATACAATGAAATAGTTTTCAAATAAGCCCAAATTTACTAACCTGTTGCCTGAAAATATCCGCCCTGGAAGCACTTCTGGCTATGATAAGAAGTCCAGAGACCAAGCGATCTAATCGATGAATTGCTGGTATATGAATGTCAAGGATGCCGAGAAGAATAGAACTTGCAATTTATGTCGGAGAAATATTAAAAAGATAAATTAGCAATTTCCTAGAAGATATATAGATGTAGATAACTACCAAACTTTTTCATATTAGTCCAATCAATTGAAGTAGGATACGAAATAGTGGTGCCAAGTCATGCTCTGCTTGAAGCACACCAACAATTGTGTTCTTCCGATATTGTCCGCATGGATGCACCTAAACATTAGAAATGTAAAATTTGAAAAGGCACTCCAACTAACAACGTTTTTTCAGACACAACTAGTACACGATCCAGGAAACAAGAATAAGTGAAAAAAAAAAAAAAAAAAAAAATCCAAATCATTATCTTCAAGTACAAGAATGTTACGAAATAGACTACCAACTTGATCAAAAACATAAAATGCATAATTATAATAAACTAATCAGAGAGCCGAAAAAAATATGAATTATCCAACCACACCCAATTATGACTTATTACCGAACTTCTGAAAACAACGACTTGAGCATGAAAATATTTAGCCAAATGAGTTTAAAAGGACCCAGAAAGGGAACCGCATTTGATAGTCTTCTTTGCAGTTTCCAACCTTCCCGACCGCCATATGTGACACTTGTTCGTGCAGGTCTCCATGGATAGAGGTATTAAGTAATTGAAACTAATTTAAGAAGCGCAAACCAACTCGTTAAGTAGAAATTACTTACAGGAATTGTCGCAGGTTTATAAACAGTAACAACATCTGGTTCTGTATGGAGAATCCGGACATCCATAGCCATAACTGGTGGTTCATGCCTACAGCCTTCAGTGTGTCAATTACTCTAATTACAACTTCGACATAGGAATTAAAGAGAGAATGACAAATGGCCACACTGAATGTTAATTGTTTATAGAGAACTAAATTACATAAAAGTGGGGAGGAAAAAAAAAGGCTTAAAACTATAACCTATGCAGAAAATGACTTATTTTTTGGGACGGCCGAACCACATATGATATAGCAACTTTCTGACCATCGACTTGTATACGACCAGCTTTCACTGCAGACACCTGTCATCCACTTACAGCATTAACAACTTAGATGTGCAAACAAGTTAATGCTACACAATCCACATATCTCATGTTCAAATATTGATAAAGAGCAGTTCATGAATTTATAACTAAGTTATTTGACAAGGCATGACTTAATGAAGCACTACGCACAAATAGAAAAAAGTATAAGCAGAACAATATCCCACATGGAGGCAGACTGCAGATAGATCAATCCCATTCTCAATAAGCAGCTATTGGAATCAATTTCTGAAGCATGTTTCTTCATAAAAAAGCCATACCAATACCATAATAACTTCTAAAAGGCTCCACCTTAAACTCCAGAATCACTACAAGCTAACTCCAGAGTACTTGGTTAAATTTTCATCTTCTCCTCCATAGGAATGTCAGATGCTACGGCACAGAAGGAGACCTTAATTTCTTTGGAAAACTATAGTTTAATACCTGACATTTGCAACCCTTAACAAAAATGACCCAATGATCATCTTTTGGTACCAGAAAACAGAAGTCGACAGCTGAAATCTAACGTGTATTTTTTACCCTATATTAAAAAATTGTCGTGGAAAATCAGTTTCCATATGGGTCCAAAACGTCCATCATGAACCAATTTTTTTATTCTTATGTAAATCAAAATCCACATCAGCTGCATCTAAAATAGCTTCAAATAAATGCACGGCAGATTCCTGCAGTCCATATGTGCTTTCCAGCACCACAAAATGATCCTCGGTGCTAGATGTTTCACCGAGCATGACATGGAAAATTCCTACAGATCTATCAATTCCAATAATTAAACTGATCCTAGTGGATATGATCTTAAGGCGTGCCTTATACCTCTAGAAAGCCAACTGATCTAGTTTCAACAGCAAAAATGGCACTCAAAAATATTAAGTATGGAGAAAATTTATGACACTTTAAATGGACACTGCCAGGCTGCTACATGCACAAGGGAATGTGGAGGATTCACCAACCTTTGAACTCCATAGATGATCAACCTCTAAGCATTCCTTTATTTTCTAAGCTTTGCCAATAAAATGTCTCATATGCTTGAAGCGACTTTCAAAACTCGTAACATAATAATTCTTGAGCTTTTAAGCTTTTTGAAAAGATTTATCTTCTTGTTTATCTATAAAATCTCAGTGGATCACCAGAGTAGATGAAGGGAGAGTGGGCCTCGTATGACCTCCTACTTCTCTTGCACTTTCTGGGGTCAGGGTATTAAATTGTAGTTGAAGATTGAGACCTTTTGTATTACTGGTTGGAACGGTCAGGTACTGAACAGAAAGTTCGGTTATTTCTTTAAAACTAAAAGCTACATAAAAAAACAGCAGCATCAATGGTCAGATGCAACCAAAAACTCAAATTGCAGTCAAAACAAAGTAAAACTTTCATCAGAAAGCAGAAAACGTGTTTGAGTGGCTCAAAGTTTATATACAAGTAACAAAAACTACAGGAAAAATGAAAAGCATAATGAAGTTACAAACACATTAATCCAGAAGACAAAACACACCATAGTACAGAATAGGTAAATTATTCTATGGCTTGCCCAAATAAAATGAAGAAAAAATCGCTAATTTAAGGAAGCAATTACGACAAGTCAGATGAAATATAAGCAAAGTGCAACAACAAAATTTACTTACATAATAATCACGAGGCCGGCCTTTGAATTCATCCGCAAACAAATCGACAATCGTTTTCCCCGCCCATCTGTTCTTGGCCTGCACCCATGATCAGAACACACATACTTGAATCCAAAAATGCACTTCGATAACTAAGCAGATAACCATTGGAAACAATTGCACACTCACGTGCGAAATGAACTCGAAATAGTACGGCTTGACGTATCTCACTCCTGCGAGATATTCAAAATTACAGAGAGCATTTGGATAAGCTCAACTGAAGAAAAATTGGGGGCTTTTTTGCCCTAAAATCGCAGCGGATAGATATTTTGAATCACTGAAATAGAATTACCATCCCGGAAAATGTAGTCGTGGCGGTGAGGAGGATTGGCGGGAGTTTGCCAAACGATATCCATGGTTTCGTCTCTCTTTCTCTTCATCCCTCCTTCTTCAGTCATAATTTCTACTTACTTTCTACTGTTTGTCGTTTTTGGTCACTAAAAACCCTCCACTCCACTCCATTAGTTTTCTAATCCTTTTTTTAGTTGGATTGTTAGGCTATATGCAACCCTTAGAGTACCCGAGCCCTTAGAGCACTTTATTCCTGCAACCTAAGGGTGTTCTAAGGGTATTCTATCTTTAATATTAAATAATTTCCTATTTTTTATTAATTAAATTAATTCATAAAATTTCATTTATGAGAAAATAAATATTAAACATTACATTAATTTAAATAAAATAAAATTTTACATTAATTAAAATAAAAAACATTACATTACTTAAAAAAAATTGCACTAATTGAGGACGTTCGACTACTCATGTAGAGGTCCAAATTTCTGGTAAACGTACTCGATGAAATCATTGGTAAGTCGGGTGTGCTTCCGTTGATCTCTCAAGTCAGCTTCCCGAGCGAGATAGGTCCTAAAGGCGATCGGACAGTGCCTCCGGGATATCCCGCTAGTGGACAGAGAATCGGAGTCTTCTCTCCAATTCTCCACATCTTCCCGCTCGTCTTCGATGATCATGTTGTGCAAAATAATGCACGCGAACATGATGTCTCGGAGATATTTCTTGTACCAGCACCGATCCGGAGCGCGTATTATTCCCCATCGGGCTTAGAGCACTCCAAAGGCCCGCTCTATGTCCTTTCTCGCCGCCTCATGCATCCTCTTGAACCTCGCCGTCTTTTCGTCAGTTTCAATCCTCGGCGATTTGATCAGTGTTGCCCACGACGGGTAGATCCCATCGGTCAAGTAGTACCCATTGTCGTAGCGGTTTCCGTTGACGGTGAACTTGCACGCCGGAGCTCTATCCTCAAGCACGTCGGTGAAGAGGGGCGACTGATTGAGGACGTTGATGTCGTTGTTGGAGCCGGCACATCCAAAAAAGGCATGTCAGATCCACAAATCCTGCGACGCCACCGCCTCCAAGATCAAGGTAGGCACGCCTTGATCGCTGCGAGTGTGGACACCCGCCCACCCTTTTGGGCAGTTCCTCCAAGCCCAGTGCATGCAATCCAGGCTCCCTAGCATCCTCGAAAACCCATGCCGCTCCTCGTGCATTTGGAGCAGACGTGCAGTGTCGGCAGCGTTGGGCTTCCGGAGGTATCGCTCGCCGAAGAGGTCGATAAGTACCCGGCAAAATTTTTTGAGGCAAAGTCACCCCGTGCTATCGCTAATCTTCAGATACTCGTCGAAGTCGTCCGCAGCACCGCCGGTGGCCAGTTGACGAACCGTCATCGTGCATTTTTGCACCGACGTCAGCCCCCAACGCCCGAGTGCATCTTGTCGATGCGTGAAGAAGTGGACGTGTTCCTCCAACGTGCTGCAGATGCGCAAAAACAGATGCTTATGCATCCGGAAACGACGTCGGAAAAAGTGCTCGCCGTAGGTGGGGTTGTCGGCGAAGTAGTCGGCGTGAAGGACTGCACACGCCGCTTCTCGATCGCGGTCGACGAACCCCCGCGACCTCTTCTTCTTCTTTTTCTGCTCGGCTATGTGTGCACGTATGTAGCGATCCGCGTCCGCCAGCATCTCCATTACCTCGTCGTCGGTGCCGCCCTCGACATATTCCACCGAAGAATCGGAAAAACTCAACGAAGATGAAGACATTTTTTTGTAGATGAATTTGAGAGAGAAAGAGGATGAGGAAGATAATATAGTGTGAGAAGAATGAGGATTGAGGTGGTATTTATAGTAGGGAAAAATGAAAAAAATAAAAATAAAAATATAAAAATCGGCTTTTTAGCCGTTACCGAAACGGTCGATTTTTTAAAAAATTTTACGTTAGGCGCGTGCAATGCACGCGCCATTAATTTTTTTTTTTAACTGAAATGGGGAGCGCGTGGCTTCACGCGCCATGCTCGGGCACGGCTCGAGCCATCGCCGTCTGCCACGCGGGGTGCTCGAGCCACCCCCTGCTCGATGTGGTCTCGAGCACCCCCACTCGAGACGCGTTGCATGCAGCCTTAGTTTTCTTATCGCAAATATATTAGGCTAGCAAATTGGTCACATAGACTTTTGAAACTTTTTCAAAATATACCAATTTGATTTCTTTTGGAATTTTCGCATCATCATTTTGTGATGGAAAAAGTACCACAACTCTTATTTACACCACCACAAGGAAGGATAATATTATTACTCCAATTTAGGGGATAATATTATTTCTTCTTGTAGTGGTGGAAAAGAGTGATTTAAAAAACAGAAGAGATGATTTAAAGGGTGAGATTTTTATTTATCGCTCCATTTACCTCTAAATGGAAGTATAAATTTATACTTTCAAGTGAAAACACCTAAAGTGAATAAGTAAACGATCGTTTTAATTCAACTAAAAACTATATTAATTTTCTTTCTTTTTTTCTAAACGTTATTAATTTTCTTTCTTAAATAGAGTTTTTAAGCTGCACCCCCAAAAAAATATTATTACTAGTGTGTGTATATTAAATTTGTGAAAAAAAAATTTATCCCCAATTCTTGATTTGTATGAGAACGATTATGATTCCAAGTAAATTCTAATTCTTAAATCACTACAAAAAACAGTCAAAATACCGAGAAAATTACCGACAATAACTACACCATCGGTAATTACCGACCAAATACCGACGGCAAAAAAAGCGGGTCGGTTTTGGTAAAATTACCAACGGCATTACCGAGGAAAATTTTCCTCGGTAAATTACCGACGGCAGCTACCCTCGGCAAAATATGATATTTTTTTAATTTCTGTATAATATTACCGACGGCAGTATCCCTCGGTAATTACCGAGGGCCCGTTAGCCGTAGGTAATTACTAAGGGGACACCCCGACGTCGGTAATTTATACGGGTCGGCAAAATTACCGACGGTGGGTTCCGTCGGTAATTTTCCAGGCTTTTAGCCCTAATTTGCCATTTCGTCGTTTTGTTGTCGTCTCGCTCCGTTGTCGCGCTCCCCCAACGACCACCACGGTAAGTTTGCTCCTCTCTTTCTCCATATAATTTCTCTCTCTCTCTCTCTCTCTCTCTCTCTCGTATAATTTCTCTCTCTCTCTCTCTCTCTCTCTCTATCTATCTATCTCTCTAATTCGCCGCCGCCCAGCTGTCGTTCCGCCGCCGCGCCACCACCTCCGTATGTAAGTGTTCTCCTCTCTTTCTCTCATATAATTTCTCTCTCTCTCTCTCTCTCTCTCTATCTCTCTATGTGGTGCATCTTAAAATGCATGGTGGTGCATCTCACAAAAATAGTGAAAAAGAATATTAATAAAATTAAAAAATGATGCATTCAATACACTTAGTGATGTATCTTATTACACAGCGTGATGCATCTCACTACATGTTGTGGTGCATCTCACTATACGTTGTGGTGCATATCATCTGACTATAAAAATAGAAAAAGAAAAAAATAAGTCAACAGATCGACCGGGTTGACTCGGATCTAACCCGATTTCATCCAAGAATTTGCCGTTTGCGTGGGAGGGAGTTTATGTTTATTAATTATTTAAATTTATTAATTTTACGTGCGTTCTTTTAAAAGATGGTGATAATAATGTATAAAAGATCCACCCGCATTAATCATGGATAAATTATGCAACGAGGTCAAACGATTAAACTATCATATCAATGGTGTATATCGTATTTGAACTACATTACTCATCAATAAATAAATAAAAATAAAAAGTGGTGCACACAATTTATTACTCATTGCAAACTTGCACTAAAGAAATTATCAGTCATACTAGTAGCACTTGAATATAATATATTGGGGGAGATGACCTAATATAATAACACTCATTATTTTTGTAAAGAATTCGAAATTGACAAAGTAAGATTGAAACCCTCTCTTTTATTACGAGAGTTGGTCCAAATAACTAACTAATACTATATATATTTAATATGAAAGCACTATATTTTTATGATAATTATTGCTCGATTTTATAATGTTATGGGCCTATCTATAGAGCTATTCGAGACTAATTTCAGAGTTGAATTCACAGAATGTGGCCACCAAGCTTCTATGTTGGACAACAGAATATTTTGATTGAATAAATATTATTCAGAAAAATAATAAAAATCTTAAAAGTTAGTATGTAAAACGGACTGGAACGTGAGAGAATTCAAATATAATAGTTAGAAAATGTGAAGGAATTTATGCTGATGAAACTGATTTGGACCCTCTAACTCCCGTGAACAATATATATAGAATAAAGATCAAATAAAAAAGAAGTTATATTTGTTAAATAAAAATAAATCATGACTGTTCATTTACATAGATCTTTGGTTTAAATTAATGATGACTTGTAATGTATTTTCGTTCACTTTTTTAAGTAATAAGGGCATATTAGTATTACTCCACCTATTTGTAACCGCCACGCTCATACATTCGGTTCTTTTTTTGTGGATCAATAGAATGCTTTAATTTTTATTTTTATATTATTGATTTGATTTTGGAATGTCAGTAGTTTATAAATAAAAACATATTTAATCCTGATTTTGTTCAATTCATTAATTTTAGTTTTACTTTCGTCAATGTGCATCATCATTCTTGCTATTTCTTATTATAGTATATTTTATTACTTATTATAACATTTTTTATTGCATATTAATTATATATAGTTACTGTTACTTATTTTTGTTGCATATTATGTGACGCCCGGGGCTGAAGTACAGAGTAATCGCCGGTGTACAAGGTATGGACAAGGAGCGGCTCCAATGAGACTTCCAAGCGGAGGGGGCAAGGATGAACCGAAACACACCCGAACAAGAGGGATTCTGAGAATATGTCGGAATGGGACGACATATTCAAGGAGAGTTTAAAGGAATTGATAGGTCTACTCATACCATCAAGATGCATCTTCTTTTCTGGTGTCTATCTTGGAAGAACTCCAAAGTTAAACGTACTTGACTTGGAGTAGTACTAGGATGGGTGACCTCTTGGGAAGTTTTCCTGGGATGCGTGTGAGTGAGGACAAAGCACGCTAGAAAAGACTTGTGATGGTTTGTGGGGTCAGCCGTCATTCCGGAAGCCGGGCTGTTACAGTTGGTATCAGAGCCGAACCTCTCCCAGTACGGTGTGGTTCGGGGATGAACTAAGCGGAAGCTGGTGGGCCTGTGACGTCCGGGGCCGAAGTACGGAGTGATCGCCGGTGCACAAGGCATGGACAAGGAGCGGCTCCAATGAGACTTCCAAGCGGAGGGGGCAGGGATGAACCGAAACACACTCGAATGAGACGGATTTCGAGAATATGTCGGAATGGGACGACATATTCAAGGAGAGCTTAAAGGAATTGATAGGTCTACTTATACCATCAAGATGCATCTTCTTTTCTGGTGTCTATCCTAAAAGAACTCCAAAGTTAAGCGTGCTTGACTTGGAGTAGTACTAGGATGGGTGACCTGCTGGGAAGTTTTCTTGGGATGCGTGTGAGTGAGGACAAAGCACGCTAGAAAAGACTTGTGATGGTTTGTGAGGTCAACCGTCATTCCGGAAGCCGGGCTGTTACATATTATGAGATGTGTTATTGTTTTATTCTACATATATTATTGCACATTATATCTTAGTATATTGTTTTTTATTGCTTATTGCAGCATTTTATTTTCATTGCATATTTTAGTTACTGTTAATGTTTTTTATTGCATGTTATGGATTGTCTTATTGTTTCTTTCTACATATATTATTGCACATTATATGTTATTTAATTATTTTGTATTGTTGGTGTGATGTTTTCATTTATTTTGTTGGGATGTAATGGTGTTATTCGTTTCTTCTTAATTCCTATACATATGCAATTAAAAAGAAAAATACATACATTAATATTTTTTCTACAAATAAATAAGAGGTACAGCAACAATAATACAAGTAATATGCAATAACATTTTCATTAGAATGCAATAAGTAATACAAAAAAAAAAAAATATAATATGCAGTAAGAAAAATGCATTAATAATAATTTTGCTACAAATAAATAAGAAGCATTATAAAGTAATAAATATGCAATAAAAATTTAATTAAATGCAATAAGTAGTACAAAAATAAAATAACATAATAAAAAAGGATGGACCGAGATACAAAATTTGATATGATGTCTTTGCTTAAATCTAGGAATGAATGATATACATTGAGATTCCTCAAATCGTATAAATGATGAAAGATATATATTTTTTGTTTGTTTACGAGAAAACCCTTTTAATATTAATTAATTACTGTAAATTGTTTATCTATTTCTAATAAATCACAATCATCTAAATCTTTCAAATATGTGGTATTGAATCTATTGATGTATTTTTATTTAATACAAGAGGAAACTTTTTTTATTATAACCATCCCCTCTCTCTCTCTCTCTCTCTCTCTCTCTCTCTCTATATATATATATATATATATGTATGTATATATGTATATATAGAGTAGGATTCACGTAAAAAATTATTACACAATGAAATCTAAAAATTTTTATACACCCTAGATTAAGATAAAATAAAAGGTCAAGATCTATACATGTGGATGACAAATTATTTTAAAATTTTATTTTCTTCCATTTATATTATACGGAAGGGCACATGCGTCAAACTTACATAAATTCGTTACTTGTACTCCCCATTATGGTATCCTAAATCTCAAATCTTATTTCTTGAAATTACCATTGTATGATTAAGCATTGTGTCTTATTGCATACTTTTTTCTTTTATTATATAATCCGGAATTTCAGGTAGAAGCTCAACAATTTGTAGTGAATTTGTTTTATTAATTAGTATTTAATTGTATAAGTTTGCAGCTTTTATAATGCACACTCACTTATGCATTATGGGACATTTTATTATGCAACAACTTCACTAAATAATGCACATTTACGTACAACTATTCATAAATTTGAAAATATCATTTTAGAGTTTTGTATTGCATTTTTCTCATTAGATTATGCATTTACTGATTAGTATTCATACAATAACCTTTATAAGTTTTGGAACTTTTTTAATTGATTTTACTGTATTTGTTAATGCAAATTTAGTTGTTACATTTGTCACTAGAAGATGCATTATTATAAGAGAGGATTTTTGTAGTAGCACTTTTTTTTATTGTTTTTTAAATTTTAGCATTCCTTATAAATTCTTTAAATTTTAGCATTTTTTGACATTTTTACCCTTTCACCACCTTCACTATCTCTCTGGTAACAAAAAAAAAATATGACTAAAAAAAAAAGAAATATTCCACCACCACTTTTCTGCCGCCGCCGCCGTGCCACCACCGCCACTGTCGTCGTCGGTCACAAAAAAAATTATGACTCAACAAACAAACAAAAATTCTACCACCACTTTTTCACCGCCGCCGCCACTGTCGCTGGCGGTCACGATTTTTTTTTACTTTTGTCTTTCAAAAAATGAAAAAATTTGTGAAGTCAGAAAAAAAAACATGGAAAATTTTGTGAAGTTACAAAAAAAATAGAAAAATTTGTGAGAACCACTCCTGATATGTGAACTAGGAACTAATCCTAGCCACTCATTTTGAAGGACTATGTGGCTAGGATTAAATATTAAAATCTAACATGGATTATAAAATAAGGGGTGAGGGATAAATTTGGAAATTGTGTTTCAGCCACAAACTTTTTCTCTCTCTCTCTCGTTCATTCATTTCTCGCTCTTCTTCATTTTTCTTTTTTCACCACCACCGTCAACAGTCATGGCCGCAGCCGCCACGGTCAGACAACACCGTAGCCATCGTCGGCATACAACATCGTCGTCATCCCACCTGGACACCATCATCGTCGTGGCTATTCAAACTTTGGAGAAATTATGTGATTTACAAATAGAAATTGCATAAATTTTGCCTCTCTCTCTCTCTCTCTCTCGTCCATTACATCAGTCATTTTTCCCTCAATTGCTAAGATTCGATTTCTCTCTTCTCATTCGGTATGTTGGCATCATCGATCACCCCTTCAAATCTGTTGATATATATGCATCGCACCACACCAATCCGGATCCATGACCAATTCGACATTGTATGGCGTCATCACGGCGGCTCCAAGATCACCAACCGCAATCCGGCAACAAGATCTGTGTCGATGTTCCTCATATTCTATGTTCCATCTTCAACAATTCTGAAATTTGCTTTATTATGATTTGGGCAAATAATTCGAATTGTTGATGAAATCAAAATGGGTTAGGATTACGTATCAGAGAACTCTCTCGTGTTATGTTTTGGATGCAGAAATTAGAACAGAGGAATAAAGATTTTGTTGTTGGTAAATGTATTTTTGGTGACAACACCAATGCATAATTGTAAACAATGTAATGCACAAATATCATATACGTAATGCATTAATTGTAGTAATCAGTCTTTTGTGCATTTATAGTTTCATATCGATGCATCACGTAAATCGTGTTAATGCATTGTAAAATTGTTCCCAAAACATCAAATAATATACGAAAATAATGTACATAATGAATTAATTAGGATATCATATACGAATATGAATACAAATAATGAAATACGTAATGCATTAAATGTATAAGTACACACTTTAATAAATTTTATTTGTTCATTATAAACAATATGCATTTATGCATCACTATGAACTAGTTTATGCATCACTTTATACTATTTAATGTATTATGATTTTGCACTGCATAAATGGCGAAAATTATTATTCTAACGCTATTTAAGTAAAAGATACGGGATTGACCAAAAAAAGCATGTTTGACCAACTAATTATAAGATTAAATCATATCCATTGATCTTATAGAATGGATGGCTAACCAAATTACACTTTTTTATTCCAAAGAGATGTCTTAGGCCTGCATGTTTGCTTCCTTTTGACATTATAAAAAGTACTCCTCGATTTCCCAATAGTATATATTTTTGAGATGTGACACATGGTTTAAGAAAAATAAAGTAAATGTTATTTGAGTAAAGAAGGAACCCATTAATTTGACTTTATGTGAAAAATAAAATAATTATATCTTAAAATAGAAATGGTATACTACTCGTAAACAGATGAAAAATGAAAAAAGATATACTATTTTTGGAGGGAGAGAGTTAGAGTTATTAGTATTACTCTTTTTCCAATGAGGTTGTTTTTAACTTAAAGTCAGATTGTCAACACGATTATTAATATTAAAAAAATATAAGTATTTGAAGTTTAAAATATTAGGTATTTATTAGTATATTAATATCAAAAGTGCGGTATAACATAATAACTTAAATGTGACAGGTTGCAATCCATACGATCGCGTGTGGAGTACACGCACCTTTTTTTTTTTTTGGGTAGTGATAAATAGATAAAATGTCTTAGACAAAATAAGGATATTTTAGTCATGTTACACAAATTTAATTAATACCTTCCGTATTTCAGAAAATCGAATTTTTGAATGTACTTACTTACCCTTCCGCCAATTAAGAATTAGAATAGCAACGTTTTAGTGTTAATAATAATTACCATACATGCTATCTGATTGATCATGGAAAAATTAAGTTAACTAATTCATCCAATTTGTTCCCTAATTTCAGCAAATTAGTGATTATAGTTAGATTTATATATCCCCAATTTATTCCCTAATTTTTTTAGCAAATTATTTATTTGTAATCTTGATTGATAAATCCGTGACTCGCTTTAATTTTCTAATTGAAAATTTAGCCTCCATTTATCTTCAAGAAAAATTTAACAGTCAAAATATTTTCTCCGTCAGTAATGTAATGCAAATAAAAATATGAATGTGTAACTAATTTATAGGAAAAAAAAATCATATATAACAAAAAACATAAATATATGTACATATATTGTTTTTAATATATAATAATTTTCAATAAAATCTCTAATGAAAATTAAATTTTAAATTTAATAATTCGGTTGCTAAAGTGAAATTCATTAAACCCGATTATTAATAACTTGAAATGTGATTTGAATCTACTTGTATTGGTGTATAAAAAGTAGATTTAGAACAAGAAACAATACGTTCGCTATACTTGTAGGTTTAAAATGTGAACTAGAGGCTTTAGAGCCGTCAACTAATGTAATTTATTTATTTAATTCCTTAATTGTTGGATTTAATTATAGTCAAACATTTGTTTCCATGTTTTGTTTCCAAAAATTCATAAGGATAAATTAGTAACAATAAAACCGATTGTGATTGGACTGAATTAAGAAAATAGGTTTAAGGGTAATAAAAGCCCATTTTGTCCAATACATTTTGTCAAATTATCATTTTCCTTTTTTTTTTAACTTATTAAGACGCCTTTTCGAAGTGTCCTAATAAGTGTTTTCCAGTGTATTTCTTTGTGTTACAATATCTAATTATTTTTTCAGTTTTTATTTTATTATTTTTAATTACCAGATTTTTCCCTCTCTTTTTTTTGTTTGTCTCATCGTTTTTTTGTTTGTCACTTCTTATTTGGTCAAGATTCGAGCGAACGGGGCCGAAGGCCTCGGAGCGAGCCGAAAAAATCCAAATTATTTCCCGACGATTATCCTTATATTAACAATCGGATCAAAGTCGGAGCCGAAAAAAATTGAAATTAAAAAAAAAATCGGTAAAAAAAGTAACTTTGACCGGGTCAACGGGTCAATCCGGATTGACCGGATCAACCGCACCCGGATTCGGTCGCAGGGCCCATGCGACCTGCCGCATGCAAGTCCTCCTCATCGTATAATTGTGAAGAAACCATCGAACTTTAGTCTGTGAACCCCATTGAATTTTAGTCTGGAAAATTATTAACATTTACACTACTCCCTTCGTCTATGGTACAAGTTAGTTATCTTATTTAGCTAAATTGTTCTTATACAAAGTATATTAAGGTAGTAGTTGTGAATTCTTACAAGTCACGATATCACAGAATAAGGAAAAGAAAACAAAAATACAATATCCTAGGCAACACAGAACAAATAGTACTTGTTATTGTGCTCGATCGATCCTTAAAAAAATTATTTTATCCTTTCAATTATATTATAAAAGAATCATTTAATTTATTTTCTATTTACTCGAAATGAGGGGAGTATATTGGTATCTTGAGTTGAGATCTCTAGATTGAAATTTGAATACACCTGTATATGCTCCATACTCGGATATTCCGCCAATTCCACGAACGTAACAAAAATTAAACTTTCCTTAAGTGACCAATTTAATTAGTAGTAATATTACTGGGATTCTACAACAAAATGAAGCATTCACTTACCAATTTTTAAAGAAAGTGAGAGAGAAAAAAAGTCAATATTAGTAATTCCAAGTTTCCGACAGCCCTAAACTATTTGACTTTATAAATATTGACACATACTTTAAGGGCATGACTTTAAGGGCGTTGAATCCCCCTACAAAACCTCGATGATCACTCAACAACATTTATAATTCCATAGATAGTTGACAAAATTATACTCAGTTACTCCATAATAATATTTTTTATGAAAATTATATCTGTCATTATTTTTAATTAATATATTAATAGTCATTATTAGTAGTGTCTATGTGGATGTGTGACTATATAACAATATTGCTGCCTTCCTCAAAGAATCCACTCAAATCAGAACAAATTACCTCAACTCTTCCAAGATTATCAGAAAAAGTTATCCTTACTTACAATATCAAGTCCAATCTTCAATATATTGATATTAGAAACATATTTCGTTACATATGTTTCAAAAATCGCACTTATTTTATTTCAAATCATCATCATGAGCAACACAAGAAAGCCAAGAATTGGATCCATGTTTGATTTGGCTTATGACAGAGGGTGAAACAATCATATACTAGTATATATCTTTGAGAGAGAGAGAGAGAGGGGGAGAGAGAGAGAGAGAGAGAGAGAGAGAAGCAAGTGATGGAAATGGATAAGAAGAGAGCAAGCTCCATACTGACGTGGATGAAGAGTCGGAAGAAGAAATCAACGGCGATGATGAGGAAGAGCAAGTCATGGAGCGGCGGAGAGAGGGCGAAACCGGGGCGGACCGGGTGGTTCTCGGTCTACGTTGGACCGGAGAAGCAGCGGTTCGTGATAAAGACCGAATCGGTGAACCACCCTCTCTTCAAGATGCTGCTGGAGGATGCTGAGCTGGAATACGGCTTCAACTGCGACGGCCCGTTGCTCCTCCCCTGCCACGTGGACCTCTTCCACCGGGTGTTGGCGGAGATGGAGTGCGGTGACGACGATCTCGACGCCGCTCACTCCTCCGCCTGTCGTGGCTGCCACAGCCCCTTCAGCCCTGCGCCACGTCGTTCCGATAGAGGCCACAGCGCCTACCGCCTCCTCACGCGGCTGCGATCCTTTAATTAATTAATTAATAATTTTTAAATTTGGTTATATCTATATATAGTGTAGGAAATTTAAAGCGAGTTTGAAACACTCATTCTCAGCCTTACTGCACTCAATGAATCCTTATAGCTCGGGAGTTGGATCGATGCTTCTAAGAGTTGCTACTCAATTGCTCCTCATAATATCAAATGTGAATGCATGTGTTGATATGCTTTTATGGGTAAATTGATTGCTTTAAATTTCAGTTTTGATTTTTCATATAGCTTTGTACAAATGTGCTTGCTCAACTCTATCAACATCTTTGGATTGATTCATTATATATCGTGTTACTATCATATACATATATTATTACAATGTGTTTTAGTATAAAAATATTTGTTCACTCTTATTACGAAAGATAAAAAGGTTGAGTCAACACTCAATAGCCTATTTACCAGTGAAAAAATAAATTAAAATACTAGCCACTTTTATATAGAAAATCAAAATAAAACAAAAACAAAAAACTAATCGATTTTTTGTTAGGAAGCGGGTACTTGCTCGTGTAGATATCAATGAACAATACTTCTTTTATTGATGTACTTGAATAGAAACAGAACTTGTAAGAATTACAAAGGAAACTGAAGAATAGAGATTAGGAAAACCAGAGATCGTCCGAAGTAGAACTTCTGCCTGCAAGACGAGAATACGCCTCGGTAGTGCTCACGGTAAGGCTGCTCGTCCCCAAAGGTTAAAACGATCTTGACGTCTCGGCTGTAGTAGCAACACAAACAGAACCGAGCTCCGGCGAACTGAATTGGAACAAAGACTGAACTCGAAAGTGTATGAAATGCTATGCTATGCAGAGAGGAGTGCAGATTGCGTTTTCTGAGTGTCGAATGCAAATGACGATGCCTCCCTTATATAGCAGCTCTCGGACATGTGGAGGGGCTCGTCTCATTAACACAGCCATTCATGGCCTGCGGTTTCTGGACATGAAGAGGTGGCCAGCGGAAGTGAACAACCTTGGCTATTACAGAGACCAAAAGTCTTGGGCCGATGGGTTTCACACGGCTGGGCTTCCGGATTGGGCTCAACAATTAAAGAATTGGGCTTGTGGAGTTGGTCCAAAAAGATAGGGCCCGAGCCCGCCCGCCCGGACGGGCGGGCGTCGTCAGCGGCTGCGCGCGCGGGTGTGTGTGCGCGCGCGTGAGCACCCATACACATCCATACACACCAACCCAACAAGTTATTAAGCCCATACAGATATAGCCTTAAATGTTAGTCAAATCATCCACATATAACCGATATGGGACAACTAACATTTATTATAATTAATAACATGTTAGTTACTATTTCAACATCCAACATTTAACATACAATATCTCACTCACCGGAAATCGGTTTAGAGATATTAAATATACTACGTTCATCTACTCACGGCATAGATTAACATCCAATAAATATTTCAATTAAATAATAAATATTTAATTAACAATATTTGTCCTCAAATTAATGGTTAACTATAAACCATTTCCAACATTTTTGTGTTAACTATCATGTTTGCTCAATTGTTGAACCAAATGAACAGCCAAAAGGAGATTAGGAGTGATTCAATTTTCTCTGTGGTATATATAGAAATTAAAAAAACGTTGAAAAAAATCACAATTCCAATTTTCATTTCGTGATTCATTTCTCTTTAATCCTCTGCTCAAACTAAACGCCCTTACATGAATTATATTTAATTATGACAATTTCTTGCAGACAGTCATCATCCTAGCCAGCTAATTAAATATTTCGAATGATATTTGAAATAAAATAAAGACTAAAACATGTGGCCGGTTGTCCCTAATCTCGCAGTAGTTTAAACTATTAAATTTGTTATCATTGAAAAGTAAAACCTGTGTTTTATTTGTGGAATAAAAAGCTACCTTTCAATATTTTATCATAAATATGTTATTTTTTTATGATAATGATTTTTCGTTTACTTTAATAAGTTAAAGTATAATATCAACATGAATAACAATAAATGTGATAAAATTTAAGATAGTGCGGTTTCAATGTGTGTTTCGTTTTCTTTGATTTTTAATTCCACACCAAGCCCAAAATAAAATAATAGACCCGTTATCAATTTTTCTAAAGCCCAAAAACGATACTTTAAGGCCCAATTATTTAAACAATTAGTCCAACAATTCGTTCTAAAAAGTTCTTCACTTTAAATTTTTTATCAAGTCGAAAGAAAGTTGAACACCGCTCTCAAAAAAAAAAAAAAAAAAAAAAAAGGAGGTTGAACTTACTCGATTGAAAGAACTCATAAAATATTTTCATCTACGTAAAAAGTAGGGTGTTAGAATACATATAATATTTTTTGAATATATTATTAAGATGTTGTGCATATTATGCACTTCCCATCATGCAAAAATAAATATTGTATTTTTATTTTTAATTAAAATTGTTTACATGCGCAAATTAATTAATTTTGTATGCATTGTATCAATAAATAGATTTATTAATGTATAGATTAATCTTTTACCTAGAAAATGCATGTATACTGTATAAATTATTTTTGATATATTACGTACGTATAATAAAGTAACTTTGCGATTTCGTCGAGTAAAATATAATATTTGATACACCAACAATATTTGGATGCATTGGTTTTGTGATTCGTTATTTTACCAATAAACACAGATGTCTTCGTATTCACAATATTGTGTGAATTTTATTTTGCCTTGTTCTCTATTTAATGCTTAAATAAACTGAAAAATAATCTAGAAGTTTTGATACAACAATTATTAATTTATGAAAAAAAAAATGTTGGGTTTGGATTGAGCGTAAATCTATACTTACAAAATTTGAATCGCCTAAAATATCCTTACTACATATCAAAATTAAGTGCAATATTGCAATATAATATATAATTTTAATAATAATACATTATTAGTTACAAAATTTACTAACTTACCGTATTGGTAATATATTATTTACCTTAATTGTTCTAGAGCATAATTTGATATATAAAAATTCTGTTTGAGATTTTTTTTTATTATGAATATAATTATTAATTTTTTTAAGTTATTAATTTAAGTTGCGGCCGACTTAAGGTAGACCATTCCATATTTAATTTATTTTAATACTTGGCAGCATAATACTTTTGGTGGGTTTATTAATTTTATTCATATTATGATTTGAAAGAAGTATTAATAAAAGAGGGAATGTGGTCAAATACCCCTTTTTTCAAACAAAAGTTGCAAAATATCACCTTAAGTTTTAAAGTTGCAAAATACCACTTTGAGTTATAAAAAGTCTAATATACCCTTAATGAGTATACAAGAAGGCTAACTTTCATTTTAATCATACAAGAAGACTAGTTTCATGTATGAACTTCCGGTGAAATTTTCCGGCGAAAAACTTCCGGCGAATTTCTCCGGCAAAAAATTCCGGCGAATTTCTCCGGAGAAAATTTTCTGGCGAATTTTTCCGGCAAAAATTCGAATCATACATGAAGCCTAACTTCATGGACTACATGTATGCATCATACACGAAGACTAACATTCATGTATGCATCATACACGAAGCCTAATTCGTGTATGCATCATACACGAAAATTTTTGCCTCAAAAAAATTCAAATTTTTAACATACATGAAGATAAGTTTTCATGTATGATACATACACGAAGACCGACTTTCATGTATGCATCATACACGAAAATTTTGCCTCCGAAAAATTCAAATTTGTATCATACATGAAGATAATTTTTCATGTATGATACATACACGAAGATAATTTCATGTATGCATCATACATGAAGTTAGGCTTCGTGAATGATTCAAATTTTCGCCGGAAAAATTAGCCGGAAATTGTCGCCGGAAATTTTTTGCCGGAAAAACTTCACCGGAATTTTTTTAGCCGGAAAATGTCGCCAGAAAATTTCGCCGGAAATTCATACAAGAAATTAATCTTCGTGTATGATACAAATTAAATGCAATCTTCTTGTATACATGAAGGGCATAAAAGTCCTAAACAAACTCAAAAGGGTATTTTGAGTTTTTTTTTTTTAAAAAGGGCTATAATTTATCTTTTGTGTTTGAGAAGGGGTATTTTGAGTTTTTGCTCTTAACAAAATATACCTATCCTACATTTTTATCTTGTTAATATTGATACCTAATATTATTATAAAGGCAGATCTGAGCGATTCAGAGCTGGAGGAGGAGGAATCTAAGCAAGGAAAGGCTGGTGACCCCGGCTAACAGAGATATGAAACTTAGTTTTGTTGCACCTACTTTGAAAGATGGGGTTCCGGTAGCATGCATGGAAAAAACTGATGTGGATATAGAGGCTAAGAAGTGGGAATCTGCAATAATTCTGTATGTCTGGGTGATTCGCCAACTATTAAATATCTTAGTACCTATCTAGAAAAACACTGTGGAGTAGCAGCTCCTGAGATTTTCTATCATACAGAGGATTACTTTGTTGTTCAATTCCAATCTGTAGAAAATAGAGATCTAGTACTATACTTTGGGCCTCATACTTTAGCCAATCGACCGATCATTATGAAAGCTTGGGAAGCAGGATTCTGTTTTGAAAAGGAAGTATTGAGAGTAATACCGCTCTGGATCCAGCTACCCAATCTTCCATTGCAGTGTTGGGGTGCGAACTCTCTGAGCTGGATAGGCAACATAATAGGCACCCCTTTGTGCGCTGAGGAGTGTACAAGTAAACAGAATAGAATCTCGTTTGCTAGACTCTTGGTGAAAGTGGATGTCACACAACCTTTGAAGCATGAGATTACTATTGAAGGTGATAGAGGAGAAAAGTTAGAGCATAAAGTGTTGTATGATTTGGTCCCTATTTTCTGTAAAACGTGCCAAACTATTGGACATAATTGTGCTGCAAAGAACAAGATGAAACCTCTTATGAAGAAGCCACAATGGATACAGAAAAAGAAAGCTCCCAAACAGCAAGAAGAGCAAGTAAATAAGATAATACCACTAGCAAAAGAACAAGAGCAGCCTATAAGATCCTTACCTGCAGTTGATCAGCAGAAAAAAAATATGAAAATGCGTGGATTATGCCGAGGAAAACAACCACTCCACAGCTAGTAGGTGAGAGCTCCAACACGGTCAGAATTGGGAACACCTATTTGGTACTGAATTAAGATGAAGCCGACTCTTTCAATGCACAAGGCGGGGACCTCTTCCCCACAGGTATCAAATGAAACTAGTAGCATGGAATATGAGGGATTGTAACAAACCCCTCAAACAGAAAGAGATAAAACTCTTTCTGAAAAATAAAAGGGTAGATGTAGTGGCACTTTTAGAAACAAGAGTTAAGCAAGAGAATTTCAAGAAGAGTATAGAGAAAATAAATGGCCAATGGGAATTTCTGACCAACTATGATAAAGCAGTTAATGGAAGAGTTTAGGTTGGGTGGAACCCCAAAACTGTAGTGGTTCAGCATATTGGGAATTGTGAGCAAGGAATTTAGGTTGAGATTACTGATATATTTTCAGGAAAAAAGTTCCAATGGCTTGCTGTCTATGCATATAACACAAATGAGAAAATGAGAGAGTTATGGGGATTTATTCATAGCATTTGCTCTCAGTCTAATGCTCCTCTATTGATAAGTGGCGATTTTAATACTGTGCTAAGCCAAGAGGAGAGACTGAATGGTAGTCCAGTGAGTGAAGCAGATGTTAAGGATTTCAAAGAATGCTTGCAACAAAATGATCTTGTCTGCATCAGATTTATAGGAGGGAATTACTCCTGGTGTAATAACCAATATGGTGATGATAGAATTTCATTCTTGATTGATAGAAGTGTAGCAAATAGAGAATGGTGTGCAGAGCATAGCAATGTAGTGGTGGAATTATTGGAGAGAAGGATCTCAAATCATAGCCCCCAGCTATTAGACTTTACAAATGATACCACAGTGAGAAACACTCCTTTCAGATTTTTTAATGTGATCTCTGATCATGAGCAGTTCATCCCATTAATAGAAGAAATCTGGCAAAAACAATGTCATGGGAACCTTCTGTTGGATATTTGGTATAAATTGAGAAAGTTAAAGACTCCCTTCAAGCAGCTCAACAATTATCAGTATAGAAATCTTGCAAAGCAGATTGATAAAGTAAGAGATGAGCTTAGAGCTGTGCAGCTCCTTAGTCAAAATAACCCTTTAGATTCCAATCTTGATGAGGAGAGGAGACTGTTAACAGAATTGGAGAAGTGGAGTAAGGTGGAGGAGAGCATTTGGCAGCAAAAGTCTAGAGTAGACTGGATTCACCTTGGTGATTCCAACACTAGATTCTACCATGCTTATTCAAAAGCTAGTCAAGCAGGCCAGGCTATAAAACAATTGACTCGAGCCAATGGTACTAAATGTCTGCACCAACAAGAGATAAAGGAGGAAATTCAGCAGTTCTACATGAACTTAATGGGGACAGCAGCAGACAAACTTCCTATGATAGAAAAAGATGTTGTGGCTAGAGGAGTAAAGATTTCCCATTCCCAACAACTATATCTCTGTGCACCATTTACTGCTGAGGAAATTAAAAAGGCCTTATTTAGCATGAATTCTTTGAAAGTGCCAGGTATAGATGGATATAATGCTCATTTTTTTCAAACGAGCCTGGAGAGTTATTGGAGAAGAGATCATTGCAGTAGTGAAACAATTCCACACCACAGGATTTCTTCCACATCAGGTAAATCATTCTTTCATTACTCTCTTGCCTAAAACTGCAAATGCAAGTTCAGTGAAGGAATTCAGGCCAATAGCTTGTTGCACAGTTTTGTATAAGATAATATCTAAAGTTTTGGCTAATCGAGTTAAGTCTGTATTTGGGGAAATTATAAGTGAAAATCAGTCTGCGTTTATAAAAGGAAGAATCATTTATGACAACATCATCTTGAGCCATGAACTTGTGAAAGGATACAACAGGAAGGCATCACTCCAAGATGCATGATCAAGATAGATTTGCAGAAGGCCTATGATAGTGTTGAATGGTCATTCCTGCAATATTTAATGCTTGAGCTAGGATTCCCTTTCCAGTTTGTGAGCTGGATCATGGAATGTCTCACTAAGGTGCAATATTCTATCAATATCAATGGTGAAATCACCCCATCCACCCCCCCCCCCCCCCTCCCCATTTAAGGCAAAGAAGGGATTAAGACAAGGAGATCTGATTTCACCTTATCTATTTGTCATTTGTATGGAATATTTGCATAGGTGTTTGTTGGGACTGCATAGCAACAGAAGTTTCCATTTCCATCCTAGGTGTAAGAAATTTGGCCTTATCCACCTCTATTTTGCGGATGATTTACTTCTATTCTGAAGAGGAGATGTGACTTCTATCCACCAGCTAATGAAAGCTTTTCACTTATTCTCTTCTGTTTCTGGATTGAAAGCCAATGAATCAAAGAGTTGTGTATATTTCGGGGGTGTAGCTCATGCAATACAAGATCAAATTATTTCTACCTTCGGCATGGTAAAGGGTGAACTACCCTTCAAGTATTTGGGAGTGCCTCTATCCACGAAGAAGCTTACAGTTATGCAGTGCCAACCACTCATTACAAAAGTTTTAGCTCGGATCGACTGCTGGTCTTCAAAACTTTTATCATACGCAGGTCGTGTTCAGTTGATTCAGAGTGTTCTCTTCAGTCTACAAACCTTTTGGTGTCAGCTATTTCTAATCCCACAAAAGGTGGTGAAGGTAATTCAAAGTGCATGCTGATCTTTTTTGTGGTTTGGAAAGTCAGGTTTAACTAAACGGGCACTTGTAGCTTGGGAGTATCTGTGTCTTCCAAAGAATGTTGGAGGCTTAAATCTTGTCAATATCAAGCTATGGAGTCGAGCAGCCTTGTGTAAGCTACTTTGGAATCTATCACAAAAGAAGGAAAAAATCTAGATTAGATGGATTCATGGAAATTATGTGAAGGGTCGGGATTTAACTACTATGGACTGCCCAACCCAAGCTTCATGGGTAGTTAAGAAAATATTTGGTGCTCGAAAATATATAAGAGATCAGCACCAAGGCAATCAAGTGCTAGCACAAAGCTCGTTTTCAACTCGGTCTCAATACATGAGCTTCAAAGGGACTGTAGAGAGAGTTTCTTGGTGCAAGATGATGTGTAGTAATGTGGCTCCTCCGAAATACAAATTTATCATATGGCTTGCTCTATGGGAGAGACTGGCTACGAGTGAGAATCTAGCCAAGATTGGGATCTATGTAGATCAAAATGTAGTCTATGGAATGGAGACTGAAACCCTAAACCACCTTTTCTTTAAATACTCATACTCAGCTACAGTCTGGAAGGGGCTCCAAATATGGGGAGGGTTCACTGGTCATACTGGAGATTGGGAGGAGGAAAAAGAAAAGCTGAAGATGCAGTGTGGATCAAAAACTGGAAAGCAATTGTTCTATCGGTTGGCTATCACCATCGTTGTGTATCATGTGTGGAGAGAGCGGAATTCTCGTCGGTTTAAGGCAGCTGTCACTCAGGCTGAGACACTTCTTAGACAATGCCAAATTGTTATTGCTATTAAGAGCAGAAGAGTACCCAAAGTAGCGCGTTATTTGAGTTTGTAAACGTAGTGGTATGGTTGGTTGATAGAAGAGTGTGGAGAGGGTGTACCGTTTTGTCATGCAGTTTGGTGAAATAAAATACTTTATTTATGGAAAAAAAAAATTATTATTATAAAGTCCATGTGTGACTTTCTCAAGTTATTCTACTTATATTTTTTTTTACTTTGCAACTTGAAGTTGCCTTTAATCTTTCGATTTTTTATTTATTCTTAATTTAGTATACACCTAATCCCTTTTGCTATTTTTTTTTTGGTCTTAAATTGAATGATTTTGCATATGATTATCACGATTGAACTTCTTATAAGCACGTAGTTCATTGCTGAATTTACTTCTTTAATATGAGAAATGGTGCATTATCCAAGTCTGACTCATGTTCAAATAATTTTTAATTCTTAAATCATTAGAATAATATTTTTATCAATTTCTTTTATTTGCCCAATAAGCTAATTTGAATATTTATGTCAAATCTCAAAGAGATACAATAATGAATAATTATGTATGCGTAATATTACGGGCTTACAATTATATTTATCATTTCTTGTGATTTTCCTTTTGTTCCTATTATGTTTTCAACAATTAAAATACTTGCCAAAAAGAATCGAGACAAATTGACACTCTTAGCTAGCAATTAGTAGCAAAATATTAACCATCATATATTAATCGTGTTGTATTAATTAATTGGAATCAAATTATAAAAAAAAAAACTGCTTAATTTCTTCTATTGTATAGTTATGAAACTGATATTAATTCACTCTCAAGCAAATGTCTAAATAAATTTGAGTAATACAAATCATAATTCGGAATAAGCCATTTTTTGGGTTTTGAAAATTTATCTCCAGAAAAATAAGTTATTCTTTTAGGAGACTTTAGTGAAATTACATTCACTTATTTTATTTAATGATAACATTTTTATGATGACACTAAAAAATAATTAAATTAAAGTATAAATAGTTATCAAGTTTTGACATACTCAGTACTTTTGTAATTTTTGGAAGGTCAATAATACAAGAAAAAAATATGGCACTATTCACAACTAAATATTTTCATTATTCTTTATTTTTTAAAATGATTGAATGTAATTGCAAAAATTCAATAAAATGAATAAAAATTATAAATATTAATGTAAAATTAAACTAAAATATTATTCGAATCATCAATATTTATTTAGGATAATCATTATTTTTACGTGCACTCATACGTTAATTATACTAGTAATATAAAAAATTAGAACTTTCAGTCACTAAATAATATATCACATAATGTAAGTGGGTTTTCTAAATTAACTCAAAAAGAGAAAAACTCGGCGATGTATTTTGGAATAAGGTAGTTATCAATATCTCGACCGACAGAGATGTTTAATCCACTGTTTATTTATTTTCATGAAATGTCAATGTTATCTTTTTATTTGAGTATGAAGTAGTTCCCAAATAAGGTATCAATATCTCCACCAACATATAAGTTTAAACCACCAATTTGATTTACTAAACTTTTTTCATGAAATTGCAATATTTTTCTAAAATCGTTTTATTGTGATTTAATGAATTACTACGATTATCGATGAAGAGTAATTTAGCTCAACAATAAATCAATATCATGTATATGTGAAATTACATAATTAGCTATATATTTGAACCCAAAAAAATAAATAAATTATGTACTGTAACAAAACGAGTGCAACATTAACAATCTTTTATTTCTCTGAACTTGAAGACTGAATTCGATAAATGAGGATAATGAGCTAACATCCAGTGATGATCTCCTTTCTTCACTTTTACTCAACTAGCCAAATTGTTATGTGTGAGTGTGCAGCATGTAGTGTTTTTTCTTTTTCTTTTTTTTTTCTTCTTTTTTTGGAGAAAATGAGAGCTGTGAAATATGAACACAAATTTCGATAATGGTTCTCGCGGAATTTGTTGAATTAACCCCATTTTGTGACAAAAAATGGTTTGGTTTCGATCCTGTGGTGGGTAACCGTAGCTTTGGTTTTTGTACGTTGACAAACATAGATTTTTCACAATATTTAGAGTTATTTGATGTCATTATATAGTGGAAATTGTGTTTGTGTGAGCCTTTTCAATACTTAAACGTTGTTTTGTCGAATTTTACACTTGTTTGTTAGTTTTTAAATAATTGAAAAAGAATGGAGTTAAAATTGGAGTAAAAAAATCTTGAAATGATGTAAAGGAGTTCAATACGGAGCAGTAGGAAGAGATGGGGGTTAATTCGGAGTCCAGACGAGGAAGAAAGAGCCAAAACAAAAATGTCGCACAGATCTCTTGTTTTCTTGCTTTCCTTTCATGTTTATCTTTATTGTTGGATATTTGTTTTTCATTATGATTAACTAAATTTTCCTATTCTAGGGATTGGACTAGATGGATTTGTGATGGACTGATCTTTATTTAGTTAATTATTGATGGGTTATATTATCTCTTTGTGTTCTTGCTTTGAATAAAATGTTGGAATGATTGATCACCATTTGAGCATTTCTACTGTGTTGATTCAAGATCTAAGAGGGGAGATCATAAAAAAAAAAAAAAGATTTAAGAGGGGAGAATCAATACCAAAATAGGATCACGAGGCATAATATTGCAATAGCCCGAGAGGATGTGAGTGGTGTTGTGAAGGTAATTTTGATCCAGGAGCCATTGGGAGTTATAAACTAACTTAGTAACCGGAGACGGTATAACTAGCTTGTAATCTACAATTCTAGTTTGTCCGAGAGGGGGCTAGAGTACTCAAGAGATCGTCCAAGATAATTAGGATTACATTAGCAAAGTGTTATCTAGTTGTTTAACCATCGAAATCTAGTCCCTAGAATAGCTTCTTATCCATATTCTTATCTCGTTTATTAGTTTAATTATTATTATTTAGAGTTTATTTGATTCAATTAGTTTAATGACCTCTTTATCATTATTTGTTAGTCTAAATAAATTAAAATAGCTTATTAGTAGTACACACAAGACTTTTAAACTAGTCATCGTGGAATATGATCTTACGTGCTATATTACTAGAATAATCTCGTACACTTGCGGATTAGCCGAAGAAAATGGCGAACTTGATTTAATGATTATAAGATAGTCTGATTCAAACATCTTTTGATCAATATGTTGGTAATTTTGATGTTGGCTTGGTAGTATGTACATTATATATATACTATTTTTTAGTAAATTATGTAGCTATAAAAGTAAATGTGTAAATGTTCTGTTGCAACAGTTGGACGACCATAGGCCCTTATAATTATGATAAAATAATTCCTCATTTGTTACTATTTAATGGGAAAATTAAATGCCCATTAAATTTCACCGCTTTTTGTTTAAAATACATAGTATTTCTTTTCTAATAAATGATGATGTTCCTCAACCAAGTTGGTGGAATAGTTGTACCAAAAATATGTACATGGACAGATCGATTTCGTACCATTTGTATTTTTCCCGCTTTCTTTTTTGACTAAAACTAGTTTTAAGTTTTGTTTTTGTTTTAATATTATAATAATAATTCGAGATGGCCCCGTCCGTGGTGTGGTGGATCATACTTAATTTTGTATTTTATTTTTTTCTTGCATAAACAATCATCATATATTAATTAATAATTCAAAGATGTTGCATCAAATAGAAATAGAGTCAGCTGGCTCGATCAATAGAAAATTAAAGGAAGGACGTCTACGAGCAAGCCTCCTAATCTCATTGCTACAAGAGTGTCTAATCCAACATAAGGAAACACAATAAATAATATAAATAATTTAGTAATATCGTTCACGAATATGGAAATTAATTTTTTATGGAGCAATGGGGTTGGGCTTCAACTCCATTACAGTGTTGAGATGGACGACCACATTGTACAATTATCTTGAGAAAAAAATGATAATTATATTTTTACTCTATTGATTAGTCAAAATACAAGGTGACAATTATCATGAAAAAAATACTCTTTTGACCGCACGGTAAGACCAATCTCACCTAAGTCCACCTCCTTAAAAGCCTATTGCCACTCTCCAAAATAAGAACGAACGAAAAAGAAATGGCAAATATGTACAGCGTCAATGGCGCCACCACCACCGCCGCCACCGCTTTCGGTGGCAAAGTGCGAGTGGAGGGAATTCAAACTGTGGTTCCAACAAAGCCAACTGATCCAAGACAATCAAGCAGAATCATCGTGTCACAAAATCCAAGCTCCGCCGCCGTGCTGCAGCGGCGCTTCCACGTACTCCTCTGCTACAACAAGGCCTCCTCCGACGACTCCGGATGGCTCGTCGCGGGCTGGATAAGGGAGTCGCTCGGAAGAGCCCTGGAGGAGCACCCATTGCTCGCCGGAAGGCTGCGGCGGTGCCAAGAAAGTGGTGGTGATCATTTGCAGGTTGTCTCGAATGATTCCGGCGCTCGTTTGGTGGAGACGGCGGCGGAAATGGAGCTGGGTGGTTTTGTTGAGCTGAAGGAGAAGAGAGAAGAAGCTGAAGCTGAGCTGGTTTTCTGGGAAGATGTTCATCACCATAACCCTCAGTTTTCTCCACTCTTTTATATCCAGGTTAATTTATTTATTTTTTTCTTCTTTTCTGAATTTTTAATTAAACTTGGTTAATTATGAATAACTAAGTTTGAACCGCAACTAATAAGATGTAATAACATCTCATTTCTCATTTTAAGAGTATGATCTAAGTATAGTCTATAGATGATGTTCAGAATTAGACACAACACAAATGTAAGCATGCACTATAAATTATCTAAGCATGCATTAATGTAATATGTAGTTACATTACATCTCATAATTTTTAGGAGACATGATACACTTGATCTAGAGGGAAATATACAATATATTCAAATTATTGAATTGTCCTTAAAAATTAAAATAGGTAAGGTTATTAACTTACGTATACCAAAAATGTAGGACGAATTGCACCTAAATGTACAAACTTTACTTGATTTTGATTTTACATTCGAATTATCAATTTAGAATATAAATTATATATTTTGTATTTATTATTTTTGAATTTCCCTCACATCAACTACAAGTATCAGAAGATTAATTGAGGCTTTATTGAATGGAATGAACAACCTCCATGCCTGCCTTCCCGAAACAAAGTGTGATTTTTTTTATTTTTTATTTTTTTTACTGGAAATTTAGGGGTAAATCTAAATTAAAAAAAAAAAAAGTTTATGAATTACACCAAATTGATAGTTTGGATGCAAAAAAATTTTTTGTAAATTTTGTGGATGTAGGGCAATTCATCAAATATTATAAGGATGTATACATGCTTTTATAATAACAATAAGAATAATAAAATAAAAAATAAAAATTTATGGCACAAAATTCATTTTTTATTGATATAATTAAATTGAAAATAGCCATATGAAGGGAGCTATTTCAATTAATAATATCACCTAATTGGGAAAGATCACCAAACGGATCTTCAACTGCGCCAACATCTCCAATTTTTTTTTCTTTTATTGTATAAGATTTTGCATGTATAAAATATTTAAGAAACTTTAATTAGATTTTTAAATTTAATAGACACTCACGTAGTTACTTTCCATATATGGATGAAATAGGAGATTTCTACAATAGAAGTTTGTACGTGGATCATATCGATGATCTATGTCGAACTTCTAAAATATATGTTACATACATATTAATGATGGTCACTGAATCAAGAGTAACAGACTAGTCACTATTTTTTATTTTTATTTTAAATAACCAGTCCCTATTTTTAGAGAATACTATATCATGTCAATTTACATAACTTTAATTTCTTGATTCTCCCGAAATTCCTATTATCGATCAATAGGCAAAATAACTCTTGCTGGATGCAGATCATAAATAAATAGATTTAAATGCAACACCAACACAAATACCCTATACAAAATTACAAACTGCGCAGTATCAATTAATATTCAACACAATCACACATTCCGATATATACATATACTATTGAATTAAATAAATTTAGTAAAGTGGGTCCAATTTCAGGTAACAAACTTCAAATGTGGGGGATATTCAATAGGGATAAGCTGCAGCCTTTTTCTTGCTGACCCTTTTGCCCTAACAGCCATCATCAAGAAATGGGCCAATATTCACAACAACATTGTTTCAAGAAGCGAATTGCCCAAAATTCCCACATTTTACCTTCCCAATCATGGCAAACCACCCTCATCTCCATCTCTACTAATGGGATCTAACACAACCAAAAATGCTGCTGAGAGTGTAATCTTCAAAATCCCTACAAAGATTCTCAACTTGGACAACAACATGCACAAAAATCTTGCTGCATCTTGTGTCGAAGAGGCCGAGCGCGATGTCGGTCGGAAAGTGGCCTCGAACTTGTCCCTACTTGTGAAGGAGCCTCTTGAGGATGATAAGATTGAAGTTTGTTCGAGACAAGGGCTCTTAGAATGTTCAAAATTGGATTCTAGTAGTGATGGAATGAGTTGTGCAAGAACATGGGATGAACTTGAATTGGACAGCGTGTGTTTCAGTGAAGGAAATAAGCCTATTTATGCCTCTTGTTGGATCAACTCAGTGGTTGATGAAGGATTTGTGATGATTGTTCCATCAACTGATTCAGGTGTTAAAGTTGTGGTCACTTTTACTTAAATGTGTTGTCACATATGTGTGAGACGACACGACTATATATGTTTGTAGTATTTTTTTTTTCAAGACTAGACCATACATGCATTATTAGAATGATGTCCTAGCACTATTTTTGAGATAAGAATTATCTCAAAAAAAAATTATGTGCTTTTTTTTCAATTTAAATAAGAAAATGTTGGGTAAAAATTTGTTTCCTAATTGTTAAAATTCAGTAGTATTTTTTTATAAAAAAAATAGCATATTGGATCGGCCGGTTGAACCGGAAACCAAAGCTTGGTCCGGTTAGATGAAACCGGTGTGAAGCAATTAATTCCGATTGGAACAAATGATCAGTCTCCTGAGGTCAATACCAGTTCAATCTTCGGTTTGATTTTAAAATACTAGTAAAATGATATACTAATCATAAAATTGGTAAAATACATAATTTATTTTGTCATTTCATTCCTGCATATACTTGGATAAAATAAAGGCAAAATTGGATTAAAATACCCAACTTTATACCAAAATCTGATTTTTTGACAAACTTTTTTTTCGTAGCAAAAAATATATAAACCTTCCAATTTGTTGCAATGTCCGTCCAAATTCAATTTGGGGAAAAATTTGACGATGACGTGTCCAATTCAGAATGACATGGCATCAAAACGACGTCGTTTTAACTAAAACGACGTCGTTGTGATTAAGAATTAAAAAACAAAAAATATATATATTACACGATCGAGAGTTTTGAATTGGCGTGTTTGGGGAGGAGCTGCGGGATGGTGAAGGCTAGCACCGGCTTGGAATCGGAGATCTGTTTGGAGATCTCACCGGAGGTGATAAGCGGGTTGGTGGTGGTGGTGACGGCGCCGAGGGATATGACGGTGAGGCAGACGATGGGAAAGTAGATAGAGTTGGGGGAGAGGAGAAGGACGACGTGGCCCTTGCGGATGCCGAAGTCGGCAGAGAGGGAGGTGGAAACGGTGTCGACGGCGCGCCATAGTTTGGCGAAGGTGAGGCGGCCGGTGGAGGCATCGATGAAGGCGACCTCGCAGTGGTGGAGGAGAAGATGTCGTCGGAGAGAGATCGAGATCGAGATCAAGAGAGAGAGAGAGAGAGAGAGAGAGAGAGAGAGAGGAGGGTTGGGCGAGAGAGGAGAGAGAGAGAGAAAGGGGAAAGGGAAGAAGATGAAGTGAAAATGATGTGTAATTTTTTTTTAACTCTTTATCAAAACGACGTCGTTTTGAATGTCACGTCAATCTGAATTGAACACGTCATCGTCAATTTTTTCCCCAAATTGAATTTGGACGGACATTGCAACAAATTGAAAGGTTTATATATTTTTTGCTACGAAAAAAAAGTTTGTCAAAAAATCAGATTTTGGTATAAAGTCGGGTATTTTAATCCAATTTACCCTAAAATAAAATTATAATTTGGCCAAAACTTTATGTGATTTTCATTTCAAATACATGAAAAAAAAAAGGGGTGGGTTATACCTTTTCCGTTTAGAGTAGAGTAGCTAGAGTCTTGAAATATGATTGAACTTTGGGCCGATTTAAGCTGACCTGAAATGACTTTAAGTCCGATGGGCTCGGGTTAATTAGCCTAAGCAGGCATTAATGACCCGATAAATTTATGAGGTGGTCGGACTCGGCAATATCAATATGCCCCTAGCCCAATGTGCTCGGTTGGTTAGGTCGGTCTGATCAGTTTGACCGTTGTAGTGAGTAAGAAAAGGAAATGCTTTATTATTAGATTATGATTACAATAAGCACTACTAGAAGCCATCGACATTCATCTCCAAAAAAAAAAAAAGAAAAAAAAAGAAAAAAAAAAAAAAGAAAAAAAAGCCATCGACATCAACATCAACAACAACAACAACAACAACAACAAGCCTTATAATGTCACTCGCACCAACATACTGTATCATGAATCTACATCTATTTTGAGCGTTTCAATGAAAGCCCTTGCATCTCTAGAGGCATGATGCTTAAGATAATCCCTTAAGCTGCTCCCTTTATACCTTCTTCCATTTCCTTTCCTCTCTAGCTCTGCAGCAGGCTCAACTATTTCATCCATTGCTAGGCTATGCAAATTGGCTATCGAAAACCTAGCACTACCACAACTACTAATTGCTCTATGCAACACACTCTTGTATAAGCCATTGCTTATTACCTCCAAATGATCTCCAACAAGTACTTGCAATGACCCTTTGCGCTCGGGAACACTCTTCCACCACCCCCGGTTGTCGATGATGTCGAGCCCTCGGGCGCTCTGCACGAGGAGAGTGATGATGCTATGATCTGTATGTGGAGGTACGCCGATCTTCGTGCTGGATCCCGAGCATGGATGGTAGCAATTTATGCCAACAATTTGGTGGCCTTGTTCAAAATCTTGCTTCAGATATGTTTGATCGAGGTTTAAGCTCTCCATTATGGCTCCAAATAATTCAATGCATATTTTTCTGGCCTCACTAGAGTAAATTCCCATTTTCTCCCTGCAAAAATGTCGAGGAGTATTTTTCTTTTAGCACAATTCAACTCAAACCAGATTCAACATTATGGTGCATGAAAATTTACTCGACTCGTGTGTGTTGGCTTAGAAGTAGAGTGATTAATAGCCGAGGTCAAAAATCTCAGTTCAAGTTCATTTAATTCATACAGTGAAAGAAAAAACAAATGAATCAAATAATATACCTATAGTCATGAGGAGAACTTGGCCAAGATGAGATGAAGTCTTTAAGTGGATGGGCATAAAGTTTAAGAAAATCCCTTGAATAACCTCCAACATCTACTTGCGCAAATCTCACAGAGTTGAATACATCATCTGAAATTAGTTCTCCTTTTTCAGCTGCTGGCATCTCAAAGAATCTTGCATTCACATTTAAAGCATCTACTATCACTGAATCATGTATCCCATGATTAATAACCTGAATTCAAACATAAATATGGAAGAGAAAAAAATTAATCAAACTCGAAACATAAGCCTCAAATCATGTTATAATCAAACACCAAAGCATATAATAATTACATGGAAAGTTCCATATGTGTGACAAGCTTCACGGATTTTCTTGATAACCAGAAATCGGCTGTGAGGATCTTGACGTAGGAGAGAGAGATCAATTGCTGGCAAATCCGTCAAAATTTCCAAATGCTCATCCATATTCTTAGCGTTGGCTTGTTGAATTCTTCTACTTATATAAAGAGCGTGTATGAGTTTGAAAATAGACTTAATGCATCGTTAAATCTAGACCATAGATCAACAAACATCAAGGTCCAAATTTGATCCTATTTCTCACCTTAAGTATTCCGGTTTGATGCTAATCATCAAGATAATTTAATTACACAAATTTAGCATAAGATGAACATGCATACCAAACTGCAATCATTCACCAAATACAGAATTACTTCAATTGATTGTAATTGTTCCACAAATTGGTAGAAGCAAAATCACAAGAATGTATTAATAATTCCTTAGTAGTTTCAGTTAATTAGCTGATTAAGATCAATTCTCTTCTGCAGATTACATTCTTTGCAATTTCAATTCAAAGTAGAAAACTCAAATCATTTTTATTTATTTTTTCCTCTTTGAATGGCTTTATTATCTCACTCAGTAGTGTTAAACACTGAATAAAGAGCCACAAATCAATAAATCATTTATTTCATTGTTCTTGTACACTCTACAGGAATTTGACAGGGAAAAGTAAAAAAATACTAATACTTAGCTCTCTAGAAGATTAACAAAATAAACAAAAATTACCAATATACTAACATATTTACCAATAACTTGAATTCAAGTATCATAAACATTAACAAAGTCGTAGTTGCTGATTCATGAAAGCCAGTGCTAAGTGCTAAATTAGATAGAGCAACAATTTTAGCCAAATTTGTGCAATAATTCATGAATGAGTTGTGTAGTAACTAAGACAATGAGAGGAGGGAGGAAACCAGATTAATGACGGGGCTATGCCTCTTGTAATCTTCATAAGCCTCAGCGGCGACGACAGAGCTACTGGAAGGGGAGGAGAAGGTCGAACGAAACTTGGAAGGGTTTGGGGATAAAATTAGGGCCTTGGTAAGAATAAGATGCTGCTGATCAACACGGAAACATCTCCAACACTACAAAGTCGTGTCCGGGTTTGAGAATTCCACGTATACTATTTCATTAATCAAGAAAGGGAAAGAAATCTATTAGGGGTCCCTCCCTTGTCAAGAAGCATAATCTATTTTTGTAAGAATTACATAAGATATGTTATCAGTTTCAAAGAACACAATCACATTTACATCATACGAGGTGTGAGATGTTCGATACATCGATTTGAATCCAAAACCTCTTACTAAGGAGAAACTTGTGATACGTCTGGCTACCGTTCAAAGCTGAACGGTGGCCCCTAATGATTTTGTGTTTTCTAATGTTCAACCTAATGCAAATTTTATTATTCGGCTGAACGGTGGCCCCTAATGATTTTGTGTTTTCTAATGTTCAACCTAATGCAAATTTTATTATTCGGAAGATTAAGATTAGTTTATTTAGATGCCTATATGATTATCTTCCTTGCTGAGATTGTCAGAAATCACTTGAGAATGGTTGATTGTCATGTCTCTTGGTGTTTTGCGTGATAAAGCCCTTGTTAGTGTGAGGACGTCTTTTTTTGGCTTAGCACCTTATGGATGATTGATGTTTTTGGCTGAGATGGTTTTGTTGTTTACTTTGTGTGTTTGTAACCATTGCAATCTCTTCGTTAAGGTGAAAGTGTTTTGACTTGAAAATCAGATAGTAAAAGTGTTGTTGGGAAAGTGAATTAATCGATAAATTGCCTGACAAAAACTTCTCTAAATGAGTTCCTTGTTAAAGAAGAAATGAAGATGAGACAAGTTACACATGCCCGTAAAACCCAATTAAAATCACATGAATGCAAACCTCATCGGCGGATTCAAGTTACTTATTTCTACGTACTGCAACCAAAAAATAAAAATAAAAAAATTATTTCGATATACTGCAAGTCTCTACTATCACTTCCCACACCTCCCTTTCTTACATAAGTAAAATTGCAGCATCATTAGCAAAATATATTGGCCAATAAACACTAAACCATACAATAGAAAATGGTAGCACATTTCATTCGATCAGAGAACGAGTTTCAGCTGCCCTACTTCGAAAAAGAGAGTGAAAATTTAAAGAACGAAGCGTTCCAGGTCATGGTTCTCCTGATTCGGGTTGTTCATCATCATCATCATCATTGTCATCATCTTCTTCTTCTTCTCCTTCTTGTTCTTCAAACATGCCACCACTTCTTAAAGCATTCCTGAAATCCTGCACATTTACAGCATCAGATTCATCTGAGGTCCCCATGAAGTTTGTGCCACGGTGTTTAATCAGAAGCCAACGCAGTAACCGGTCTTCCTTATTCAGGTAACGTAGCTCGGAGTTTATGCTGGGCGGTGTCATCATAGTCATCTGCAGCAGTTGGCCCTGCACCATATACCAATTAATTATGTCTTATATAATTCTCCTCTCTCATTGAGAAGTATTTCAATCACAAGTTCAATGCACAACATACATATTATATATATATATATATATATATATATGTAGGAAGTGGATCATAATCTGAACCACCTTTGGACGACTTTGGTTGTCATAAAAAAAGAAACATCATTGCACATATAAAAAAGCATGTACCGTATCTCAAACCTAATATATGTATGTGCAGACTACAAGAAACAAAATTCGGCCTATTGAAAACATTTCTACAGGAGTGGTGACAAATAGAAAAAGAAATTAACTTTAAGAAAACCAGTGGTGGTAATAAACAGCTTAAATTAGCGGACATGTACAGGCCCATCGAAAGCCAATTAAGACTTAATTACGCATGAAATTTCTCATTACCCAAGCTCTTAAATGACCATAGAGGCTTTGTAAAAACAGCTTTCTCCCAAATTAAATAGAGATCAATATGTGACAGGATTCAAGGTAAACGCAACTAAAAACGACCTGTTTAAACAAGTATCGTATCACCAAGGCTCGAGCAAGATGGATTTGTGGCTTAGTCGATCATGTTCTCCAGAACAACCTTAGTAATTTGACAATGCCACTTAAAGAAAGCAGAATCACAAATAGATACGCCAGCCACAGCATTGAATTATGATGGGTATAAAAGCAATCAACTTGCAATAATCTAGCATATCGATTGAAGAAATTATGCACTACATAAAGTATGAGCAGAAAATTATTTATGGCTAAATACTAGTAGTAAAAAGTACGAGAACTTTCGATTAGCTACAATGGCAACGCAAACTGTTGATATTATCAATACTTTTTTTACAAACTTACAATTTATCTCAATTCAGATCATCAATGAAAAATTCTGGTAGATGAAACAACAGACGTCAAACAGGGCACACAGGCTCCTTTTGCTATTTCAGCAATTCCCGACTGAAATCTAGTCTGAATGGGATACTGAATCGAAACGCAATTATTTTGATGACAAAACGCAGGCGAGCATGACTTACCTGATAATATCGCCCATCGAGTTTTCTAATTCCATAACCCAATTGCACAGGTCCATAGGATTTAAAGACAGTCACTACTCCATTTTTTTTGTAAACATGTTTCCCCACTCGATTAACCAAATCAAGGAGGGCCTCTTTTCGAACATTCGGTTTCAGTAAAAGCATGCAGTCATAGAGAGGCATCTTTGCTTTCAAACTATCCAAGAACCCTAATCTGGAGAAATGCTCAAATTAGTCATTATGTTCAAACGATTCTCAGCAATTAAGAGATTAGAGAACAGAGGAGACATATAAACATTAGAATGAAATCAAAATTGAAAAGACACGACACATCATTAAGTCTATGATTTACAGGAAAAGAAAAATTAAACAGCAGAAGCAATAAAAAACAGCAGATTTCAAAATTATCAAAGAAACGGAAAATGTGGCTCAATTCACTAGATTCATAGTAAAATTACAACCTCCTTTCTTTTCAGCCCTATAAATTTCAGCTCTCTAATCCAAAAACTGAAAATGCAGTAGAGCAATTCCTCCAACCATACTTTAAACTCAAACGCAAAATACGTTTTTAATGTGGTTTCAAACTTTTACGGAATGTGATAAATTGCATTCAACCTCCAAATATTTCCGAATCGAAGATTTAGAAAACGAAGAAAATTACCTGATGATTAAGAAGCAGCAGCTATGCAGTCATGCAGTTCTGGAAAATGAAGAGTAGCGGTTCTAAATTAATTTAGCGCTTTTGTATTTTATATATGGACTTTTTTACGTTTAAAGGCTGTGGGCTTATTAGGGGAATTCTTTAAAGTCACATGTCCAATTTTCTTTTTTTAGGGTTAGGTCCAAAATTGTTTATATGTGTGGATTATTGATTTAGATTAATTAAATTACTTTTAACTATTAAATATTTCAAAGTTAAAAAATTTTACAAGTACATATATCATTAAAATGATGCGTACACGTCGTTCTTGTTCTTCATTTTGAGATGACGACGCTCCATTTGCGCATGGTTGTCTAAGTCGTCTTTAAACTGCTTAGCATAGATGTTGTATTATTATTTTTTTTTTTTTTAATTTAGCTTTTCCTCATGCCAATAGGCAATAGGTCATCGCGAAGACGTTCAAACAATCAAACCACATTATTTGAAGACAAATCAACAGCTAATACTTAATCACAAGTACTTGAATGCGACCGGTCACATGGCATGTGGCTGGCGCATGGCTTGTGTATTACATGCGCCAACCGTCCACGTGCGGCGCGTGTGACGGGTCGCATGGCATGTGACTGGTGCATAGCTTGTGTAATACACGCGCCAATCGCCCACTTGCGGTGCGTGTATTACACGTGCCAAATTTTTTTTTTTTAATTCCTATTTTCTTTCCAAACTGTTCACTGGTTTTTTTTTTTATTTTCAGCTTTTATTTCAAAGAATTTTTAAAAAAAATCCACATTTTTTTCCACCTTTTTTTTTGTTTGCCTCTTCATTTTTTTGTTTGTCGCTTCTTCTTTGATCAAGATTCGAGCAAGGGGAGCCGAAGGCCTCGGAGCGAGCTGAAAAAGTGCAAATTGTTGCCCGATGATTACCCTTATATTAGTAATCGGAGCGAAAGCGAAGCCGTAAAATCGGAGCCCAAAAAAAAAAAACTGAAATTAAAAATAAAATTTGACAGGGTCAACGGATCAATCGACCCGACCCGGTCGCACGTAATGTGCAACGGGTCGCATGGGAGAGCATCTCATACTTAATATATTGCTAGACATATCTTTCTACATTTACATTGTTGAGAAAGATTGGCTTATTTAGTACTCCCTATATCCACAAATCATTACCTTATTGCTATTTCGGTTTTTGTGCACAATATTCTTGCTACTTTTACTTACAGAAGTTAGATCCACATAATACACTATGGAGTGTTTACTAAATAAGATGAAATTGACTATTCTTATCTCATGAATTCCTTCAATTCCACATGGGTAGTTTCAAATATGAAAAATGATCATGTATTATGAAATATCATTTAATTTAATCCTTAAAAGTAAATGCTTGATTAACCTATATTACTTTTATCTATTTAGCTTATCCTACTTAGTAAACACCCCCTATATATTTAACCTTATATATTTCACTATTTTACTCACATTTGCAATAGAACTTTTACTCTACTCACAACAATACCAACTAGTATTTATTACCTATCACTTTCTTAAAACTCATGTTGTCCATAAGGTGGAAATAATATTGTGGACAGTGAGAGTATGAAATTGAGATTGAACCTTATTTGTCGAACACTTCCAAACTAGCATAGCCTTTAACTAGTCTGAATTTAGATCTTCATTATTTAATTTTTAATTGTAAAAAATACTGCTTGTAAACTTAACAAGCTAAAGTTTTGCTCTTTGAATTAGCAAGCTTCAGTAAGCATTTTTAGGGAGTATTAGCAGAGGAGTCATTCACAATCCTACAAATATAATTCTCAACTTGAAGGATGACAAACAAAACATGTTTCCATATAGACCTCGAACAAGATCCCAAATAATACTATTTCGCCTTATATTCCATTACTCATATTTCTACCAAGTAACAACTAGCAAAATTATATTCTCCAAAAAATAAAGGACTAGCAAAATTCAAATAAAAGATTCAATAATATATTTGATGGAAATCCAACTTTGGAATTAGAAATGAAATACAACTTCTAGAATATAGATCATTTGGGGAAACAACCACTGACAACAAATCACAAATTGCAAATTTATTACAAATCACATAATTTCAAATATATGTATATAGAAAATTCTCAAACTACTTTTACAAAATTAAGTACAGCTACTGAAGGAAAAAAAAAAAAACGCTACCTAAATGAGCAAGAAGTTAAGATCAGCATTAGCCTCCTAAGTTAGGATCTAAGCTTTAGCCCCTTCTACAGCAATGATCAATGGTAGGTAAAAGGTGATCAAACCCCGTTACCTCGAGGGGAAGAAGACATCTTCTGGTGGTAGTTCATCATTCATCGTCTCCATCTTTTTCTGATTCATCTCCAGACATAGCCTCCTCTTCACCTTCATCATCTGACATGCTTTCTATGACTGCAGTAATTATTTCTTTAACTTCTGCTTTCCTATGCATCAGATCTACTCCAAAGTGCTTCCCTGATTGTTATCAACATTGGAAATAATTAACAATGGAACCAAAAATCAAGGGAATGAAATCTGTGAAAGCAATTGACCAAATAGGGATGCCATACCAAGTTGTCGTAGAATGTCGGATAATGTTGCCTGCGTTGTAAGAATGAATAGAGGTTGTAAATAACTATCAAACATTAGCACCTAGTAATAATATGAATAGGGTTATACTTACTGTATTAAAATCTACTTCCTTCAGCATATCTGCCACTACAGAATGCATTTCTTCTCTGCTGGGCTGTTTAGCAGCTGCTTTTGCAGCTTTCACTTTCCCTGCCATATTGGAAATAATCAAGAATCGACAATTCACATCTGACAACATACCAATTGAATGTGGCCTACAACATAACTGATAAAAGTCACGATATTCTAGCTGTATCAAATTTTGCTAAAAGTACACATTTTTATAATAGTAATATTAATAATAAATAATGAAAGAAAGAAAGAAATAATACCTTGTTCTTTTTCTAAAGATTTGCTAGACTTTTTCTTGCTTGATGATGCACCCTTTGTCAGGACTTCACTGTCTTCCTCACTTTCCACATCATCCTTTTTCTTCTTACTCAACGGTGTCTCAACTTTACGCTTTGATACAGCTTCAGATCCTTTCTTTGACGTTGAACTCGAAGGTTCTTTAGTAGATTTACTGGTTTTTGAACCTTTTACTTGACTTCCCTTACCAACAGACTTAGACTTTGATTCAGTTGTCCCAGTATCTTTCTTTCCACTTCTCTTAGAAGAACTTTTCTCAACAACGTGTTTTTCAGGTTCATCATCATCACTGCCCATCCCTTCTTCAGAATGAAGCTCTTCCTTGTCACTTTCTGCTTCACAAACTGTGATGTCATCATCATGATCCTCGTCGCTTTTTAAAGATTCACTTTTGATGTCTTCTTCTACTTCAGTAGAAGGTTTTGACTTCTTCTGAGATTCAGCATCCAACTTTGGTTTCTACACATCAGATAAGAGTAATGAAGCAAAACGAGGTATATGCAGAAGGATACCATGTAAACCATCACAAATTAATTCATATTTGATTCTTAAGAGTAGCAAGCCAGGCTATATTACTTATGACACAACAACCAAACCTCGGGACATAACAATCTAAAGTCTGAAGTACAGCACACATCCATCTTTGACCACAGTCCCCGGAAACAATATGAAGAAATGCATGATAAAGATAAGCAACGTGGTAAACATAAACTCTGCATGTATCACTTGTACCTGTTACTAAAAATGGCACAACATGATCTTTAACAGGCAATTAAATAACTCCATCTCTGACTCTTAAATGATGTAAGTCTCAAAATCATCATTTTAAAAGGAGAACAATTATCAGATATAGTGAAGGACAGATGAATACTGATACAAGCTGGTAAAGATGGTCTAAAGTTTCAGCCAGATTAAAGATAAATAATGAATGATCAAAACATTTAGCACTTTTACAGTTTAATGGTGCTTCTCTTTCATAGTTTTGTAGTATAAATTTAAGACACTAGCCAAATGCAGTGCTCCCTATGTCCACAAAGAGTGTAGTAATAATTTCATGTGGGTACGTCCACTTTCCATTTTAGTACATGACCTACCACTCCCTTATATTTTATACCTCAAACAAGTTCAAAATGGTGAGTCACCTTGTGCACTCAAGTAACATTTACCTTACTTCTCCTAAAAACCGTGCCACTCCAAATGTACCACACTCTTTATGGATAGCAGGAGTAAAACATTAAGGGGCACTTGCTTGTTGTGAGGTTGAAAATAAAAAATAGTTAATGATAGCCCCATTATCACCCACTCCACCACTAGGTCACCCCCCAAGGAAGTTCACTTTGATATCTTATCACAGAAGGAATACTGATTTCATGCCAATGACAATGCCATAACAGTGTCAGAGCAATGAGTAAATTCAAACAGAGTATAGAAAAGAGTGCCTGGAAGCCATTCACAACAAAGGTTCTCTCCTGAATGAAAGATGAGTGGTCTATGACCTAAAGTTCCATACACATAAGTAACATTAGTTTACTCACATTTTAGGGGGGACATAAACAGTAATTTTATGTGTTTTGACTCATGAACAAAATTGTCAGAAGAGCTACAGGGAGTACTTAATCAATCCATCCAATTAATCCTCAAGTTTGCATTCCACAATTATGAATCAAGAGAGCCCAGCAAAGTAGAAAGAGAAAAGCCCCACCTTCTTTGATTTTCCAGCAGTCGCATTAGAAGAACTAGGACTTTTGCTTGTTGTTGCCTTACTCTTCCGCTTCTTACCCTTCTGATGGCGGGTTAACAAGGAAAAGCTCAGTTAATGGATAATATGTTTTTAATTGTATAAATTAAATACAAGTGTAACATGCAACAACATACAAAAACAAAGTGAAAGAAATTTACCTTCTCCTTGTCAGCAAGTAAGTTATCTGTGGTAGCATGTGGAGATTCCAAGAAGTCCAACAACTTCGTAGAGATTTCCTCCTAAATAATAAAATTCACAACAATTAGAAAAACAAATGTTCTAGAAACTCCATTACCAGATACTGTAAGATTTTACCTTCTTTGTAGATGTTTTATTCACGGGGATATTAAGAAAATCACAGAAATCCAGCAATTTTTCTTTAACACATTTCTCAATTTTCTCCTTGACTTTTGCTCTCTGCTTTTCCTGACGAAGCAATGATAAAAAGAACTGAAATCAGATTAGCCAATAGGCAATAACTTAAGCAGCTTCCCATTACATGGACTAGCTTCATTAGTAAGCTTGTAGAGAACATGTTCTACTTCAATCCTATTGTATTACATATTTAAGTTTGGGGAGAAGCACTTTAGAAACTATACACCTATTGGAAGAAAGTTGGACCCATACACCTTTTTTATTGACAATCATGTATTCTTCACTTATCTTCTACGTATACAATTTGATTATCATTCATAAAGTAATAACACAAATTACGAGATAGCAAATTCTCATTATTCTATTCAGTTTCTGATATTGTCTTACATGACCTCCTAACTTTTCAACAGTTACTAAATACAGTCCACTTCATTTTGAAGCTTCTACACCCATACAAAATACTTATATCGGAAACCAAAGTTCACTTTATATAAGATTATTCAAGTAAGAAAAAATTTAACATGAAGCCCACAAAATATTACTGATAGAAAGTTTTATTCACAAAACACAAATGCAGCATACAAATTACTGTTACTGTTCTTGGCAAAATATAAACTCTGTTCATAAATTCCTCAAAACTTATAGGATGTCAAATTCACATTCTTAACGTTTCAAGTGTTAAGCTTGGCAACAAGTTCTAGAATATCCCTGGTACATTGCTATCTAACAAACTGAAGTTAATCAGATTAACATGTCATTATACTAAAAAATTAAAAAAGGTCCTCTATATTTGATTTATCAATCCAATTCCCTTCAATCTCTCTCTTGATTCTTTTCCTCTTAGCTGACACTTAATTCAATTCAACTGATTAGTATAAAAATTTAAACTATTATCCAATCATTAGGTCTCTTTTTATTTATTTCTCGTACAAATAGCAAGGTTTCCAGGAATCAAATAGTGAACAATATTGGTTTAATGTTGCATGCCTGAAACATCAAGAATTATGACAAGGAAAAGCTTTAGAAGTGCCTTCCATCTTGCAAGTTATACAGATCAACAAAATAGTTTAAGCTTATTTTAGAATACGTATTCACAACATATCTCAGAAAGCAGTTGCAATCATTTTACAGATTATTTATGAGTCTTGAATGCAAACACTCTAAACTACTCAGCTGGCATAAGACTTTTCTTTTTAGTCTGTCATTGACCGAAGCTAAAAAAGCTTAAGCAGGAAAAATAAAATTTATAAAAATATAAACATTAGTGTTGACTCACCAGACTCATAAAAAGAAGAGACAAAAAGAAGGGTTACCTCATTCTCAACCCATACAAAACCAGAGAAGCAGCCTATATTTTTCTTCAGTGTGTGCACCTGGAAGTTATATAAAGATAAAATGAAGCATCATGATAAGGTTGGGAAAATGCTTAGAATCAGCTGAGCAAAAAACAATGAATGTAATGGCTGAAAGAGACCTTAGATTTCTTGCCAAAAAGAATAGTGTGGAGAAGTTGTAGGTTCTCATCAGCTTTCCTCTTGGACAACTTGAACGCAACTGAAAATGACGCAAAAGGGATTCATTTACTCAGAACAGGAATCTCAGCCAAATGTATAAAGAGACCCCAGCAATACAGTGGGCAAGGAGGATAAATCTATTGATTTCTAAGCTATGAGCCAACACCATATTTGAACTACAGTAGAGATCCTCCATATTATGTATCAGCAGTTTTCTCAAGCTATGGTAATAGCTAGTAGAACTGTTTCATACATCAAATGGAAGATGATCCACTGTAGAAACACATCATCAAATAACATGAAATTCCTTCCAGCACAATGATTTCCAACATTGCATAGAGTAAACTATTAACAATAATTACAAGCTTTTGTCTTGTAAACAATAATGCATGTGAATGAGACTTGCATAATTGATAGAAATATCTCAATCCTACATCTAGAATTTATATAAAAATCAGCACCAACAAACACGTACCAACAAATTAAACAGTCACTGAAACAGATGTACATGTTCTGGAAGAAGAAGAAGAAGAAGAAAAAGAAGAAGAAAGATTAAGAAAAGAAAAGAGCAAGATCGAGCAAATAAATTCAAGACACCGGCTGAATTCAAAACCAACTGAAAATTTTCTCCAACTTTCTTCATTGATTCACCAAACAAAAATGCAAATTCAAATGCCATAAAGAAAGCCATACCATTTGGGATGTCCTTGAGTTGTGTGCCTTGGCCCTGTCACCATAATCAACAGCCACTGGTCAGATTTTCAATAGAACCCAAAAAATGAATGCAGAATTGATCCATTTTGTGTTACATTGTACTATGAGCAGAACAGAGTTATACTAAGGGGGATCCATTTTCTTTCGCAAATAGATGCCCACTTTTAGGGGTCAATAATGAAATCCCCATGCAATAACAGCATAAGTTTCATCTGTCATACAAGAAAGGCAACCCAAATTAAAATCATGACTATTCACTCAAATATCAACAGAAGTATCATTCCTACCTTACTTAACTTTTTCCATCTCCAACAGCACTATATAACATTCAATACACAGACAATTTAATGCAATTCCATCACAAGTTATCTAAAACCTGCATACAAGACATCCATAAGTAAAAACTTAAAACCACATGCGAACACTGAATGATACCTTCTCACTCAATCTTTAGCCACGTAAAATCATCATTTGTTTTCAGAACATATAAGTTGGGAACATTTAAGCAATTGACAAAAGAAATATAATTACTAGTTTTATTCCGATCTCACTTTACTCATAAAACATGTTTAATGTAGAAACTACACATAACAAATGAAACTCGTACCAACTGACATAAAGTGAAAAGAAAATCTTCATAAAACAATCAGAAAAATCTTTACATCTCTACGCCCAACATCAACTATATTTCACACGCATTCAGATCAAGATCACAAATAGACCCCCTTTACATTCACCTCATCATTCAATAAAGCAAATAAACAATCAAAAGTTATGAACCTTGCAGGCTGCAATTCCATATCAACAGCAGAAATGTACCTTTTCAATTGTCAAAGTCTTGCTGGCCGAAGCCCTCGGTGTATCCCCCACCATGAATCTTTCCACCGTTTTCCTCTCCCTCGTCGGCCTCTCACTCCCCGGTGTCCTCGGCGAATCCAACTCCGTAATCCGTTTTTTTGATCTCTTCTTCACACCTTCACTTTTCTTATCACTCTCTTCCTCCTCTGTTTTCTTTCCTTCATCATCTTCATCGTCGCCCTTCTCCTCCTCATCCTCTGATTCGTCCTCGTCCATCTTCCCCTCTCTCTCTTCCTCATCTTCCTGATCCTCTTTCACTTCCTCTTCTTCCATCTCAGTCTCCTCAGCCTCTTGTTCTTCCACTTTCTCTTTGTCTCCATCGCCAGCGTCTTCCTCCTCAACTTCATTAGGTTTCACGTCTTTCTCTTGCTTCTCGCTCCCACCAACATCTACTTTCTCCTTTTCTGTGGCCATGGAAGTTCTAAAGATTTCACAAAACCCTAAAACCCAGTAAAATCTGAGCGCATAAGCACGCCGAAGTTCAGATTTGGAAGCAGATTGATTCAGAATAAAGAGAAGTGAAAGATTGCCGCGTAGATATCCGAAATTTCAAGTGCAGAATGGAAGTTGAAAGTTGAAATTTGGGAATTTAGGGCAAATTTTTGGGGAAAAGGCGGGTATATTTTGGAGCCGAATTTTTGAAATTTTAGGTGTGAGATTTTAGCTGCCGCCTTTTGTCGAGTAATTAGTTTTCCTGAAAAGAAAAGGTATAAGAGATGATGCGTTATGTACAATTCTAATGGAGTGAGTCTCCTGTGGAGACTTCCACAGTGCAGATGGCACCGCCCCGCCCACGCGCCCAATTTGACCCGCGCGTGGGATCTAACGCGCTACAGTTTTTTTTTTTTTTTCCAGATTCTTTTTTAATATTTTTAAATTTTTTTTCTCGACGAAACCTTCGGCTCTGATTTTACGGCTCCGCTTTCGCTCCGATTACTAAAATAAGGATAATCGGCGGGCAACATTTTGGACTTTTACGGCTCGCTACGAGGCCTTCGGCTCCCCTCGCTCGCATCTTGACCATAGAAGAAGCGGCAAACAAAAAAAAAAATGGAAAAAAAAATTTGGAAAATAAAAATAAAAATAAAAATAAAAAACCTGCTCAAAGGGGGTTTGACCGGATCAAAGGAGGTTTGATCGAGAGCGACTGCTATACCAATAAAAACGGCGCCGTTGTTCTATTGTTTGATTTAACCGAGGCACGGCACCTATTGTTGTTTATCTTAAATTGAGTTTATCTTCAATGAGTTCAAACGATTTTTTTTATAATTTATATAGTAATTATCTATAATCTAGCATTTCTCTTAATATTAACTATTACATATATAAATTTCAAATAATATATCTATTTTATTTTTTTAAAAGAAAATCAATCATCATCATCAATTAATAATTAATAATAAGAAAATAAAGGGATAATAGCCTGTAAATTTCCAACTTTTTGAGTTGTCGCGTTTTACACTTCAGAAAAAAATCTGCCTCACAATTTTCAAATTTTTAATTCGTCTGATTTTGCTACCCGACTCGATTTCCAATGATTTCCGAGTTGACATGGCTGCCGAAAAGACGATGTGAACATATTTAATTTTTTTTTAAAAAGGGTTAATGGTCTGTAAATTTCCAAACTCTTCGAGTTATCGTGTTTTGCACCCCAGAAAAAAAATCAGCCTCACAATTTCCAAACTTTTTGTTTCGTCTTATTTTAATACCTAACTCGATTTCCGGCGATTTTCGGGCTAATATGGCAGCGGACAGCTCACATGGACATAATTGAAACGACGTCATTTAATCAAGCCCGTAATTTGAATCAGAGAAACACACATTGCTTATTAGTATGTAAATTTATGTGAACACCACTTTAGCAATTGCTAAATTTTTATACTACTAAGAACGTGTGTTTCTCTGATTCAAGTTACGGGCTTGATTAAGCGACGTCATTTCAATTATGTCATGTCAGCTTTTCGGCCGTCATATCAGCTTGAAAATCGCCGAAAATCGAGTCGGGTAGTAAAACCAGAGTAAACTAGAAGTTTGAAAATTGTGAGGCATTTATTTTTTCCTGGGGTGCAAAATACGACAACTCGAAGAGTTATTCCTTTTTTTTAAATTAAATATGTCCACGTCGTCTTTTCGGTTGTCATGTCAACTCAAAAATCGCCTGAAATCAAATCGGGTAGCAAAATCAGACAAAATTAAAAGTTTGGAAATTGTGAGACATATTTTTTTTATGAGGTGTATAACGCGGCAACTTAAAAAGTTTGGAAATTTACAGGTCATTAACCCGAAAATAAATTGTGCTCCCTCCTCGGTGATCCATTGCAAAAAAAATTATTCTCGTATTTTTAGCATTATTAATTCACAATAATATATCTGTATTCTATATATATTCATAATTATCTTCTTATTCATCTTGAAATTCGTATTTCTAATCTAAATTAAATTTTGGTTTACACATTCTTTTTATATATTAAACATCAATATTCCAACAAATTAAACTTAATATTTATTTTATGCGAGCATCCTTGAAATCTTGTCATTATTAAATTGTATAGCTCATTATTTCTTTATTTTGAAAGTCGTAATTAATTGTTCAATATTTTAATTCATATTTTATTAATCTTTCATCTAAAAGTTTGATTCTCATATCAAATCCTTTAAAATATGACAAGATTATTCATCATCAACTTTACAAAATATATTCTCAGCTCCTTTGGAAACAAAAATATCTATGATAAAATTTTGTTGCATTTATACTCATCCATAAACAAAAAGTCCTACAAAAACGAAATAAATATATTTAATCGACATGTCTACGAGAAATTATCTTCATTTTTCATTCCTATTTTTCTAAAGTCTTCGTTTAGTGTCTACTAGAATATATCTCACATTAAATCAAATGTACGGATAAATAGCTAAAAGGAGGAGGGGGGAGAAGATTTGAAGATGTAAATTTATCTTTCTCTATCTTTTGGCCTAAAATTAGAGATATTGATTTAGTATTAACCAATGAGACAGTTCAAATAGACATAAAAAGAAGATTTTTACTAATTTTAGTTCGAATTAACTTTGTAGTGTTCAGATTCTTATCGAGTATTAGCCAACGGGTTTGACACGGCTATTACATTGAAATTGCTATTATAATCGAAATTAGGACGAGAACACATAGAAAATTTTTAAACAAATTTTTGAAAAAAATATTTAATGAATTTATATGATTCAAAACCTAAATAATAACCAAAATACAACACTTTTAAATAAGATATAAAGTTTTTTTAAAATATATACACGTACTTAAGTTAGCAAGTGTTTCAATAGGACTATAGTTCGAAAATATTTTTGTAATAAATAATTATTACAAATAAACAATTTAGTGTAAACTAATGAACGAACGGTTCAAATAGACATAAAAGTTGAATTTTTATTAATCTAATTAATATTAATTTTGTGGTGTTCAGATTTTTATCGAGCATTACGCAACGAATTTGAAATGGGTATTTATAGTAAAGTTACTATTTTAACCGAAATTAGGACGAGAAAATGTAGAAGAATTATAAAGAAATTTAGAATTGAAAAGTACATAACAAACGAGTACCCAATCCACTGTCAAGTTAAAATACGTGAAATAAAATATAGTTTTCTAAGTTTGATTTATAGTTAACTTATAACAACTTGACAATTTTTAAACAAAATATAAAATTACTTTTAAAATGAATATACATAAATTTATTTCCCGTCGAGTCTCGACGTGCTACTTACTAGTTATTTTTTAATAATAAAACTTGATTATTGCATGATATTGGTTGCCTCGAAATCAAGCAATGCTAATATTTTGTAAGAATATTTTCTTTGGTTGATCGTCAAAGTTGAAACTTAGGTCAATTTGGAATTTGAATCGTGGTGATTTTATTTATGAAGAACAATGTTTATAGTTTTCTATATGTGAGAATGTATTTTTAAATACCTTTTTATAAAACATACAAGTTTTTTGCACTCATTCATAAGACTATAAGTTTTCTATACCAAAATCACTTAAAAGACTAAAATACCCTTACTTTTGATAAACAAATAAAAAAAGACAAAAAATTGACTTGTTTGTTTTTTTTGTTTTTTTATTTTCGCAGGTTTTCCTCTCTCTTTCTCTTTCTCTTTCTTTTCCTCTAATAAACCCTAAACCAAAATAATATCACCAACCAACTTTGATGACATTAAATTTTGAACAATGCTCATTTATGTTTTGGAAGAGAGGTTATTTGCTCTCATTAAACACACAACAACTAATGTAATTGTGTAGTGCAAAATTCTCAAATACACGAACTTGAAACTAACGACATAGAGAAGAAGAGAGAAGTGGGTCTTTAAGAAAAAAATCACAATAGTTAAAAAGAAGAAGGAGATAAAGCTCAAACGGAAAATTTTCGTGTTTCTGGGGTGGAAAGAAGGTATGTAACTATATTCACCACGTTAAATATGATTTTATTCGACGAGTTTTTATACCCACAATGGCAACCCACGATTGACTCATTTTTGCACACGATGGTAGAAAATTTTCATGTACATAAATTATATGTTGATATTTAGTCATAAGAGAGTATATTTGCATGTTTATGAACATTTTAAAAGTAAAATAGCCGTAAAAAATATATCACCGTCGTGTGTATGAGAATTCTGCATTTTCTGGGCCCTTTTTTCGCAACCCACGATGGGGATATCCACGATGGCTGAGTGGGTTGCCACCGTGTGTTGCCACCGTGGAGACCCACGATGGCTATACACGATGGCAACCCACAATAGGGATACCAACGATGGCCACAGTGGGTTGCCACCGTGTGTTGCCACCGTGGACACCCACGATGGCTATACACGATGGCAACCCACGATGGTCCATCGTGGGTTGTCCCATCATGGGTTTCCCGACCGTGGGTAACTGCGAAAAGGTGCCCACGGTGGCAACACACGGTGGTTACCACCGTGGCAACCAACGATCGTGCTTATCTATCGTGGGTAGGCAGTAGATGCATTAAAAATGTGTTCGATCGGATTTTTTTATAATTTGTTGGCTATTTTGTACTTTTCAGATGTCGTGGCAACGTGTTTTGATACATCACAGTGGTCGATAGGATCGATCGAGTTATATAGATGGGGATTCTTTTTTTGTCTTCATCGATAGTGCCACAGTGAACCGTGCAAGCCTTGTTGGACTTATTGGAGAAGGGTTGGGAAATATAAATCCGAACGACTACACGTTGTGGTACTTGACACGCATGAGCAACGAAAACAAAGTAAAAGTTTTATTGCGGAGTGATATCGAGTTACTGCGTATGTTAATTGAACAGAAAGACGATCCGGAGGTTTACGTTGATTACGGCGGCTCATCCGCCGCAGGGGTTAACTTTGGTGGTAACAGCTCCGGATTTGAGCACCACGACATTGACAACCGCATGCCCTACTCACATGAGCAATATAAAAACAATGAGGAAGAAGAAGAAGATGAGGATGAAGATGGTGACTACGGCGAAAATGAAGAAGATGAGGCGAGTTCCTCCGAAGACGAAGAAGATGATCGTCGTAAAGAATTGCTTGATTCGCTATCTATTGATTTTAGTGCTTGGATGCGACAGCCGGCACAAATGGACAGGGTTTTTGGTCATCGGAACTTGACATCGGACCATCAGTCCGAACGCGAGACTGAGCATTTGCGCGCAATGCGCAATTGGATCATTCCATTTCCCGATCCTGACAGCGCAGGGAGATTAGGGTGGGTCGAGCAACCACCACCAGTGCGTGGGGAACTCGAAGTGGGGGCCTTATTTAGGTCGAAGAAAGACTTGAGGATCACTGTTGGAATGTATCATCTGGAGAACTTTTTGGAGTGTAGATCGAAACGTTCGGCTCGCAATCGTACGACCTTCCTATGCAAGACTGGCAGAAAGAATTGCAGCTTTAGAATTTGTGCTGTTGAGGGCGGCACCATTTGGAGAATTACTAAGTTATCCCTAGATCACACATGTCACCACGATTTGAATCGTGCTGCTGCACGATCGGTATCTTCTTATGTTGCTGCATTTTATTTTGCTAAGAGATTGACCGGCGAGGCGGTTACGTTGAAGCCAAGGGAGATGATGGAAGAGATGCGTAGAGTGTTTGGTATTAACATTCTATACAGTTTTGCTCTCCGAACGAGAAATATAGCCATAGAAAATACGTATGGCGACCACATCTCGTCGTATCAGAAGATCCCGCCGTATCTATATTTGTTGAAACAGCATAACCTGGGAACTGTTTATGACTTGGAGATGACCGTCGAGGGCTCGCTATGTCACTTATTTGTGGCGCTCGGACAGAGTATTCGAGCGTTTGATAAGTGTCTACCGCCGGTGCTTGTAGTGGACGTGACCCACCTTAAGGGAAAGAACCGAGGAATTTTATTTGTAGTCGTCACGCTGGATGGGAACAACCATGTCTTCCCCCTTGCAATTGGCCTCGGTCCCAAGGAGAATGATGAGTCGTGGGTATATTTTCTCTCCAACCTCCGTAGATGCTACAACCCTACAAATGATTTAATGATTGTGAGTGACCAGCATTTGAGCATTATGAATGCAGTTTCGAGCCGTTTACCCGAATGCATTCCACGGGTTGTGCTACCACCACCTTCAGAAAAATCTCACGCCCTACGGAAAGCACGTAGCCACTATCTTCCAAGTTGCAGCATGTTGTAATCGACATGAAGAGTTCAAAGATTTGTTCTCAAAACTGCATCAAGTGAGCCCCAACGGAGCTCACAGACGGCTTTCTGACATTGGACCGGAGAGGTGGGCTAAGTGTAAGTGTCCGATCCGACGCTATGACTTCTTGACCTCCAATTATGCCGAATGTTTGAACTCTCGTATGTTATGGGCGCGGCGTCTCCCAGTGCACTCGATGATTGAGATGTACCGTTTCATTGTAGAGAAATGGACCGATGAGCATCGAGAAGAAGCTGCATCGAGAGATCATGAGTTGACACAGAACGCATTGGAAAAACTTTCTTTATCCGTGCAACACGGTACTCGTCTTGCAGCTCGAGGTAACACCACCACACATGTTTACAGGGTTGAAGAAAGAAATGTTTCTTATAACGTTGATTTAAGAACCTGAACATGTACGTGCCGAGCGTGGGATTTAGATTTGATTCCATGTCACCATGCTGTTGCCGCTATAAGGTAACATGTTCAATTACTAAATATTGTTTGGTTGCACGAACTTTCATTTAGCTTAGCCTATCCATATGTTGAAATTGTCATCATTTTCTTATTTAACAGGCGTGCAGGTAACGGTTTGTCTGTATACGATTTTGGAAGTCGTTATTTCAAACAGGAGACATTTAGAGAGACTTATATGGAACATATTAACCCAATACTGCATCCAGATGAGTGGGTTGTGCCTCCGGAGATCTCTACAATTGTTTGTCTTCCTATGGATGAGGTACGTCAGGCTGGGCGGCCAAAAGATAGTCGTGCACGATCCGCAGTAGAAAATTTGGTGAGACGTTCCCAAGTATGTGGTAGGTGTCATGGAAGGGGCCACAACAAAAAGACTTGCACAACATCCATCCCGTTCAGTGGTGTTGACTTGAATAACCCCCCTGAAGATGCAGAAGAGGCCGAAGGAGAACAGGTAAGGCAAAGGCGTCGGCGGAAGAAAAAGTGTAGCATTTGTTGTCTTGATGATCATGATGCGAGGAAATATCCCTATCGTGAAATGTAAATATGTTATTTTTTTCGTTGTTTAAGATGAATTTATGATTTGTATTGGGAGAGAAAGTAAAACTAAATTTTAATATATTTGAACTTATTTTATATATGTGAGTCATACTTGAATGAGGTTTAAAATAGCAGGTGAAAAAACATCACTCCCTGGATACCCACGATGGCCGAACCCACGATGGGCAAAACCCACTATGGTGGCCATCGTGGGAAGCCCACGATGGACAGCCACGATGGCTAGCCCACGATGGGAAGCCCACGATGGGCAAAACCCACTGTGGTGGCCATCGTGAGCAGTCCACGATGGGCAAAACCCACTATGGTGGCCATCGTGGATAGCCCACGATGGTGGCCATCGTGGGAAGTCCACGATGGGCAGCCCAAAATGGACAGCCCACGAAGGGTAGCCCACGATGGTAGCCATCGTGAGCACGGTGGTGAGCAGCCACCGTGGGCACAAGAACATGAGTGAATTTCATTTTTTGTTCGATTCCTTCTTCGATTTTGTTGTTTAGTGCTTGTATAATAGCTTATTTTTCAATTTAAAACTACTTTACAACATAATCCAAACACCCACACGTGACCTTCATCTAATTCATTAGTAAATCAGGTACTTCGTACGAACGTTGAAGTTAGTGATACATAACCATTATCTGCACATTCATCCTGTATTGTACGTATAGTATAAGTTTTTTTGCACGAAATGTAACATAATTGAAATACTAATAATTGAATTAACAAAATGTATCATATAATTTATAAGGACAGGATTATTGTGCAGATAATGGTTATGTATCACTAACTTCAACGTTAGTACGAAGTACCTGATTTACTAATGAATTAGATGAAGGTCACGTGTGGGTGTTTGGATTATGTTGTAAAGTAGTTTTAAATTGAAAAATAAGCTATTATACAAGCACTAAACAACAAAATCGAAAAAGGAATCGAACAAAAAATGAAATTCACTCATGTTCTTGTGCCCACGGTGGCTGCTCACCACCGTGCTCACGATGGCTACCATCGTGGGCTGCCCATCGTGGGCTACCCATCGTGGCTGTCCATCGTGGGCTGCCCATCGTGGGTTGCCCACGATGGCCACAATCGTGGGCTGCCAACGATGGCTACCATCGTGGGTTTGCCCATCGTGGGCTGCCAACGATGGCCACCATCGTGGGTTTGCCCATCGTGGGTATCTAGGGAGTCCCTTTTTCACCTGCTATTTTCAACATCATTCTCACATCTTAAACAAGCAAGATCAAATATTTACAAAAATGACAAGCAAGTTCAAATATCATATAAAATAAGTTCAAATATTTACAAAAATGATATTTTAGCTATGCCTTTTCTCCCATAACGAACCCTCTACTCCTAACCAAAATATTCTAGTTCCAACAAAATACCTATACTTCTCAATGTATCTATCATCAATCGACACATTACGATGTGTCGATGTTAAATTGATGAGGCGATCAACATACATAAGAGAGTATGGGCCACAATTTGTCCCGTCAGTCTGGATGAATTGCTCCTCCTCACGCATCTTAATCAAGTTTAATTTAAGATAGAATTGTACCTCTACCCACATCATTTGTCGAGGATCCTCCAGACGATCAAAAACAGATTGCACCACAACATGGCCAAGCATCGGAATTGTGATCACAGCATCCTCTCCTGATTTTCTATGCCTTCTATACATACGCTTCAACCTCTTCACGGCCTGCTGAGTCATGGCTTGGTAAGGCGTCTGTATGGCGGCAGACGGTCTCGTCTTACGACGACCTTGCACCTCCTCTCGCTCCGCCAATTCGTAATCTTGCTCAGCAGACTCCTCATCAGAGGATGACGACCACTGAATATTAACAGGTGAAACCTGCCGTCTGGGCTGCTCGGGTGTGGTGTCCTCCACAGTAGGAAAAAACGACTGCTCCTGCTGGTACTCAGGTTGGTAGGAAATCTGCTGCTCATGTGGGGTGAACTCGGCAGTAGGAAAATGGTGACTGCTGCTGCTGTCGCTTGGAAACACTGACTGCTGCTGCCAGATAGGAGGTCGAAACATCAGAGGCTGCCACGTCGGAGGGTCGTACTGATGCAGCGGTCTACTGTTGTAGCCGAAGAACATCGGCGGCTGCTGCTGCTGGGCAGGTTGATACCCCCACGGCTGCTCAGGTGGCTCGCTTTGGTGGGGTATAAGATCAAAGGATTGTCCTAACAGGTGGTGCATCGGCTGCTCAGTACGCTCAGGGATGTGGTGACTGTGCTGTCCCTGTAGAGCTGCAGCTGCAGAGTGACGAGACGGGTCCGGAAACCTCCGGTGTTTGCTAGAAACCTCTGCAGAGTGACGGTGTGGCTCAAGGCTCCTCCTGTGGCTCCCAACAGACGGCTGTGGAGGGCTCCTAAACCGTCTGTGTCTCGGACCGAAATACTCCTTCACCTGAGCAAAGAGCTTCCGGGAAAAGGTAGCAAAAAAGCTCCTGTCAGACTCGTCCATCAAGACCGCCCTCAGCCGGCGATCGAAGTAGTCGTCTGTGTCGTCCTTCGTGTGGTCAGGACAAGGACGTCCGTGGACACAACACACTCTATCTTCGGGTCTCTCCTGATAGACCGGCTCTGCTGTCTCAGCTGTATCTACTGGTGGTGGTGATGGTGGGGTGCTTTGTCGACGTCGTTTTGGGATTTTCTGTGCCGATGAGGTCGGTTTAATTATCTTCCCCACCACCTCCGCAGCCTTCGCCAATTTTCCCTTATTTTTCACCTTTTTCGGGGAAACCTTTTCTGTATTCTTCTCTGTTAATTTTCTTGGAAGTTCCCAGTGTACATGATACACCGAGTCAAGACTGAACCAATACAGCTCGTCCATGTCTTCCGCAAGAATAGGCATCGTGTTATGTATGACAAGACCCTAAACAAGTTATGTAAAATTATTATTAGATCACAAATTAAACATGTAATATAAATGATAAAATATTATAAAAATAAAGGCAAGACACGTACCTCTCTCTCGAAGAAGGTGCTGAAATCTGCTTTAAGACATCTCGTAGTCCACATAAAACATCGAGGAACTCTAATGGTGGCTGATCGAGTTCCACAGTTCCGTCCCAACAGTGGAATACACTCGTAAGACCAAATTTGTAAAACCCAAATCGGTCCGTAAACGTGATAAGTTCCAATATCGCATTGGTTTGGATTCTTGGATGTGTTGTTGATGTAGTAAGTCAATGCCTGATATGTGTAATCACCCCACGGAAACTGTTTCCAACTTTCCGTATTCTCAACTAATGCCTATGCCCATTCCTCCACATCCATATTATGGTCCCAACACAGGAGAAACCGGTAGTAAAGTAAGAGCTTAGCTACCTTCACATAGTCTTCGAGGTTGTCTCCCAACTCTAAATCTTTAAACCTATTATGCATTTCTATAACTTTAGTTTTGCGGCCTTTGAATACTCTATGGAAAAGAGTGTCAGGCCGGAGAAGATGTCTCGCATTTGGATCAAAATTTGTCTTCCCAAAATTCAATCCAGTAATGCACGCAAAGTTGCGTGCTATGAAGCGGAGGGTTCTCCCGAAAATTTGGAACCACGTCTCATCCGCGGGGATCTCTCTACCACTCAACTGACGGGCCAACAAATGATGCAGGGCACTATTTGTACTTCCAAGTCTCTTATGTTTAATCAAACGGCCAACAATTCCCGCCGTAAATTCATCATACACTTCTTGATACCGTCGAGGATTGTGCGTGAAGTGCCGAAATACCTTCGGTATATCTTTAAATAGGATCTCACGACAATATATATTTATTAATTTGTTATGATGACGCAATCCAGGTCTCATCCAATCACAACCGGGCTACAATATAAACACATAAAGTATAAGGATAGAAGTTCGATCACTCAAACAAACAAAACCACAAAACCCAAAGCCTATAAAATAGTCCCTGGACACCCACGATGGGGCTGCCCACGATGGGGAAACACACGACGGGGCAACCCACGACGGGGCAACCCACTATGGGGCTACCCACGACGGGGCTGCCCACGACTGGGTGCCCACGATGGGGTGCTCACGACGGGGTGCCCACGATGGGGCTTCCCACGATGGGTGCCATCATGGGTACATAAACACCCACCGTGGGCAGCCCTTTTTTCACTTAAAATTCCAATTTTTATCAACAAATCTTAGATATAACACTTCTAATGCTCATAAAATCAAGTAAATTGTTCTCATATTCAATAAATCGAACATAAACACACACTTAGAAGCATATATTTTGCAAATCCAAAATTCAATTTCGTGTGGAATTTTAGCACTAACCGGTAGTTCGTTTACGACGAGTCGTACTTCCTCCTCGCCGGAGGTAGATGCCGACGCCCTTGACTCCCCATCGTGGTCGCAGTGTTCACTCATATTGTCGTCGTGTGTGTGTTTTTTTCCGCCGGCCGTGTGTGTGTGTCGTGGGTTGAGAGGGAGAGAGAGAGAAAGTGATGTGTGGTGGGGGAAGCGGGGGATCGCATAAATTTTAGGGTTTTTAAAAAAAAAAAAATTTGTCTTTTCTTATTTCTTTATTAAAAGTAAGGGTATTTTAGTCTTTTAAGTGATTTTGGTATAGAAAACTTATACTCTTATAAAAGAGTGTAAAAAACTTCTACCTTTTATAAAAAGGTATTTAAAAAGAGTTTCCCCTTTCTATATTGAATTTGTATTATATGGTTATTGGATTCAAATTTAGTATTCATAATGATTTTCAACTCTTTTAATTTCAAGTCCCTCTGAAAAAAACGAATCTCTTGTTTTGGATTCATTTCGGTTTGGAATTTTAATTTGTTTCAACTAGCGTGCAACTCGTCGAAAATCGATGAGAATCATCATTTATTAAAATTATTAAACGCAATTTACTTGATAGTTATAAAAATTTATTTTGAAAGTTAAATCTTGAATTTTTGATTATATTTAAAAAAAAAATTATTGTGCGATTCTCCCGTCTCCATTTACTACTCTCTCCGTTCACAATAAGTGTGGTCCGATTTTATCGTGAATGGAGGGAGTATTTGGTAACTACGATGATATCTATGTTTGTATTTACTTAATCAATAAGTCTATCTTCATACACTATGTCCAGACACACGCGATTGAACCAGAAAAAATCAATTTTCGAATTAATCCATAATTAGTATTACTAATTTCCCTCTGATCGATTTAGGCACCAAATTAATGAAGTTTTGCGCTAATAACATCGATCCCAAGCAGACCCCCTTCCAAATTTCACTCTCATCCACATCCAACTCCTAACTTTTGAATTTGAATTGGGATGGAAAGTTAATTAGACTTTCAAAAGGGTATGTTTGTCAATCACTACTCCCCTTCCAAATTTCACTGTCATACACGCTAACTCCAAAACTTTTGAATTTAAATTGGGATTAAACTTAATTAGGATTTCAAAAGGGTATGTTTGTCAATCACTAAACTTTGTCCCACGTTGATTTCGGCAAAGATCTCTGTGTGCCATATTTATTATGTGACACTGTTTATAAGACTGAAAGTAGCGTTAAAATAATTAAAATGTGATAAAAGTTTATATGTGATAGTATAAGAAATACATTATTTATTAAATTTTTATGTTTATTTTTTTAAGTAATAACCATTAAAAATTCAAATCTAATTTACCATATAGATTATTTTCAAAAATCACGTTCTTCTCAAAATCGATGTGGGACAAAAACTATTTACCTCAAAGAGATTGTCCTATGTCGATTTTGTATGAGAATTGAGGTGATTCTTTTTTATAGCAAATATTTCTTCATCTCACATTGATTTAATGAAAAAAAAATCCTCCGTCCACAATTAGTGTGGTCCGATTTTCTTTTCGGGCCGTCCACGATAATTTTAGTCCTTTCATAAATGAAAATGACCTCACTTAAAATATTACTCTTTTACCCTTTATTTCCTTAATTTGTATTCTATTTTTAGGGGTAAAAATGAAGTAACTCATTTTCCACTCACAATATTTCTACCATCCACTCTCACCCACTCTCCAATTTTTAAAACTTGTGTCACTCCATTCCGACAATACTTATAGTGGAAGGAGGGAATAATTTAAAAAAAAAAAAAAAGTTGCACTACCAAGCTCAGTACTGAATTAGCCCCTCTACACACACAATTCTTGATCGGAACCCCACATCATAAGTTCAACATAAAATTTAGAAAAAAAAGAGTTGATTCGCACGTTTGAAATTGGCCCATCTACCCCCATGCTTCTGAGTCAGAATTAGCTTGTTGACCACGATTCCAATTTTTGTGGGCACCTCTAGTATAAATAATAAAAAAAATAAAGGGTTAAATTTAAGGTGTAAATTTAAAATTTCATAATTCGTGAAATAAATGTCGATCTCATTTGAAAATTAAGGTAAATCTTTTTGCTAGCAAATATCTCTTTGTCGTACATTGTGTTAGAGAAAAAATAATTTTGAAGATAGTCTGTAAGACTGTAAGAATAAAGGTGACCGTAAATAGCTATCCTACTTTATGAGTTCAACACAAAATTTTGAAAAATAAAAATAAAACGCTCGTTTGGAATCGGCCTGTCTATCCCCAGTTATAGGTCAGTGGGATGATTCACTGATTCTAAGTATTTATAATTTTCAATTAAAAAATTATGACTATTTATTCGGACAATTAAGTATTCACCAAATAGAAAATAATTTGTGCAAAATATGTAAAAATATACAATGAATATAACTATTTATTCGGCCAACTAATTATTGAGCAAATAAAATTGTTAGATTACAAAAAGAGTGAAAAGTTAAAATACCCCTTTTCGAAAAATAAAAATAAATAATACCCCTAAATATATAAAAGATAAATAATACCCCCATACATGATTAGCATACATGAGTATCATACGTGACTGACATAAATAACGAATAACATACATGGGTGTCATACATGAATAGCATACATGATGACTATTACAACATACATGTGTTCATCATACATACATGAGTGCTCATCATATATACATAAGTAACATACACGAAAATATCATACATGAGTGTAATACATGAGTAACATACATGATGATTATTACAACATACATGAGTAGAGATTGCAATAGGGTATGGCGGGCACGGATAGTGGATATCCATGCCCGTACCCGCGAGCCAAACTCATACCCGCCACCCGATCCACCACCCGTCACGGGTTCTTTTCTCCAACCATACCGCCACCCGTCGGGTATCCGCCAATCCGCCACCCGCGGGTATCCATCTACCCAACACAATTTAACACAAATAGAAAATTAACCACCAAACACAATATTCAAATTCACATATTCTATCAAATTTCAAATCCATAAAACATAAAATTCAAATCCATGCCTAATATCCAAATACATCAATTAAAATTCAAAGTTCAAATTTAAAAATAATAAAGTTACATTATTCCAACTCAACGGTTGAAATAGAGCAATCTTCCTTCAATTCTTCTTTTTCGTCTTCAAGGCATGTCCAAAAACTTTCATTCTTTCCTTGATCTATGAAACAAACAATTATTTACATTAGAAATTGAACATTACATAAAAATAAGATTAATAGTAATTATAAATTTACCTTGAAGTTGGTTTCGAAACCAAACTTAACAACACATTAATGCTTCTAATAGTTTTGGTGTGAGACGACTACGATGTTCACTTAGAACCCCTCCGCTAGTGCTAAAAGCTGATTCTGAGGCCACTGTGGTTATTGGGATAGCAAAGATATCTTGAGTTATGAGCAAAGTGTAGGATAACGTGTCCTAGTCACCTTCCACCAACCAAGTATATCAAAATTTTCATCAACACAAGGCAGATTTTCCGCTTCCAAATAACGATCTAACTCATTTTTTGATCTCAAAGCACTATTACAATCTAACACAAGAGAATTACCTTGCTTAACTGCGGCGACGACGACGGTCAAGTGTGGATATGAGCAGCAGATAGGGAATTAGGGATGGAGAGAAAAGAGATTGATGAGAGACTGAGAGAGGCGAAGTAGCAGTCAAAGTAGGGTTAGTTGTATAAAGGGGTATTGGTTGGGTTGGGTTGGGCTTTTTTAAGTAATAAGTTAGTATTAGGTTGGGTTGAGCTTTTTTGGAGTTGGGCCAAATATATATAACTTATATTAAATAATATTTGAGCCAAATATATATTACATACATTATATAATAGTCGGGTAGTAGTCGGGTATTTTGTGGATATTTCGCGGGTATTTTTAGCGGTAAACGGGTATCGCGGGTACGGATAGTAACTATCTATACCCGTACCTGCGAACTATGGATAGCATTTTCTAATCATGAATCTATCCATGTATATCAAATGTCCCTCAAACCCGCACCTATTAGGATCGGGTACCCGCGGGTAAATTGTCATCCCTATACATGAGTGCTCATCATATATACATGAGTAACATACATGAAAAACATTATCTATGTTTCTTCATGTATGCTAATCATGTATGGGGTATTTTTTTATCTTTTATAAATTATGGGGTATAATTTATTTTTAATTTTTTAAAAAAATTTATTTTTACATATTAACTCTTACAAAAATACGCATATATATATACGATTAAATTCATTTACAAGAAATAGATAATTTGTTTTCAAATACGTGCATACATGCAAATTTCAAAACTATATTTTAACCTAATTACCAATACTATTTTGTAATAAGTTATATGCACATACACATAACCATACTAAATATGAAAGATTCATAAATCTGGATAGAAACATAAGTTCACGTCAGAAATTTATAAAATGATACAATAATTAAAACATGGTAGATATTGATTTTGAAGATTTGATCTTTGTTAAGATTTTGTTTCCATGTCATATATAATATATAGAATATAAATATGATAAATATTGTTTTAAAATTTAGAAAATCTGAGAATTTAGATAAATGAGAATGGAGAGATTTGAGGGGGTGCCACAATTTTTTTTTTTACATAGAGTCATTTTCGGTTATATAATAAATAGATAGATTCAATAGAGTCAAATAACTTAACTTAATATTTTTATTTCAATTGGTTTTGAGATCGAAGCCGGTGGCTCCTTAAATGGTAACAAGCTAAGTTAGATTCATTTATGCTATAGTAATGATATTAATATACTACAAACAGATTAACCGCACCACGGCGATTAGGTCCAAAATCATTAGGAACCATAAACATATACACAACCGCGGGCCATTACATGTCCTTTTTTTTAAACCGCTATAAGATATTTGAAAAGTTCATAAATGTAGTCAAGATTGCAGATTAAAGAACGGATGCTCATCAAATTTGAATCTGCTTTGATATCATATTAGAATTGGGTATTATTGGAAATGGTTTATAGTTAACCATTAATTAAGGATAAATATTGTTAATTAAATATTTATTATTTGATTAAAATATTTATTGGATGTTAATCTACGTCGTGAGTAGATCAACGTGGTATATTTAATATCTCTAAACAGATTTCCGGTGAGTGAGATATTGTATGCTAAAGGTTGGATATTGAAGTAGTAACTAATATGTTATTAATTATAATAAATGTTAGTTGTTTCACATCGGTTATATGTGGATGATTTGACGAACATTTAAGGTTATGTCTGTATGGGCTTAATAACTTGTTGGGTTGGTGTGTATGGTTGTCCTCGCGCACACACGCGCAAGCGCACGCGCCGCCGCCTGCGCCGTCCGTCCGTCCGGGCTCGGGACTTGGATCTTGGCAATTGGTGTTTGGGCCTTATCTTTTTAGACCAACTCCACAAGCCCACTTCATTTAATTGTTGAGCCCAATCCGGTAGCCCAGTTGATGAAGCCCATCGGCCATGTTTGTTGGCTGCTGTAACCGCCGGAGACTCTTCACATCCGGCAACCCTTGGCATCTAAAACCGCCTATCATCATGGCAGAATTGATGGCGACGAGTCCCTTCACTTGATCGAGAGTTCCTATATATAGGAGCATCTTCATTTGCAGAATTCACACAAAACAATCTGCATTTTCTCCTCTCATAGAATATCATACACTTTCGAGTTCAGTCTTCGTTCTTGTCCAGTTTGCTGGAGCTCGGTTCTGTTTGTGGTGCTACTACAGCCGAGATGTTAAGATCGTTTTAACTTTTGGGGATGAGCCGTCTTACCGTGAGCACTACCGGGGCGTATTCTCATCTTGCGAGCAGAAGTTCTACTTCGGACGATCTGGTTTTCTTAAAATCTTAATACTTCAGTTTCATTGTAATCTCTTATGTTATACGTTGTTCAAAGTTCTTCAATAAAAGTACGTATTGTTCATTGTAATTGACACGAGCAAGTACCCGACTTGTTCGTGTGCTTCCTCAAACTGAAGTTCAAACTGAAACTCTGCTGAAAAGATGTCTACCAATCCGAGTACCGGCACTGCCTCTCTTTCCTCCACCACTTCTGGAACCATTGGCTCCTCGAGCTCAACTATGGCTTCAATCCAACCTGCTGCTCGGCTCATGCCTATCGCCGAGAAACCTCCCGTTTTCTCGGGCTCTGATTACAAAAGATAGTCCCAAAAGATGATGTTTTACATCACCACAATGGGGCTTGCTAGCTTCCTGCGTAAAGAAAGACCTCCTGTCCCAGCTGAGGACGAGGCAAATGTGCAAGTTCGTATTGACTACAATACTTGGGTGCATTCTGACTATCTATGTCGAAATATGTTGCTGAATGGGCTTGATGATGGCTTGTTCAATGTGTTCAACATCAAGGAGACTGTCAAAGATATTTAGGATGCTCTTGAGTTGAAGTACCGTGTTAATCCTGCCAGCACGAAGAAGTTCGTAGTGACGAGGCTCACTGAATTCCAAATGGTGGATTCTCCTCCAATGATGCCCCAAGTGCAAGAGTTTGGAACTCTTGTACATGATGTTCATTCAGAGGGGATGCCTCTGCCCAAGGCATATACTGTAGCGCTCTTGGTTGACAAGTTGTCGCCTAGTTGGAAGGAGTTCAAGGGATACCTTAAGCATAAGCGAAAGGAGATGACCCTTGAGACGTTGGTGGCTAAGCTTCAAACTGAAGCTCAAGTCCGTGATCAAGATTTGAAGGCCAAGGCTCCAATAGAGGCTAAGGCTGATTTGACCGATGGTAGAGGCAGACCTTCAAAGAAGCGTCCTTATCCTGCCAAAGGCAAAGGAAAAGAAGTGACACCTCCAACCAAGTTCATTGAAACGTGCTACAACTGTGATAAGCCCGGACATATGGCGAAGAACTGCCGTCTGCCGAAGAAGAAGGGAAAGAGCAAGGTCAACCATGTCCAAAAGGACTTCGACACCTGGGACAAAGACGACCTTGTTGCCATGATCACCGAGGTAAACCATGTCTCGGACCCTAATCATGTTACTTGGTTTCTTGACACAAGTGCAACTGTTCACATCTGTATGAATCGGGACTTATTCTATACATAAAATAAAGTTCAAGACCGCTTTGTCACCGAAGCGAGTGACCGTACCTCACATGTTCTTGGAGTTGGGACTGTTGTACTCCAACTCACCTCCAATGTGGAGATGACTCTGAAGGATGTGCTGCATGCTCCAGCAATCCGCAAGAATCTGGTGTCTGGTGTCAAACTAGTTAGGGCTAAGTTTGATATAAACCTTCGTAGTGGTTTTGTAATCATACGCAAGTTTGATATAGACATCGAGATTGAGTCTATTATGCTTAATCACATTTGGGTGTTAGTTGAACTACCACCAGGCTGTAAGGCTTCAGGATGCAAGTGGATCCTAAAGAAGAAGTACAAGTCTGACGGTATTATTGATAAATATAAGTCCCGACTTGTAGTTCAAGGCTTTAGACAAAAAACTGGTTATGATTTCTTTGATACCTACTCGCCTATGACGAGACTTACTTCTATTAGGGTGCTTCTCGCTATTGCTGTTTTGCGCAATCTTGAGATTCATCAAATGGACGTTAAGACTGCATTCTTATATGGGGAGTTAGATGATGAAATCTATATGAAGCAACTGGAAGGGTTTGTAGTACCTGGGAAAGAGCATATGGTATGCAAACTACAATGGTCTTTATATGGATTGAAACAAGCGTCTTTGCATTGGCACTTGAAGTTTGACGAAGTGATGTTGTCAAATGGTTTCAAGATCAACAAGAGTGACAAGTGTGTTTACATTAAGAAAACGGGTGACGATTACGTTATCATTTGTCTTTATGCAGATGACATGTTGATTATGGATAGTAACTCTCGTGTGATTGGTGAAACGAAGAGGATGCTAAGTATGAATTTTAGCATGAAAGATATGGGTTTGGCTGATGTTATTCTTGAAATTAAGATTCTAAGAACGCCTAACGGAATTGCTTTGTCGCAATCTCACTATGTTGAGAAAGTGTTGAGGAGATTCAAGATGAATATGCTAAGTGAGAATAAGGGGGGAACCTGTGAGTCAAGGTGAATATGCTAAGATCATTGGGAGTTTGATGTATTTGTCAAACTGTATCCGACCGGATATAGCGTGCTCAGTTCACAAGTTGAGTAGCTATACTGCTAATCCAAGTAAAGAACATTGGAGAGCCCTAGAGTGCGTACTGGGTTATTTGAAATATACTCAGAACTTTGTGATTCATTATTCAAGAGATCTTGTTGTACTTGAAGGGTATAGTGATGCTAATTAGATATCTGATTCCAAAGACTCGTTTTCTACGAGTGGATACGTGTTCACTATTGGGGGTGGTGCAGTATCTTGGAAGTCTAAAAAACAGACTTGTATTGCAAGGTCTACCATGGAATCTGAATTCATAGTTTTGGATAAAGCTGGTGAAGAAGCTGAATGACTTAAAAATTTCCTCGAGGATATTCCATGTTGGACAAGGCATGTGCCGTCCGTGTTGTTACACTGTGATAGCTAATCTGCTATTGGACGGGCACAAAATATGTTTTATAAAGATAAGTCTCGACATATTCGTCGATGACATAACACCGTAAGGCATTTGATCTTGAGTGGAGTTATCTCAATTGACTATGTGAGGTCAATAGATAATCTAGCGGATCCGCTGACTAAGAGCATTAATCGAGATCAAATGTATAAACTGTTAGAGGGGATGGGTGTTAAATCCACATCTTAAGGATGATTATAGTGGAAACTCAACCTTGTAGATTGGAGGATCCCAAGAGCTTGGTTCAATGGGACAACGAAGTTATAAGAATCTGTATGTTAAACACTCAAACATACCTAAGTGATCACTAGTTTACTTAGCAACATAAACCGCACTTTATCGAGCTATTGTAGTAACTAGCAACGAGTATCGTATCCTCAAGGACTATTAGCTCGAATTTATGTTGAAAATAAAATTTATGCACCTTCCTACTATTCAAGCTTTGCAACCATCATAAGTGTTGACTAATTAAAGCACTTAAACACAAGATCAAAACAAATAAGCAAGCAAATAAGCAAATTCAAGTAGACAAAAGATTAAATAACGAACAAGGAACAAATTAAGAGCAAGAGTTGGTTCTAGGGATTCAATCCGATTATAGATGGCTTGATTGAGACTTCATAATTCATGCAACCAAATTTTAATCTCCTAATCGAGAAGCAATCACAAAACTATTCACTATTCTCTCTCGACAAATAGCAAAAGAAGATCATTTTATTGACTCTCTCGGCTAAGACTCGAGACAACAAAACAACTCCAAAAAGCACATAGATCATAAGCTTTCATGCATAAGATCATCACCTACTAAGTCTCCAACCATGCATGATGTGCAATTTGATTTCCATGCATGTAAAACCTACTAAGAATTTCTACAAACATTTGACATGCAAGAAAGGTGATCAACAATTTCCACATGAAAATAAGTCTCCAAATCCACATTCAATTAGAAAAGGCAACTAGAATCAACAAGCTATGATCATTCCATCATCAATCATCTCAAATCCCCAAAACCAACAAAAGAAATTTAGCTAGACATGAATGAAATTAAAGCAAAACAAAGGAGAATTAATTGCATAATTGAAGTACTAAGAACCCAATGAGAAAATCTTCAATTAGTCTTCAAATCCAACCCTTGTTTAACTAATACAATGATTATCGAATGTTTTAAACCCTAAATGGAAACTTTGGGAAGAGGAAAACTAAGCTAAGGGTAGATGATGCACATTTTGGGGCTGAGCTCCTCTATATATAGGGTGGAAAAAGTGTCAGAGGATGACAAAATCGCAAAAAGGACAAAATCGTCCAGTTTTGGGCGGAATTAGCAAAATCGGCGGTCTGGCCAAAATCGTCCAGTTTTGGGCGAAATTAGCAAAACCGGTCCAACACCATGAATCGGAGCCCTGGCCGGCCAAATCGGCGGTCTGGGCCTCAGGCGCCGGTTCAGCCGCCGATTTAGAATAAGGCGTGAAGTGGAATACAGCCTTTTTCGGCGGTTTACCCGGCGGTTCACCCCTGAACCGTCGATTTTTTCGTGTAATCCGCCGATTCTTGACTTCGGGGCGCTGGTTTCGCATTTGTGCTCCTTTTTTTTTTTTCCGGTTCTTCACTTGTTCGTCCCGATTCTTCAACTCTGCTCTTATACGACCCTTTTAATCCAGCTTAACGTCCCTTGTTGACCTACACACATGCACAAACTTCACCAAACGTGAAACCAATCTAAAATAATGAAAACATTCCAAAACAAATCACATTTAACGGAAAAGCTTAACAAAAAATGGTAGAAAATGCGTTTAGTTGCTACAAAAATAGATGTTTATCACTCCCCCAAACTTAAGCATTGTTCGTCTCGAACAATATTTTCAAATAAAGAACATAAACATCGAATGGAGTAGCAACTTTGGATCCTAAATGCCTCAGATTACACAAACAATTTTGAAAGCCAAAACCACACATGACTAACATAATTCCACACAAATCAAAAGCATGTCAACCTCAACACTTCAACAATTGCAACTCACAAGGAAGTGTATCTCTCAACCCTCAAATGAATGGTTATGCACTCATCGAATTCACACAATGCTATCTACTCACCATATGCTTGCAAATCGTCTAATATCTCCATTGTAAAACGAGTCATGCAAGAACAAAGCTCACAAAGGGCTTTCATTGGATTGTAATGTAGACACATTGGTTTAGGAGGGAAAATTTGTCTAAGTGACTAATCAAAGTCATTCACCAACCTTATATCTACTTCAAAATAAGTATGAATTCAAGTCATCTTCCTTCTTTACCAAGCACTACTCATTTTTGGACTCAATCACGTGTTAATTCTCTTATGCTCTCATCTTTCTTCTTTTTCTCATTTCAATCTCTCAAATTCAAAATAAAGTGATCTTAACAACAACAACAATCTCATTTTTCTTCAACTTCCCACATCTTTTCTCTTTCATTCATTCATATTTTTTTTCTTTGAGCTTATGGGATTTTTTGTTTCATTCTTTTCACAACAACTAGCCCAAAACTATTACCAATTCATCATTACATTTCATTCATCATTCTTTTCATTTTTCAAACCACCCTGAATACCCTTACACAACCAACACCCCCTTTTCTCCGGTTTACAAAGAAAGGCAAATCAAGCTCAAAAGGGTTAACAATGGAAATTATAAAGTACAAGGTAGTATTTAGGATTTGAGGTTGCTAACAACGATGGCCTAAGATCATTTTAAAGTTCTTGCACAACTAAACATTTTCAATATAGAACCAAGGCAAGTTCTAAGAGTAGAAATGCATGCATGATCAATCTCACAAGAACGAAATGCACAATAAAGCAATATAAGGCCCAAATCTCACGGGTTCAATCAAAAGTCAAAGAGTCGAGGCCAACACACAATCAATTCATGCAAAACCACTCAAGAAATGCTCAATTCCAACCACATTTAAAAAAAAACATAATATTATCCTCATCGGCATTTCTACAAAGGCACATTGAGCTACAAACAATCACATCATAGCAACTAAACTCAAAATTTTTCCCAAAAGTTTCCAAAACACCCAAACAGCTAAAAGCAAACCAAACACAAACTATTCAACCAAACAAACTCAAGCAAACCAACACACACATATTTACAAGTATTTGTATCCATCTCCCTCCTCCCCCAAACTTATTGAAAACTGAAAGAAAACGAATAAGTTTGGAGGGAAGAAAAGAATACAAATACAATGATACCTCATCTTCATTAGGGAGGCGGAGGCGGGGGCCAATTGTGGCCTTCATTGAGCTGTTGGGCTTGAAAACTTCGAATGAGCTCCATCATCTCTTGTTGATTGACTTGGTCCTTTTGATGATATCGATCTTGGCGCACATAATGCGTCTTGCCTATCGAACCAAGTTTGTTGGAAAGTAGCTTGGCGAGCATACAAATCCTGCTGAAAGCTTTCCTGCCGAGCGTACAAGTCGTCACTAAATTCGTCATATCTCTGATACATCTCGACTTGGAAACATTGTTGGTTGCCTATTTGTTGCTGCTGGATCTCATTCATTTCTTGCTGGCAGAGGCAGATAGCTTGAATGTCGTGGCGCATTACTGCAAATTCACTATCCCACTGGGTGCATAGTTATCAATATGTTCCACCCGTTCCCTCATGCTAGCAAACTCCTCACCATAGAAACCCCCGGACCCCGACGGTCCTCCATACATGTTAAAGGGTCCCGACGACCCTCCAAAGTCTTGGTACCCTTGATACCTTCCAAATGAAGCTTGACCTTCATCGAAGGCTTGTTGCCTTCTTCCTCTTCTTGCTTGTCCTTGTTGTCTTCTCTCTTGGCCTTCTTCTTCTTCCTCCTCATTGTTGGTATCACCTTCTCCGGCATCATCATCGCTGTCATCTTCCCTCCCCCCCGCTATCATCACTTGCATTTATCTCAACCCGAGGATTTCTGGCTGCTAGAATAGCCGCCTCATGGATTGGTGTATCCAACTTCCAATTTGTTCTTTCACGCAACATGGATACACTTGTGAGCGTGGGGTCAGGCAAGGGGAGGATTTCTACTACGTCCCGTTCTCCCGGCTTGGGCTTCTCTTCCTTATGTTGTCGGAATAGATAGGGGCGGGTTGCTGAGAGAAGAACTCTCATATTCTTCCATGTGACCATGTCAATGCGGAGATTGTCCGAAAGCGTCATCCACGTGTGGAATTGAGGATACAACGTCATGGCAATAGGGGTGATGAGGCCACCACCATAAAGGACGCCGCGCTTTTGATGCTTTTGGGCATGTAATTGCCGGAAAAAGAATTGTCCCAAATTAAGTGGCGTGTAGGTAAGCATGGCCCACATGACTTGAAGCTCGGCACTCCGGCACGAGCTATTCTTCCCCCTATGGAAAACTGTGTGAGCAAGAATCCTTTGGACAACCGGGAAGACGGGATTACGGAGAAGTGTAGCCTTTGAGCTTCTCGATGAATATGTTCGCTTGGCATAAGTCATTGTCTTTCATAGTTCCCCTGGCTTAAACTCCCTTGACTTTGAACATTGACCCCCATCCGGACAATTGAAGATTTCATTTATTTGCTTCATTGACATCGTGTGATTGCGATCACCCAATTGAAAATGCACCGTTTGGGGGAGCTTGGTTTGATGAATAGGAATTGTCAAGGTGGAAAGCAACTCTAAGGTAGCTCTTGGACACGTTGGCCACATGCTCGTCAAGATGGATCCCCACCTAATCCGGTCGAATAGCTCCTTGACATTATCCCAAAGGCCGAGATCTTTGAGAGCTTGTTCATCCGGATACTTGCACGAACCGAGCCCCCTTTTTGCAAGATTTATAAAGAGCTCCTTGTGATCTTCTCGGCGGAGCACCACACCAAACACGAAAGATTTATACGGGCCACTATTCTCTTGTTGACGGCGAGCGACCAGGTCCGATGGTATGTGCCTTAGATATTCGGCTTGGCATTTCCCTTGATGGGAAGTAGATGCCTTTGATTTCTCCTTTGGAGGCGGCTCCTCAATGCGTGGACGTTTTTCCTTGCTTTTCCCCATTGTACCTACGCTTCACAAGATAGATTAGTTTCCAAACTCCAATTCCAAAGCAAAATTAACTCAATGAATTAAACAAAATAGAACAAGTCCTCCAATATCAATCCACACTTAATGAAAACAAGCTCATACCAAGCACAAATTAAGCTCAACCACATCATTAGCATTCATCCTAGCAAACTCATATCCAACTACAAGTCCAAAACTTAAACAATAAAGCATGAATTCATCATCACCTATCCTTTTAAACATATAATCATGCCATATTCAAACATAAGCTCAAAATAAAATGCTAGAAATCACTCAAGGGCACCAAAATATCCACACAATCAAGAAATAACCCTAAGTAATCATCTAACATGCTCAATTCAACACCAATTCACAATGTAGCATGATAAATTACACAATTAAGCACAAAAAAACCCCAAAATTTTGAATTGAATGCCCTAGAAAAATGACCCAAACATACAAAAATGAAATTAACACAAATTAACAACAAAACTAAACAAGAAAAACACTAAAAACGAGATGACAAGCTCAACATACAACAAACGACAACCCAAACCAACAACGAATTCAACACATCCAAACCAAAACAAACACACAACCGACAAGACAAAGAAAAACTAAAAACGGGAAGAAAAACAAAACAAAACAAAAGCAAGTAAATGTGTTGGGGTGCCTCCCTACAAGCGCTTTGTTTAACGTCTAAAGCTAGACGATACCTCACACTTCAAGGGTCGTTAAGGAGCGTGACCCGTCCATTCACCACAAAAGTCTCTCTATTGGATTTGAGAATCTTATAAGTCCCCTTGCCATTGCACCTATACACAACATACAGACTCGTCCATTTAGACTTCAACTTGCTCTGAAATAAACGAATGTGAGAATTGTAAAGAAGTACCTCATCTTCGGGAGCAAAGTCTTTAGAATGAATGGCCCGATCATGGAACTTCTTTGCCCTTTCCTTGTAGATCCGAGAACTTTCAAAAGCTTCGTTCCTCCACTCATCAAGCTCAAGTAGCTTCTCAAGCCTTATATATCCGGCTTCTTTAAACTCAAGATTGATCCGCCTTGTGGCCCAATACGCCTTATGCTCAAGCTTAACGGGTAAATGACACGACTTCCCAAAAATAAGTTGAAACGGGGACATACCAATTGGAGTTTTGTATGCGGTGCGATAGGTCCAAAGTGCATTGTCCAAATGATTAGCCCAATCCTTCCTATGCGCCACCGACTTCTCAAGAATTTGTTTGATCTCCCGATTTGCAAGCTTCGTTTGGCCATTTCCTTGAGGATGATAAGGAGTGACGATCTTGTGCTTCACCCCATATCAAGAAAGTAGACTCCCCAACCACTTGTTATTAAAGTGTGAACCTTCATCACTCAAAGCCCTTGGAGTGCCAAAACGAGTGAGGATGTGTTTTTGCAAGAATTTAAGCACCACATTTGAATCATTCTTTGCCGTGGGAATCACCTCCACCCATCGAGACACATACTCAACCGCAAGAAGGATGGAAGTATACCCTTGAGACTTGGGTCCTATGAAGTCAATTCCCCACACATCAAAGAGCTCGACTTCCACCATTCTTTGGCACCTATCACAAGACTTGACAAAAGCAATGCAATCCTTAAAGATGGTTGGCTAATAAAAACCGGAATGAAATACCTTGATAACGGTCCAATGGCCACCGAAATGACCTCCACTTGGAGAGCTATGACATTCCTCCATAATTCTCACCCAATCGGTTTGCTTTACACATTTCCGGATGATGCCATCGGCGCATCAACGATAGAGATTAGGGTCCTCCCAATAGTAAAATTCACATCGTGCAAGAACTTTTTCCTTTGATAATGAGTGAGATCACCCGGCTGTTCACCAATGACTAGATAGTTAATAATATCCGGAAACCAAGGTGTATAATCCACTAACTTCAAAACTTGTTCATCGGAAAAGCACTCATTAATACGTACCCGAGAGTCTTCTCCTTCGACCGGGTGCTCAAGATGGGATAGGTGATCGGCAACGGCATTTTCACCTCCCTTTCTATCTCGGATTTCCATATCAAATTCTTGGAGCAATAATATCCAACGAATCAAACGGGGCTTTGTATCCTTCTTGGCAAAAAGGTAACGAATTATGGCGTGGTCCGTATAGACAATAGAATGTGTCTCCACTAGGTATGGACGGAACTTATCGAAGGTATACCCCATGACATGTAATTTTTTTTCGGTGGTGGTATAGTTCAATTGAGCCGAATCCAATTTCTTGCTAGCATAATAGATAACTCGAAGGAACTTATTTCGTTTTTGCCCCAACACGGCCCCAACGGCCCAATCACTAGCATTGTACATCAATACAAATGGTTCCGTCCAATACGGAGTAATCAACACGGGAGTAGACACGAGTGCTTTCTTCAACTTCTCAAACGAATCAAGGAAAACACTAGAAAACTCAAACCTTGCATCCTTCTCCAATAATGAGCAAAGAGGCTTGGAGATTTTTGAAAAGTCTTTAATAAACTGTCTATAGAATCCCGCATGTCCAAGAAAACTTCGGATAGATTTCACATTTGTCGATGGGGGTAACTTCTCAATTGCCACTATTTTAGCTCTATCAACCTCTAATCCATCTCTAGACACCTTATTCCCCAAAACAATGCCTTCTCTCACCATAAAATGACATTTCTGTCAATTGAGACATAAAGAAATCTCTTCACATCTTTGCAAAACTTGAGAAAGATTTTCCAAGCAATTATCAAAGGAATAACCAAAGACCGAGAAATCATCCATAAATACCTCCATAATCTTCTCGATAAGTCCATGGAAGATCGCCATCATGCATCTATGAAAAGTAGCGGGTGCATTGCAAAGACCAAAAGACATCCGTCGGCAAGCAAATGATTCCATAAGGGCAAGTAAAGGCCGTCTTGTGTTGGTCTTCCAGAGCAATGGCGATTTGGTTATAACCGGAATAGCTATCCAAAAAGTAATAATACTCATAGCCGGCCAATCTATCAAGCATTTGATCAATGAAAGGAAGAGAAAAGTAATCACTCCTTGTAGCCGCATTCAAAGCTCTATAGTCGATGCACACTCTCCAACCCGTTTGCAAACGAGTGGCTATTTGTTCCCCCTTCTCGTCTTCTACAACAGTTATACCTCATTTCTTAGCAACCACTTGAGCTGGGCTAACCCACTCACTATCAGAGATGGCATAGATAATCCGGCATCAAAAAGCTTCAAAACATCCTTCTTCACGACCTCTTGCATCACCGGATTCAAACGCCTTTGAGGTTGGACCTTTGGCTTTGCATCATCCTACAATAAAATTCGGTGCATGCAAATAGAAGGGCTAATTCCCTTAATATTGGCAATAGACCATCTAATGGAAGACTTATACTTCCTCAATACCCTCAACAACTTATCCAACTCCTCTTCATTTAGAAATGAAGACACAATAATCGGAAAAGTTTCATCCTTACCCAAAAAGGCATACTTGAGGTGGTCGGGCAAGGGCTTTAACTCCAAAGTCGGTGGAGAGTTCGACTTTGGCACTCCTTCCGGCACTCCTCCTTCAATAGGTGTATAGAGATCTAAATATCCTAAATCCTCCAATGGAATGCCTTGGTTTGCATTCATATAAGCAATAGACTCCAACAACTCATTACACACCTCATCTAATTCCGAATAAGAATGAATAGACTCCACAATACAATGCTCCAAAGATTCTTGAGAATAAGATGAATAAGAACCAATGAAATTACACTCTTCAAGCTCCAATTCTTGTGGCTTCTTCATGGCTTCATAGATTGAGACGGTCATCTTCTCATCATTGTAACGGAAGGTCAACTTACCATCTTGAACATCGATCAATGTCTTTCCAATTGCCAAGAACGGTCGGCCAAGAATAAGTGGAGTATTATCATCTTCGGGCATGTCAAGTACCACAAAATCCGCAGGAAATATAAACTCCTCCACCTTAATTAGCACGTCTTCCACGATTCCTCTAGGATAAGAGATAGAACGATCGGCCATTTGCAAAATAATAGTAGTAGGCTTCAATTCTCCAATCTCCAACCTCTTAAATATCGAAAGAGGCATAAGATTAATACTAGCACCCAAATCATACAAGACTCTCCCAAAAGTTTGGCCTCCAATATTACAAGCAATCACAAAACTCCCAGAGTCCTTTTGCTTTAAAGGCAACTTCTTTTGTAAAATGGCACTACACTCCTCCGATAAGTTGATTGTTTCAAATTTACCGAGCTTCTTCTTCCTTGACACGGTTTCTTTCAAGAACTTAGCATAGCCCGACATGTCTCTCAAATCATCAAGCAAAGGTATATTGATTTCAACCTTCTTAAACATTTCAATGAATTTAGCAAGCTTTTCATCACCTCTTGCCTTGGCAAGCCTTTGAGGATAAGGAGCTTTGGCAACCACATCTTTCATTGGCAAAGAAGAAGAAGAAATGGAATAAGTAGCTTTAGAAGGTACCTCCTTCGGAACTTGAGACTTCTCCACTTTAGGAACGGGCTCCTCCGCATCCAACTCTTCATTCACAACCTCATCTTGATCTTCCAACTCCGGATAGTTCTTATAGGTAGTTCCACTTCTTATAGTAATTGCTATACCCCCTTTGATTGACATAATTAGCATCCTCGAATTGTAAATACTCTTCACCTTCTTGTTGAATCGGTTGAGACACCATCTTCACATCCATCTTTCCCTTCCTTTCGGCCTCATAGTCCCTCTTGAGCATGGTGAATTGCTCAAGAAGATCATCATACTTCTCATCCGAAATGGAGGCAACTCTCTTTGAAGAACTCCTCTCTTGAGGCCAATGGCAGCTATTGGCCGCCATTTCCTCTAAAATCCGAACCACTTCTTCATAAGGTCGGTTGGTCAAACCACCACCGGCGGTGGCATTCACGACCTCCCATGTATGATTAGTAAGCCATCGATAAAGGTTCAAGATTTGTTGCTCCTTTGAAAACCCATGTTGAGGACATCTTCTCAACATGTCCTTGTATCTCTCCCAAGCTTCATAGATTGACTCATCCCCAGATTAAGAAAAGTGGGAGATGTCCGAAATAAGCTTTTGAACACGTGAGGGAGGGAAGTACTTGGCTAAGAAAAGTCGGCACAATTGCTCCCAAGTGGTGATCTCCGAACGGTTGAGGGTCTTGTACCTAGCTTTGGCCTTTTCCCTTAAGGAAAATCCGAAGAGCCTCAATCGAATGACATCATTTGAGACCCCTTGGATCTTGATGGTTTCACAAACGTCCAAAAAGGCACTCAAATGAGCATTTGCATCTTCATTGAACCCTCCTCCAAATGACACCGCTTGAACCATATTAATCAACTGCGGCTTTAGCTCAAAGTTGTTAGCGTTGCACCGATTGCCCCAACCTCCATCTTGAAACATATTAACTTGAGGCTCAAACATTTAGTTGATTGGAGGCGGTGGTGCTCTATCCCTTTGAGCTTGTTTCTCATTCATTTGACGACGGAGTTCTTGCATTTGACGCTCCAAGTCGGCCATATTATTAGGCCCTTGGTTCTCCATTGCTTTCCTTCTTCGTTCTCGATTAGCTCGTTTATGTGTGACTTCGATCTTCAAATCTAAAGGAATGATTTCTCCTCCCTTTCTCCTTGTGATCATACACCAATTCACCTACACAAACCTACCAAGAACACATTTAGATTCAAACCTAACTCCTCTCTTCATGGATATCTTTCTTTCCTACCAAGGTTTAGAGATAAGCTATCAATCACGCACCTACCCCGCTTAGCCGCGGCAGGAGTGCCGACCATCTTACTACATTTAAATAAAGAATGCTTGAACTAGTACTCTCAATGCAAAGATCATTAACACTATAAATTTTTAATAGTCCCCGGAAATGGTGCTAAAAAGTGATCACTAGTTTTACTTAGCAAAATAAACCGCACTTTATCGGGCTATTGTAGTAACTAGCAACGAGTATCGTATCCTCAATGACTATTAGCTCGAATTTATGTTGAAAACAAAATTTATGCACCAACCTACTATTCAAACTTTGCAACCATCATGAGTGTTGACTAATTAAAGCACTTAAACACAAGATCAAAACAAATAAGCAAGCAAATAAGCAAATTCAAGTAGACAAAAGATTAAATAACGAACAAGGAACAAATTAAGAGCAAGAGTTGGTTCTAGGGATTCAATCCGATTCTAGATGGCTTGATTGAGACTTCCTAATTCATGCAACCAAATTTTAATCTCCTAATCGTGAAGCAATCACAAGACTATTCGCTATTATCTCTCGACAATAGCAAAAGAAGATCATTCTATCGACTCTCTCGGCTAAGACTCGAGACGATAAAATAACTCCAAAAGCACAAAGATCACAAGCTTCCATGCATAAGATCATCACCTACTAAGTCTCCAACCATGCATGATGTGCAATTTGATTTCCATGCATGTAAAAACCTACTAAGAATTTCTACAAACATTTGGCATGCAAGAAAGGTGATCAACCATTCCCACATGAAAATAAGCTCCAAATCCACATTCAATTAGAAGAAGACAACTAGAATCAACGAGCTATGATCATTCCATCATCAAATTATCTCAAACCCCCAAACCAACAAAAGAAATTTAGCTAGACATGAATGAAATTAAAGCAAAACAAAGGAGAATTAATTGCATAATTGAAACACTAAGAATCCAATGACGAAATCTTCAATTAGTCTTCAAATCCAACCTTGTTTAACTAATACAATGATTATCAAATGTTTTAAACCCTAAATGGAAACTTTGGGAAGAGGAAAACTAAGCTAAGGGTAGATGATGCATGTTTTGGGGCTGAGCTCCTCTATATATAGGGTGAAAAAAGTGCCAGAGGATGACAAAATCGCGAAAAGGGCAAAATTGTCAAGTTTTGGGCGAAATTAGCAAAATCGGCGGTCCAGCGCCACGAATCGGCGCCTGGCCGGCCAAATTGGAGGTCTGGGCCTCAGGCGTTGGTTCGGCCGCCGATTTGGAATAAGGTGTGAAGAGGAATGGTTTACCCGGCAGTTCACCCCTGAACCGCCGCTTTTTTTGTGTAAACTACCGATTCTTGACTTCGGGGCGACGGTTTCGCATTTGTGCTCCTTTTCGTCCGGTTCTTCACCTTTTCATCCCGATTCTTCAACTCCGCTCTTCTACGACCCTTTTAATCCAGTTTAACGTCCCTTGTTTGACCTACACACATGCACAAACTCCACCAAACGTGAAACCAATCCAAAATAATGAAAATATTCCAAAACAAATCACATTTAACGGCAAAGCTTAGCAAAAAGTGGTAGAAAACGTGTTTAGTTGCTACGAAAATAGATGTTTATCAATGGGCCGCTTCAATTGATACACTTATGATTCCAAATGGGTGTTCAAGGCCGAAAAGGACACAAAATGTTAGAACGGACGGAATTGAGATGATACTGTGTCAATATTGTTGTCTCGGTATACACTATGGAGGACTAGTTCAAGGTTTTCATAACTACTATGCCGCCGGTATACTCGATGATGTTGACTATGGACAGGTTTAAGGTCGCAAGCCACCTAGCCAAATGCAATATTGTCTCTTTAGGACTGAACTTTGCATTTGCATTCATTTTACATTGGCATTCTCACTCATGTGGGAGATTGTTGGAAATGGTTTATCGTTAACCATTAATTGAAGATAAATATTGTTAATTAAATATTTATTATTTGATTAAAATATTTATTGGATGTTAATCTACGTCGTGAGTAGATCAACGTGAACCGATTTTCGGTGAGTGAGATATTGTATGCTAAAGATTGGATGTTGATGTAGTAACTAACATGTTATTAATTATAATAAATGTTAGTTGTCCCACATCAGTTATATGTGGATGATTTGACTAGCATTTAAGGCTATGTCTATATGGGCTTAATAACTTGTTGGGTTGGTGTGTATGAGTGTCCTCGCGCGCGCACACACAGGCGCGCGCCGCCGCCGTCCGTCCCGACAGGCGGGCGGGCGGGCCGGGCTCGGGCCTGGGACTTGGACTTGGATCTTGACAATTGGTGATTGGGCCTTATCTTTTTGGACCAACTTCACAAGCCCACTTCACCCTTCACTTGATCAAGAGCTGCCTATATATCGGAGCATCTTCATTTGCAGAATTCACACAAAACAATCTGCATTTTCTCCTCTCATAGCATATCACACACTCTCGAGTTCAGTCTTCGTTCTTGTCCAGTTCGCCGGAGTTCGGTTCTGTTTGTGGTGCTACTACAACTGAGACGTTAAGATCGTTTTAACCTCTGGGGACGAGCCGCCTTACCGTGAGCACTACCGGGGCGTATTCTTGTCTTGCGGGCAGAAATTCTACTTCAAACGATCTGATTTTCTTAAATCTTAATACTTCAGTTTCGTTGTAATCTCTTATATTATACGTTGTTCAAAGTTCTTCAATAAAAGTACGTATTATTCATTGTAATTGACACGAGCAAGTATTCGATTCCTAACATGTATTATCTCTTTAAAAGGATTTGTAAGAGAAAGAGATAATTCAATTGATCATATGTAGAAATAAGATTTTTACCAGTTGAATGTGCGTCACAAATGATACACTTTAAAACGCCCACTCATATGTAGGTCAGAATGATCGCCGGAATTGTTTACGTGGACCAAACAAGTCCTCAGCAAATTATTAGCTATATTCGAATCGAATGAATGTTTTAAATTCAACTAAAAGGGGGAGTTGAAAAAAGTAATTTAATTGCAATTAATCAAATTCTTGAATTTTTATAGCATTGGTTCATGCGGTATTGGTTATATTCAAATTCAACTTCAAGTTTAGAGTTATATATACCACATCGTATATCGAAGCTTAAATCATATTCAAGCAGTTTAGTACCACTAATTTAGCCTTGTGATGTGAAAAAAAAAAAAAAAAAAAAAAATCCTTTAAATAGCCGTCGTTTCGATTCATCTTGCGCCAATATTTTATCTATAATTAGTTCTTCCTTCATTCATATTTGGCTTTTAGTCCCGTTACTCTCGCACTTTTATTTCGATTGATATAATTTTTTGGAAGTATTAGCTCCAAAAATGTACAAAATACTAGTATGCACACACACAAAGAAATACACCATATTATCTAAACTTAAAACATATACTATATATTACTCGCTCCGTCCAACTCAACAAGTTCCATTTGGGATATGCACGTAGATTAAGGAAAAGAGAGTTAGAATGTGATTAAAGTAGTATTTTATTGTTGATATTAAAGTGAGTTGTGTGGAAAAACACTGTATAATAAAGTAAACAACATTATTCACGTTTGAGTGTGACATAAAGTGGTTTTAGTGTGTTAATCTTAGCCAAATAAAAAAATGAGACTTATTGAGTGAGACACAAAAAATGGCAAAATGAAACTTATTGAACGGGACATATAGAGTAATATTCATGGAGGGAGATACACACTGAGTAAATTACTAGGATTTAGTTTACATGAAACAGGCATGCACTAGTTATCCTAGGAGCCACGACATTATTTCAACCGTTTCTAACTAACAAGATTCAACCCCAACAACACCTCACACGCACACACAGCATTATTAGCCAAAAACACTTAAAAAGAGAAAATACGATACGAGCACACGACATCCTCGATCTGCTCCATATGTTTTGGCTGATATTATAAATATCGGAATGACGAGACGAAACAACATTTGCAACGCGCGGCGCGGCTAGCCCAAACAAACGCAGTACTTTCCTCTAGGACCAGTTGCGCAGGTTGCACTCGCATATTTTTCCTGCAACACTCTCTTGCATGCAGCAACACACGCTGGCAGTGTACAAGGATTGAGATCTATCCCAATTGCACACTCCACAATTTTGGGAGTAGTCAAAACTATAAATATTGCTACCATGATCAAAATATTACTATGATTTTTGTAAGCCATAACTTTCATATAATAACTAGAGAAAAATAGAGTTTTTTGGAGTTGGTGGGGGCAGATGTTTTCTTGTAGTAAAATCCACACTCATGTCGGATATATATAGAGAAAGGTGGGAGATCGTGAAGAAATGATGAGTCGTGAAAAGTTTGGTTCAACTTTTTCAGGTTTCATTATTCGTGAGATCTAAGTGGTGCACAAACACCAATCAGTTCAAGGATTTCTCCACCACACGTCGTCAATCGTCACGTATTATATATCAAAAAACAAAATTTGAGATGAGCGTGTTTGCAATAATAATCTATATGGAAAATATGTGATACATGATCATAAATTTTTATTAGTGATATCACTTGAATATACGCGTGTGAATTAACTTACTCCCTCCCTCCTACTCAACAAGTCTCATTTGATATATGCACGTAGATTAAGAAAAAGAGGGTTAGAGTGTGATTAAGATAATATTTTATTGTTGATGTTAAAGTGAGCTAAGTGGAAAAACATTGTACAATAAAATAAACTGTTCACGTCTGAGTGTGACATAAAGTGAGTTTTAGTGTGTTAATCTTTGCCAAATAAGGAAATGAGACTTATTGAGTGGGACACCCAAAATGACAAAATGGGACTCATTGAATGGGACAGAGGGAGTATTTAATTTCATTTCATACAAATTCATGATTTCTCTTTTATAAGGAAATGTATAATTGTTGTCGGGTAGTGCTATTTGGACACACTATGACCAGCCACACTCTATATTAAAAAAAAGTAATATAGGTTTTGGATGAAAATATATTTTAATTGGGGAATCGAAACCCTAAGGGGATATGTGATTATTTCTATTTTTATAATTAATTTTCCTTTTTTTATGCGTGTGATCGGCCACAGTATATCCGAATAGAATTATTGTTGTAGCAAATAGCTAGGTTTTAATTTTTTTAAATGAAGACTAATTAATTTTAAATTTGTTATAACAAAATGGCTAGAATCACCCATTAACTCTTAAGGGTTTATATTATGATATTATATTTGTGAAGCCCAAAAATTATAATATTGCTGTTAGATTTCAACACTAGATTCTACCAATCACTAGGGTGGAAAATCCTTGTCAAATATGGGGCAAAAGACTACTTGTTCAGAAGGATGTTACAATAAAACCTCTATAATTAATACATTCGCGGTTAAAGAAAATTATTATCTTAAATATATATTATTATTAATTTATCGAATTAAAATTTAAAGGATAAAAAATATTATTTTAGAGAAGTTATTTATTAATTGAGTATTTATTTAAAGAGGTTACATTGTATGTATTTATATTTGGTGAATTTAGATCACTAGTATCAATTAATTAGTTATTCAACAAACACCCTTTGAAGGACTATTATCACAAAAATAAAAATAAAAATTATGACAAAGGGAGTCACCTCTATCTGTGCTTCTGGTATAAAGCGGCGGAACTAGGATAATATGGGCAATGTGCAAGTTCCAAAAAAGTTGAGCCTTTATTTATAGTTAAATAATATAACAATTTATGAATTAGTTATATAGTAGTAGTATTAGTTTTATTTGAGAGAGAGAGAGAGAGAGAGAGAGAGAGAGAGAGAGAGAGAGAGAGAGAGAGAGAGAGAGAGAGAGAGAGAGAGAGAGAGAGAGAGAGAGAGAGAGGAAGTCTTTTTTTTCTTTTTCTTTTTTTAAGATTTAATGAGTTTTGATGTGCCAAAAAAAGGTAATGGAGAGGTTCTCAGCCTATTTGGGGCAAGCCAAGAGGAAAACTAAACTGAAATTTGAAGTGTAATTGGATTTTGAACTCGCGATCTAGTGGGGTGAAAGAAAATAATTTACCACTGAGCTAGCAGATTAGCTACAAATTAATAATTTAATTATGTATATGGTCCTATATATTTTTGGGGGGTCGCGTAGTCTCCCACTCACACACCCTTCAGACGCCCATGTTGCCTGTTGGAATATTTTGCTCATATATAGTCTAGAAATAAATTACTAATACTATAAAAGAGAAATAAAATATACTAGAAAAAAATTGTGCAATAAATTCGACCTCTACTTTTCTGGTGGATCCTTCATTAGTTTAACACCAATACCATCCAATGAATTTTCTTATATTTCTTCCCTTGGAAAGCAACATTTAATTTTGAGCAAGACTTAAAATGGAAGTTCGGTATGAAATCATATGGTTTTATTATAGTAGTAGTATTATTATGCAGGCATCATACTTTGAAGGTTTGCGAATTAGAGAACAACAATTGCAGAGAGCAAGCGGCGGCCTTTCCACGTGTAAGAGTTCGATTCTACTATGTTGTCTCCACCAAGGATTGCTTTGGTATGTGTTATCACCACTAAGCTGCGCCTAATATGCACTAAGATTTATGGGAATATAATATGGTACATATATATATTTATAATAATATATTATGTACTTAGATTTTAAAGTATTTCTATACGGACAAACGACACATTACTTTTGTTTCCTCTATTATTAGGGTGACGCCTCAATATTTGGTAACCGTGCTCGGTTACTTTGTTACAAAAAAATAATTTTATATTTTCTCACTTGCGAAACCTTATTGCGGTACATTGAGATTTTTGCAATAACTACTTAACATCACAAATTTCATCGTATTTCTCCAATTCTAAATATAAAATGTTTTAGTCTTATTTATTTATTTTTTTATAAGACTTTTTCAGTTATTAAGAATACTCTCCATCTTTTTCCCATCAATTTTACTTTATATTTCAACATTTCAACTAATTATTAATAAGGGTTATTATCACGAAAATACACGAACTTTAGATCAACTTTCATTTTTCCCACGAACTTTCAATTTTTTGTGACAATACACGAATTTTCAATTAACTTTCAATTTTCCCACGAACTTTCACTTTTTTGTGACAATACACAAACTTTCGGTCAACTTTCATTATTCCCACGAACTTTCAATATTTTGTGACAATAGACAATCTTTAGGTCAACTTTCATTTTTCTAATTAACTTTCAATTTTCTATGACAATACATAAACTTTGTGTGGCAATCGAGAGTATGCAATCCTCCTATCAGGCTATTACGTTAAACAATCCCATCTTTTGATCTTCATACATCGTCGTTCAATCTCAAAATTAACATACCTAACGGTTTAGGGTGATATTGAGCGAAAATTCTACATATTATTCATATCAAGATGATAGGGAAGAATAAGACATTAGTGTATGAATTTGGTTTGGATAAGACGATTAGTGGCGAAATTGAAAAATTAAGAAAAGATATGAAGAAATTTTAAAGGGGAGGCGATACGCCTATCTTTATAGGAGAGATATGAAGAAATTTTTGCCGCAATATCTATATGACCTTAAACTCTAGCAAGATAATTAAAAAGCTAGGTTTGGTAATGTTTGAATCTAACGATGACTTATGGAGATTACAAAAAATGAGTTATTTAAGTTAGCCGACGCGAAAAGACCGCACCATCTCGATTGCTAGATAAGACATGTCAACTTGAATTTGAGCAAAATTAAGGATCGTTGATTGGACCAAAGTTCATGTACTCTCAAAGAAAATTGAAAGTTCATGGTAAAAATGAAAGTTAATTCAAAGTTCGTGTATTGTCACAAAAAATCATAAGTTCGTGGGAAAAATGAAACTTAATTAAAAGTTCGTGTATTGTCACAAAAAATTGAAAGTTTGTGGGAAAAATGAAAGTTGATCCAAAGTTCATGTATTTTCATGATATTAAGCCTATTAATAATGGCTCATTTTTTAATTAGTCTTTTGAGTTCCTTTCATTAACTTTGATAAAAAAATGGCTCCAATTTTTAAAATAGCATAGCAAAAGGAACCCAAAAGGTCAATACAATTTGACCGAATTAATTTGTTGCATTAAAATTTATAGAGAATAAGAGTAATAAGTTGTTAAAGTTTGTGTTAATTAATATTTCTTAATTCCTGTGCAAAATACTAAAACGTCTTATATTTAAAATTGGAGGGAGTAATTACTTGTCTCATTTCATTTTGAAGAGCGCTTTGTCTTTCACCTGCTTGGTTTTGCGGTCAAAAACCAAAAGTACAATCAACAATTGAGATTGATATTGTTAGAAACCGTTTAGTATTTAACCATTAACTGAGGATAAATATTGTTAATTATATTTATTATTTAATTAAAATATTTATTAAATGTTAATCTACGAGTCGTGAGTAGATGAACGTGGTATATTTAATATCTTTAAATCGATTTTCGTTGAGTGAGATATTATATGCTAAAGTTTGGATGTTGAAGTATAAATTAACATGTTATTTTATAATAAATGTTAGTTGTCTCACATCTATTATATGTGGATGATTTGACTTGTTTTAAGTCTTTGTCTATGTGGACTTAATAACTAGTTGGGTTGGAATGTATGGGTGCCCTCGTCCACACGCACACGTGCGTGCCGCCGCCGATCGATCGATGCCGCCGTCCGGACGGGTAGGTCGGGTCGGGCCCGCAGCCCGCAAACTTGGATCTTGGTGCTTTGGGCTGGTCCTTATTTTTTTGGACCAACTCCATAAGCCCATTTTACCTTTTGTTTAAGCTCATAGCTGAAAGTCCATCGTTCAGCCCATGACTCTTGGCCTTCTGTAACAACCAAGGCTCTTTATCCGACTGAGCCTTTTCACGTCTGAAACTGTCAAGCCTTCATGGCTGTGATTATGGTGACGAGACTCTTCATGTCCGAGAGCTAGGGGTGAGCATTCGGTTATTAGGTTATTCGGTCATCGAACCGAGCATTAACCAAATTAAAACCGAATTATATAATAAATAACCGAATCCGAACCGAACATGGCTAAAACCGAAAAAAATCGAACCGAAATATTTCGATTCGGTTTCGGTTAAAACCAAATAAATCGAAATAAATACACAATATATTTTCTACATTTTAAATAAGTAATTAACATTCAATATTCAAGATTCCAAATCCGCAAAAAGTAAAAATCCAAATTCTAAAATATCTTTAACCAAATATAAATAAATCAGTGATGTTTGTTGATGTTGCGGGTCCAAAATTCCAAACATCTTAACCAAAACATAACCAAAATTCCAAACATCTTCTACATTTTGACGTTTGTCGATGTTGCAGGTCCTCCAACTATTGCATTCAACAAATCTGAAAATAAAATATAACATGGAAATAAATAAGAAATTACAACATAAAGAAAAATTATATTAAGAACTTGATTACTTTTTTTTCTAAGATTATTGACTATTTTCTTGAAAAGTAATAATAATCAGTTTAATTTTTAAATATATATATAACTTACTCTCTCCGTACACGAAAAAATACCCTACTTACCACATTTAAAGTGTACACCAAAAAATGCCTCATTTCACTTTATGAACTTATATATCCTAAAGAATCTCATTTATTTACACTCATTTGTCATTGATGGACCCACCTCCCAACAACTTTATCACTACATTTTGTCAATATCACTACCTTTTTGTCAATACCACTACCCCTACTATTTAACTTTTATCCCACTTATAACAACTTTACTAGCTTTCTTAATCCCCGTGCCCAGCCGCCATTAGGGCATTTTTTCGCGTACGGAGGGAGTAATAAATTATTAAATTAATTATTAATTCGGTTCGGTTTTCGGTTAACCAAATATTTTTTTTCAAAAACCATATCCAAATCGAAAACCGAAAAGTTCAAAATTCAAAACCAAAACCAAACCGAAAATCAAATTAACCGAACCGAATTAGTATTTCAGTTAGGTTCGGCTCGATTTTTCAGTTTTAACCGAATTTTGCTCACTCCTATCGAGAGCTGCCTATATAAGGAGCTTTGTTCATTGCATTCTTCACTCAATCGAAAGCAATTAGCTCTTCTCTCAAAGCATAACATAGCATATATCATTCCAGTTCAGTTCCTCGTTCCAATTCCAGTTCGTTGGTGCTTGGTTATGTTTGAGATGCTACTACAGCCGAGACGATAAGATCGTTTTAACCTTTGAGGACGAGCCGTCTTTCCGTGAGCACCACCAGGGCATATTCTCGTCTTGCGGAGAAAAGCTCTAGCTTCGGACGATCTAATTTTTCCTAAATCTTGTTTCTTCAGTTTCATTGTAATCTCAACTTCTGTTGCTGTTCAGTTTATCAATACAATTCCGAATATTCATTGATATACATGTACGAGTACCCAGTTCCTAACAGATATTTCATCAAATAGGATAAATACAATCAACAGATGAGATGAACATTGCATATTAAACCTACAAGCTAAGCTTATTAGAGCATGTGCAACGCGTTCACCGACTCGAGTCACTCCATTGCCACACCGCCAAGAACAAGCCCAAGCATGTTATATCACGCCAATTTGATGAAGTTTGAAGGAGGCCGCTTTGACGAGGCCTTCGTTAGCACTCGCAAAATAAATTTGTAGCCTATGCCCACAGCTATATAGATAGCTGTAAGAACAGGGTCGATCCACGAGGAGTTGATAGTATCTTTCTCTTGCCTCCTTCCATCGGTCTTGCAAAAAGGTTTTGATTTTGGTCACAGTACCCTTCTTGGGCAATACGCTGTAATCTAAATAACTGAAACTAAACAGAAGAATTGATCAATAGACAAAAATAACCTGGCCTGGACTTGACTCATTAAATATGAACTCTTACTCAGTCATCAGTGCAAATATATTTATCACATGCATGCATCGTTGGTTATAGAACTTCAATGCTGAGATCCCTTTTTACTTGTCACGCTCTCAACAAACCCTTCCCTGACCTATCCTTACTTAGTTGGCGACGCACTGCCGGCTCCCTACTTTGGGCAATACCTCTGTCGGAGTCATCGTTCAGTTTCTTGCCTAGAGAGCATTAATATCTAGAAAGGCCTAACAAGGAATTATCACGTCTTGCCCAACAGGGTAGACACCTTCCTCTAATGCTAATCGATCTTAACTAAGATAAGTTATGGAAAACACTCCTACCTCTTAATTGATTAGTGATCTAATATGTTTTAAGTGATTAACGGCCTATTAACCCCTTAATCGTATTACACCATATTGGAACAATCTCATTAACATATCGGGAACACATGCATGCAATTATCAAACACAATTTAGACATCTCGAGTTTATTGGTTCATATTTAATTCATCATTGTCAAGACCAGGTTAGAGAAACTTAGCTAGACATAATTAAATAAGCAAAAGTAAAAGAGATAAAAGAAAACATACTTGAATTGAAACAAAACATAATTTGAACGTCTTGGGCAACAGCGGACTCCGACGTTACCGGAAAGAACATAAATGAAAATATAAATATACTAAACTAAAAGTGAGCCGAAACTCCTAACTAAGAATGAGTAAAATCTAATCTATCGGGAGTAGTAAAAAGTAAAAATCCGTTTGTCCATGATTTAAAGTAGTATTTATAGAGGCATGTGTAGGGTTTCTGATGGGCCTAGTCCAGAGTCGTGGGCTTGGCCAAGGGTTGCCTTCTTCTGCAAGACTTTCCTTCTTTAACTGCTGCCCAGATAAGATATACTTTCCTTCTTGGGCAGTTGTCCAGATTCTTCTTTCCTTGTTAAGTGCTGCTCAGATTCGTCCATCCTTATCTTCAAGAGATTTGATGCGATCCGAATCTATATGGATAAGGAAAGATTGACTTGGTTGATTTCCGTCCTTATCTGCTTCTTTGGATAAGATGCATTCGTCCATTGCCCAGATGCAAGCTCTGGACGGTCAACGGACTTCCTCTGGGTAAAGTCCTTGTATTGGGCAAAGACACCCCATTGAGCAGCGACACATTTGATGCTAACTATGTTGTTCAAGCTGGAGTTTCTTCAGCTGCTCAGTGCCTTGTATCTGCAACCTTCGCCTTTTTTACGAAATATATCACTGTATTGCTCAAATGCACCAGCTCTGCCCGAAACGCACATGTTGTCCAAATTGTACCCTCCCAGGGCACGAAAAGACACAAAAGACTAGATAAAGACTTGATCTAGACACCTTAAAAACACACAAAATAATCGCAAAATATGAACTCATCATACCCACACACTTAAACCATGCTTGTCCTCAAGTGTGTAAATTAGACTTGCCCACGACCCTCAAAATAAAGAAACAAAACTCAAGACTCAAACATAAGAAACAAAATAAAAGACTCAAGACAAAATCAACATGGTGAGAATGTTAGTCAAAACAACATAACAATTCTTACCATAAAATATGCAAGTGAAGGGAATAGAACATGCACAACTATCAAACAATTCAAGATAGAACTGTGAGAAATAAGGATATCCGCACCACGCTCATCACTCTTGTGTATAGGATCTTTTTAACTCTCATTGACCATCTCAACTTCGGATTCACCATAGGCTTGCCTGCCCTTTAAGTCTTAATCTCATAAACTAAAGCTTAGAACTCATTATTAGGTCTTTATTGGACTGTAACTTGGCTTAGGGCAATAGGTATGATGTATTTAGATTTGGGCTAAGGTCATTTGAACTCGTACTGCGCAACAAGGTTTCCCAGCTCCTTCTTGATTCCTTACCTCATTTTACAGGAATAAGCATAACAACTTAATAGGGAGGAACTTACTCTTTCTCTTTTTTTTTTATATTTTAATATATTTTTTCTTTTCTTCTTTTTTCTTTTTTCTGTTCCCTCCCTACTTCTTTCGCAACATTTATTAATTTGGGCAATAAGGTACTCAACTATCAACAGAAAATGTCTTGCCCAAATTGTACCCCATCATCTCCTTCCTTCCCTTTTCTTCTACATTCTCTGAGTTCTCATGACCGGGTAGGAAATTTTATCAAGGCAAAATTTAAGTGAATAGAAAGAATTAAATTAGCTCAAGGGGGCTAGTCAAAGGATTAATGATTAAGGTAGGCTTTCAAAGCTCCTTGGGCAAGTGAAAGAAATTGCCTAAATCATGTTAAGCTCCTAAGCTCAGTTTAGAAATCATCAACAAAAGTACGAGTAAGTTCTAGTTCTTCCTAATTTAGATGCCATTATTCACACAAGAAAAGAAATCATATATTGGTCTATATATTAATTAAGCTCAAATCCTCACAGGGTATGCTCACAATTCATTCCATCATACAAGTCATCTTCTAGCATGCATAAACTCAACTGTTGGGAAATTTATTAGTAAGAGTTTTGATGAATTCCAAAACCAACTGACCCCAACCGAGTAGATGTTGCCAGAACCTAATATCAGTAGTTAGGTTCGCTGTTTGAGCATTGTCAAGATTTTATCTTTACAGGTCTCCAGCTGAAGATGACAACAAGGCTTCATTCGGATAGA